>SJXQ01004548.1:481385-665931 GCA_006408695.1 Aepyceros melampus
ATATATATATATATATATATATATATATATATATATATATATAAAAAAAACAGAAAATGACCATTTTATTACTTTGAAATGAATGGCAAGTGACATGACATGAATCCAAAATGCTTTCCATCTACAAGAAGATAATCTTTTTTTTTTAATTGGAGGCTAATTACTTTACAATGATGTGGTGGGTTTTGCCATACATTCACATGAATCAGCCATCGGTGTACATGTGTTTCCCATCCTGACTCTCCCTCCCACCTCCCTCCCCATCCCATCTCTCAGGGTCATCCCAGTCCACCAGCCCTGAGCACCCTGTCTCATGCATCAAACCTGGGCTGGTGATCTATTTCACATATGATAACATATATGTTTCAATGCTATTCTCTCAAATCATCCCACCCTTGGCTTCTCCCACAGAGTGCAACAGTCTGTTCTTTACATCTGTGTCTCTTTCGCTGTCTCAGAGACATTACTTTGCCAATAAAGGTCTGGCTAGTCAAAGCTATGGTTTTTCCAGTAGTCATGTATGGATGTGAGTTGGACTATAAAGAAAGCTGAGCACCAAAGAATTGATGTTTTGGTGTTGGAGAAGACTCTTGAGAGTCCCTTGGACTGCAGGGAGATCCAACCAGTCAATCCTAAAGGAAATCAGTCCTGAATATTCATTTGAAGGACTGATGCTAAAGTTGAAACTCCAATACTTTGGCCACCTGATGCAAAGAACTGACTCATTGGAAAAGACCCTGATGCTGGGAAAGATTGAAGGCAGGAGAAGAAGGGGACGACAGAGGATGAGATGGTTAAATGGTATCACTGACTCAATGGACATGAGTTTGAGTACACTCCAGGAGTTGGTGACGGACAGGGAGGCCTGGCATACTGCAGTCCATGGGATTGCAAAGAGTTGGACATGACTGAGCCACTGAACTCAACTGAACAAGGTAGCAAGAGGCTC
This sequence comes from Aepyceros melampus, assembly GCA_006408695.1. NCBI lineage: Eukaryota > Metazoa > Chordata > Mammalia > Artiodactyla > Bovidae > Aepyceros > Aepyceros melampus. The sequence goes on from SJXQ01004548.1 coordinate 482,335, forward strand.
CTAGGACTTGGATCCCTGACGTCAGACTTTCCCTTGGACAGGTGTGAGATATTATGTCTGAAGTGGTCCTATTCATCCAGAGTAGGAGTAGAAGGGGTCATAAGCAACTCCAAAGTTCTTGTAGCTCAGTCAACTAACTAGAGTATACGTTTTTACAGACTGTAAATGTGGTAGTACTCTGTGAAGGCAAGAACATGTTATTTATAATCAAAAGATTCAAATGTGATTCTTTTACTACTATCTGTTGACATCATGATTTCCTCAAACCTTGTTCTGTTCCTTTGTAATGTTAGTTGATAACACATTTTATCATATAACATGTATGTAAGAAACAGGTAAAATAATATATTTAGCACTATCAATGCTCAGAGAGATTGAAATCCCATTCTCCATATGCCATAGTTAACAAGTTCCTTTGTAGCTCTTACTCTGCAGCCTTATTTTAATGCTTAATAGGAAAAAACAAGAGACCATGTATCTGGTTGAAAAGCAGCAGTGAAATGTAGCCAATATTTTCCTTCTTTTATCTGTAGACTGCTACCAGAAGCAGCTCTCCCCACTCAGCAAATTTTTATTTTTTAGTTCATTTAGAAATGTATATTGGTATTTACCTTCCTATGTCTAAACAATACATGCAACCTATTATCTCCCACCTAGTCAAATTTGTTTCTCTTTTATTTTAGATGTGATTGAGTTCTTTCACACTTCTGCCCTTTCTCCCTTCCACCAAATAAATTGCATCTCACTTTCCAGATACATATTTCATTGTTATTTCTATATCTATATAAATAGTGTCCATTAGTGAGCCAAGAAATAAATTATGACTTCTTTGTCTGTTTTGAACAACCGTTTTTGTTTTATTAATAACTGTTTCATTTGTAAATCCATTTTTCTGTGAAAATCCAAGTTTTCTACATTTCCCCAGGGCTCTTTAAAAAAGTTTTTCAGTATAACTCATTAAACAGTCAAAAAAAAAAACCCAGACAATTTATTTGTGTCTTGTTTTTCTTTCTTCTTTTCCTTGAAGATCTCCATTGAGATTCCCTATGGGAATCTGTCCCCTGTCCCAGCCTACATGGATTGCTTCCTAGACCTACTATGGAGTGCCATTTTGGAATTTTCCCTCCCTTTTCTTCAACACTGTTTTTTTCATCAGACATTCCCCTTGTATTTATTTTTCCTTGGTATATTTCCCAATTTCAGAAGTGCTGATTCTTCAGTTAGTTCTTGAAAATCATGCATGACATGGGGAAGGAATGTATTGTAAACTTAAAATGAAGTTAAATGAAAAGCTATGCCCCTCAGAGGAAGCATAAATGATGTTCTTCTGCTTGAAGGATGGAAAAGGATGCTCTGAGCATACAGTCCACACTCCTCATTGATCACTAGGGGGGAATGATCAAAAGGAAGTTAGCAGCGAATCCAGAACTAGAACCCCTGACTTCCAACTAACAGCCAAGTCTTTCTTCCACTGTGTCAGGGAGTGTGCTCCGTAACTTTTGTGTTTCTTTCAGTATCCAGTCCCTGCAAAGATACTGTGCTATCTGCCTCACTGAGACTATGACAGTTTTACAGGAAAGGAAATGGGGAATAAGAATTATAGAAAATGATCAAATTGTACAACTAGTAAGTAGCAGATCAAGACTTCCAAATACACACACACACACAGACACACACACACACACGCACACAGATGAGATCTGCATTTAAATATTTACTGTTTTTAAAAGCCCATTTCTATTCATGAGCTTAAAACATAAAAACTGTTAAGTAACCAAAGACATCCTTTTAAATGTTTCATGAGTTTTCCTTTGTTCAAAATTGGTAATAATACTAGTGACACTATGTGATTACTGCTGAGCTCCAGAAGCTCTGCTTTCTCTAAAGGTCAGCTAGAAATTTTCAAAAGGGCAAAGCTGATTCCACACATGCAACGCTTGTGCAGGAGGATGTTAGTGATGGCTTCTTGAATTGTTTCTCTCCTTAAGTGAACCGGTGCTCAAGGTACTTCAAATTCCTAATCTGTGGTTTTCTTTTTTTTTAAGCCACATTGAGTACAATAAAATTTGCTTCACAATTTAAGGGGAATAGCATTGTCCCTATAAAATTCAAACATTAACATAATGTTAATGGAGTTTCCTGAGCAATGTTGATACAGTATGAACATTACTTGGTGAAATAAAAATACATTAATGAGTACAAACTAAATTCACTTTCATTTGTTCAATAACTATATCCTGAATGTCTTCATGCCCACTACGCTTGTTGACATCCAACTACACAGATGAGCAAGCTACCCCCTGTCTTTAAAGGTGGAAATTGCTCAATTACAAAACACATGTGTAAGCCAGTAACTTAAATGCATTGTGAAAACTATGATAATTGGTTTATAAAGTACCATGTGATATAGAACAATATATAGTATGTACAAGTAGCAAATAAAAAATAGAAATAAATAATAATGTATACAGTTTGGTTTGATTAACAAATTAAAAGATAATCACTTAAATGCATTTGTTTAGGTTATTTCTCTTGGGTATACAAGAAGCTGGTGAAACATTGTACCTGGAATGTAGATTAAGGAATTTGGGATAATATATTTACTTTTCATTGTGTATAATTTTATGCTAACTGCTAAAAAGCACCATTTGCCTAAGATAAAAGATGGACATACAGGTTAGTTTTAGGGATTGAAGAAGTCTTTGCAAAATATGTGACAACTTGAGTTGTCACAGATGAAGAAGAGGAACAAGGTAATGAAATACAAGAAGGGCTTTCAAGATAATGGGAACAATATGACATAAATGTCAGAAGTGGGAAATATTAGTACTCTGTTATCAGGGGATGAGGCAAGCCTTGTGAGAGTGAAGCAGGCATGAGAACCAAAGTTGCTTTGGGAAAGCTTTCTGAATTCTTGCAGTTCATTATAAAAAATTGAAAACTGCATGCCTGGGAATGGCAGTACTCACCAGGAGAGAATTTCATTGATTCAAAAGAGTAATGAATTTTCCAGGAAATTCACTCAGTAAGAAGTTCTGTATGTGGTAATGCCTTTTAAGGATTATTATGCTTGTTAATAGAAGTAGAATAATTTGACATTGTTTTCAGCCATATGATAGGACTCCATTCCTGAAAAACTAACCATTCAGCATTCTTAAGAATATTGGAAAAACAATAGCAAAAGTGCATTCAATTGCTCAGTTGAATTTACAAGATATTAAGGGAAATCCCTAAGGGTCAAACTTTTCAGTAGAAGCTGAAAACCTTTGATATTTTAGCTATCCTGTGGGCATTAGTCAATTCTGATCCAATGAGCCTCAAGGGAGAAATGGAGAAAACAATGGACCAGACAAGGTCAAGTATTAACATTGAGACACTTGAAGAGCTAAAACTTCAGTAAAGAATATAACTCTGTGTGTATGTGTGTCTTTGACTCAAGGCTCTAAAGGGTGGGGGTGGGGGAGAAAAAAAGGAAACACACACACACACACACACACACACACACAAAAGGTCTTCCCTGAGAAGACATTCTTTCAGGTTTTCCCTTGCTACTTATCTATGGAGAGGTCATTTATACAGCATGTCATAGATATCTTGGAAACTACGATTAAACCTAGAGATTGAGTGAGACACTTCTATTTCTACCAGTTGGTAGACACCAGTCAATTGGTTTTCACAAACTGCTTATGTGATACTAAGATAAGAATGAGAGCCACCTTCAAATATATTGCTTTTGAAAGAACCTGTGTTTCTATTGCATGGTTTCAATAAGATCTCCTTGCCTGAGTCTGTAAGTTTGTAAATTTTCTGCCACCTTGTAAACTCATGTCTCCAATAAATTTATGTCACTTGTTTCTGAGACTTTAAGTAGACACATAAATGGCTCCTGAGATTTTGAATTTATTTTTTAGTATTTTATTAGTATGTGGCACAGATTAAAATGTGGGAGAGAAAGAATGGGGTCAGTTGATTTATATTTGAGTTAACTAGGGAAACGTAGCACATGTAATATTTTTTGATGATGACTATTGATATTTCTCCCTGGTGGCTCAGAGGTTAAAGCATCTGCCTCTAATGCGGGAGACCTGGGTTTGATCCCTGGGTCAGGAAGATGCCCTGGAGAAGGAAATGGCAACCACTCCAGTATTCTTGCCTGGAGAATCCCATGGCGGAGGAGCCTGGTAGGATGCAGTCCATGGGGTCACTGAGAGTTGGACACAACTCAGTGACTTCACTTTCACCTTTTCACTTTCATGCAATGGAGAAGGAAATGGCAACACACTCCAGTGTTCTTGCCTGGAGAAGCTCAGGGACGGCGGAGCCTGGTGGGCTATAGTCCACAGTGTCGCAAAGAATTGGACATGACTAAGCGACTTAACTTTCACAACTTTTCATTGATATTCTAGGGCTTCCCAGGTGGCTCAGTGGCTAAAGAATCTGCCTGCAGTGCAGTAGATGCAAGTTCAATTCGTGGGTCAGGAAGATCCCCTGGAACAGGGCATGGCAAACCACTCCAGTATTCTAGCTTGGAGAGGGGCCTGATCGGCTACAGTCCATAGAGTCATAGAGAGTTGGACACGATTGCAGAGACGGGGCACATTGAGATTCAATTTCCCAATAAAGGATAGGTTATTTTTTTCTTTGTGCCTTTCATTGTATGTATTTATTTTATTATATTTATTTATTTAGGCCTTGATATTTATAAATACTGAAGTTCATCGATAGAACTTTGTATTCTTCCTCAGTCATCATCACTGATTTTTCCTGCTTTTTCATTAAAAGGCTTTGTAGTCATTGTTATACCACAGTTGTTTCATGCAGGCAATATCCTACTGCAATTGGCAATGCATTTTTCTTAAGATAAGGATGAAGTTCCTGAGGACCTGATGACACCTTATTTAATCAGGGTACACCAAATACAGGGGCAATTCAATTCCCTGGATCTCTGTTTTACAAGGTATCATGTTTACTACCCTCAATCATATGCATCTCCTGTAATGAGGAAATCAGGATGCAAAATGATATTTTATGATGCAAATGTTATGTGCCTATTAACACCTGGAAGTTTCCCTGAATCAATTATTCAAGTACATTCTTTCATACATAATCTAAGACTCTCAAAAACATTTTGATCAGATCACCATAAGAAACAAAAAAAATCTCATTCCAATCAGATATGTTTGACATCTTTTGATATTTCATTCTGCTATATATACAAAATAAAGAAAAGCAAAATGTTGAAAAGATATTCGCATACCCATATTCACTGCAGCGTTGTTAACAATAGCCAAGAAGTGGGAGCAACTCAGATCATCTTGTGGTGGGATAACTGGATAAACTAAAGGTGGCATACACATACAATGAAATATTTTTGTTGTTGTTTGGTTGCTAAGTCATGTTAGACTCTGTGACTCCATGGACTATACGCTACCAGGCTCCTCTGTCCATGGGATTTCCCAGGCAAAAATACTGGAGTGGGTTGCCATTTCCTTCTCCAGGGGATCTTCCCAACTCAGGGACTGAATCCATGTCTCCTGCTTGGCAGACAAATTCTTTACCACTGAGCCACCTGGAAAACACAATGAAATATTATTCACCCTTAAAAGGAAAAAAAAAAAAGATATCCTGTGGTGTCACATGCTACAATACTGACGAACTTGGAGGACATTATGCTCAGTGAAATAAAGAGACATATAAACATTGTATGATTCCACTTATATGCGATACCTAGAGTATTTACAATCATGGAAACTGATATTTTAGGTCAAAAATGTCACAGTTTCTAAACAGTTGCATGTCAAATTCTTGATATCTTTATTTTATATTTTCAGGTTAGGAAAAGTGAGAACTAACATTTCATCAACAACTACTCTATGCCATATATTTTAGTCAATAATTGTCTTACATGTTTATTACTTTTCTGAATGAAGGCACATCTCCCTTTTAGAGTTGAGGAAATGAAAAAGTATCTAAAACTGATGATGTCCTAGTATCATATATCTGGTCAGAGGGTAAATAAATGATCGACTCAAGATCCCAAGTCTAACTTTCCCCAGTAGAAACATGCTAACAAGAAATTGACAGGCCTAAAATAGACAGAAATTGGTGTCTGGAACCCAGCCAGGTTCTAAACTAATTGCTCAGATCTGATTCAAAGGTAACACTGGAGAATGGAGAGTGGATCTTGGATATTTTCTAGAGTTAGAAATCATCTACTCCCTGCTGCTGCTGCTAAGTTGCTTCAGTCGTGTCCGACTCTGTGCGACCCCATGGACTGCAGCCTACCAGGCTCCTCTGTCCATGGGATTTGCTAGGCAAGAGTACTGGAGTGGGTTGCCATTGCCTTCTCCGATCCTACTCCCTACTCCCCCTTAAAAAAGAAACCTTTTCACAAGTCCAGATAGGGTAACTAAAATCTAATTCCCAAGTTAATGAGAATCAGGTGAACCGGAGAAGTAGAATTGAGCACCATGCCAAAAGTCACAAATAAGGATACCTGCCTGACCCCAGCTGGGTACACTCCAAGTCATGGAACAGAAACTATATGAAGCTTCTGAAATCTGGATTATGGACCCAGTTCTGTTTAAATATTATGAGTATTTAGTATGTCACCCAAAGTGGGCCATTTCTGACAGTGAAAGGGGGCCCTATTCATAACTAGACTTGCAGGTAAAAACTCCTATACTCAACTGGCTCCAGCAAAGTCTAATATGTATCGATCATATATGTGTAAGCCACTCCTAACAGGGCTTCAGAGCTTATTCTGATGCCAATTAATAAATGTCCACATTCCACCAATTTCTCAGGTCACAGTTGCTCCTATAATTGTATCTTGTAATGCCCTAGACGAACTTGGAAATCTTGTTTCCACAAAGGCCAACATTTCTACAGTCTCTAAATTATTTTCTATCAAAAGAAAAGCCAACTTTCTTGCCAAATAACTAGGAAGAAATCATGAACGTTTGTTCACTGGGGGAAAATGAGAAGTTTCAGAAAAAGAGTAATTTATCTCATGTGTAAAGTCAACAATTAGTTTCAAAGGCATAAGAAAAATCCACGCGGGGCTCCTAACAATCTGAGATAGATCCTCATCATCAATAGAAAACTTTAGAAGGGATGACAAAATAGGCCTGAGATTCCCAGCTGTGTGTTTCCCTTTCACAAATTAACATTTCATAATATTAGCTCTTCATTGTTCTGTTGAGGAAATTTTCTGACAGTTGTTTCTCTGAGGCGGCAAAGGAAAACTGCATTATTTACCTTCCCTGAAAAGTTATAAGGAGAAAACAAGTGAAGGACCTGGAATGATGAACATCCATTCACCATTTGGTTCCCCAAATCTGAGCTACTTTCCTATGCATTGATTTGGTTTTGTAGTTTACCCTCTGCTCCAAGTTTGGTAAATGTTTGGAGATTAAATAATACCAATGCAGCAACAATGTTTCAATGTCTGTGAGCCCAGAATATATTATCCCTAATGAAAGCCATCAGCAACACAAAATGACTGCAGTGAATCCTATCTTGAGCCATAAAAAAGAACTCTGATGTTGTGGATAACTTCTTAACTCTATCATTGGAAAATGTAGAATTCCTTTTGGAGTTCTAAAACACTGAGTGAGGCTCTCAAAGCTCCATCACAAAGTATATTAGGAAGCAGGGGATCCCTGCTTTAAACACCTATTGATACCAATGTCTTCATTTGAGAGAGAAAAGAAGTGAATCTCAGAGAGGGAAGGAATAGTCTCACTCAGTGTCATTCTCCTAGCAAAGATCAGAGTCAGAACCAGAGGCTGGGTCAGGCTGAGTCCTGGTATTTTGCATTCGAATCAGCCTTTTGCCCTCATAGTGGTCTTTGTCACTCTGATACCTGCCAGTACTTCTAATTTTAATATCACTATTTTTCTTCTAAATATGCAATCCTTTAATCTATCGAGTCTCCTATGGTAATACTGACCTTCTCCTCTGGTCTTAGTTTTTCTGTGTGTATTATGTTGGCCTCTTTGCACCCTCTACTTATAAATGCATCTATATAGTTTAACCTTTGATAACATGTCTGTTAAATAAAGCAGGCTTAAGAAAATATCTCTGATCTTTCTTATTTCCCTTTATATTTCCCTATATTGATAAACTTGAAATAAAAGTGCAAAAAAATTTTAACGAAATAGTAGCAGAAGAATAGATATTTAAAGACTTTTTTAACATTATAATGGTCAAATTCATATTTTAAAGAAAACAAAACTGAGAGTCATATAGGAGACTTTATAAATACACCCCAGATTTTGGCAACAGTCTTCCAGCTGGTTTCTTGGCCAACAGCCACTATCTTTTCCATTTCATTTCCATCCAAATGCTGAATTGATCTTCCTAAAATGCAAAATGCATCATTTCATTTACTAGTCTAATTGCCTTCTACGACTTCCTACTGCTCAGAGAAGAGAAGATGAATTTATTAACTTTGAGGTCCTTCTATACTCTGCCTTAATCTCATCTTTCTACTTTTGCTGCCTGTCTCTAGTACCTGCCAAAAGAAACATATGATGCTTTAGGAGAAAAAAAAAAAAAAATCCTTAATATACCATGACTCCCTCAGTGACTATGCACTTTACTTCTCCCTCAAATTTGTCTTTTTTGAGTAAGAAATTATTGTTCACTCTGTAAGATAAAATTCAAATTTTAGAATTTCTAAGGTCTTCTCCAGTTATGCATTCTTTCTTTCCCTAATCATATATTCACTCAAAAAATATTATTATGTGTTTTCTTCAGCTACAGACTCTCTTTGAGATGTCAGAGAGAACATGAGGAAAAATTGTCCCCTTGTAACACATTCTAAAGAGTAGAAAAAATAGAAAATTAGCAAATAAATAAGCAATACGTTTTAAAATGGTGATAAGTACTATGAAAAAGTATGAGCAGAGCAAGAGTGAAAAATACCATAAACTTGATTATTAGAGAGATGTCTCTTAGGAAATGATCCTTGAATAAGCAAATGGAGACCGAGTGGTACAGGCAGAGGTTCAAATATATGTAAAAAAAATTACAAAGGACTTAAGTGTGACCAAGTTTCTTAAGAAAATAAACAATGACAGAAAGAAGAATATTTTTACTAGAATGTGGTAAGCCAATGGAAATGAAACTGATACCTTGCTCTCCAGGAGGTAAAAGAAAGTCTGTGCATTTTCCTCCTTCAGTGTTCTTATAACTATTTTATATAATATTATCAAAACATTTTAAATATTTATTTTGCTTTGTATGCTCCAATGTCTAAGTTCCCTACCAGACGTGAAATATTTTCATAAGTATAACTTGTACATTTTATTTTGTTCCCCTGTGCCTAGAATGGCCGGAGAAAACACATAGGATGTGTAGATTCATCTTTTTATTCATGTATGCATTTCTTTATTCCATAATTATTTATTGAAAAGCCCAGTAGGTAGCAGATACCATTAGAGACACCAGAGATAAACTGATGAGTGAATATTATCACATTCCTGGCTTTAGTTATAGAATTTACAATCTTGGGAGATTCACCAAATAACTACATTGACACATTTAACATTAAAATCACAATAGGGAACATAAAGAAGAGAGATATATGTCACACACAATCAGAGACAAGTGTCTAAAGAGGTGGAGTCTAGGCTACCATCTCAACAGGGGCTTATTACATGAAAGTTGGGACTGAAAAAAGATCTTAGGTAAAGGCTAGATGGGGAGGACAGGATTCAAGGCACTAAAACAGAGTTAGCTTTGCACACCATGTAAAGGATTTTGGCTTTTACCCTAAGAACAATGGTAAGTCATTTGTTTAATCTCAAGTAACCATCCAAATATTAATTAATTCAGCTTGGTGAGGACTTAAATTATTATTAAATCTATCTTAATGTCCTTACCCTCTTCTACAACCATAAAATATTTAAAAAATAATGGGCCAATATAAGCTTGACCTGTGTTCATGTCACTCATGTGGGTTTTATTGCCCCCCAATATACAGTGTTATCACTTGTCTTTGTGCCTTTGAACTTCTGTGCATTTGTGCTGCCACACATAAATGAATTCTTGATTGGAGAAGCAATACCCTGGCATACAACATGAGATAAAGAATCCTTTGAAGAGTCATGTGTACAGGATTTATGATTTGAGGTTATCAATGAAAATAGGATATCTGTCTTGACGAGCTAGAAATTGTTACTAGTCTAGATATGGATACAAGGCTTTATGGTACCTTTGCAAGGTTTTCCTTCATTTTAAAAAATTCTGATAAAGTTGGCATACACAAGAAACGCATGATCCCTGCCAATCATATTAAAAGTTATGATCCTGCTAGGGTCTTAATAAAAGGACTCAAGATTTGGAAGACTATATCTCTAGCACAAACCAGCCCACATCTTGCACACAGTTTATATAGTCAGACATATACAAAGCTTCTAAGAAATAATTTAAGTATCTTGCAAGAAAAAAAAAGATGAAATGAATCAAGAGTAATGTCACATACTGGGTACGATGTTCTAGCTTTATTATGACAATAGTCAGGGCTTCTGCACAAGATGTGGTTGTTTTATTGAACCCAGCTGACCACTAACTCTGACAAAACTTGAGAAATGTCTATGGAAAAATATGAGCAAAAAAAGAAGAGGCAAAAATAAAGAAAAATCACAGAATATATCCTTTTGGTTTGTCTTTTCCTCTGAGCACAAACAGATTTTTCATTTGTTAGAAGCTGTACATATATAAGGAACAGAATCCTGCATGTTCTTTATATATTCACGACAGTGAGATTTTGCAGCCTTGGAACTCTTGACATTTGGGGCCAAATAATGTGTTGTTGGGAGCTGTCTTTGCACAATATCGTTTTTTATCAGCCTCTCTTACCACCACCCGATTGATGCCCTTACCATTCTTCAGCCCCCTAGTTGTGTCTTCATATATCACGAAAAGTTCCCTGGGGTCACCAGGAAGAATCACTACATTATGAAATGAATTGAGGGTCTGATGTGAACAAAGAAATGTACTAAATAATTCATTTTCCCAATTGCTGTTGTTGTTCAGTCTGTAAGTTGCATCTGACTCTATGATCCCATGGACTGCAGCACTCTAGGCTTTCCTGTCCTTCACTATTTCCCACAGTTTGCTCAAACTCATGTTAAAAGTTTCTTATATTCTTTATGCCTTTATCTTGGTATCGATGTATGAAGCACAGGAGACTGTGTATATGTGTACCTTGCAATGCAGTTCTTATATTATCTCATCCAATTCTTCCACATATTCTTGACTCAGAATGTATCCTCTTACTTTCAATTCATGATGAACTAAGATTCAAAGAAATACATAACTTGCTTAAATATAAACTATAACAGGAAGAGTCGAGATAAAACTCAATACTCTCATATAAACTTCTAACAAACTGTGAATGTTTTGGTTATATATAATCAAATGTGATACCTAAGTTTTATAACTAAAACTTTAAAAACTCACTAACATTACTTATATTTCACATCAACTCCACAAATAATAAAGGTCTCTCATGTATATAAAGAATTGAATAAAATTTTAAAGCTCTTTCAGGTCATATTTTCCTTATAATACTCATAACAACCCTGTAGCAACACAGCAGGGGTTCTTATCCTCATATTATAGCGGAAGAAACTGAGGGTCAGGAATACTAAATGACTTACATAAGAATTTATAGTTTGATGTAATAGAAACTGGATTCATCTAATATATACATATGCACACTTTCATATGTGTGGATATCTGTCTGAATATGCTGACCACTGAACAGGTCTCTACATATTAATTTTGAGCTCATTTCACAGCATCCCAGGAAATGGAAAGTGAAATCCCTTTTTCTAGGAAACAGAAAAACAATGTTTTATTCTTCTTTACTTAGTACGCATTAGAACTGTATTTGCTCACATGCTTTTAAAATTAGATTTCTCATTTCTTGATCATAGGGAAAGGAGGAGATGTTGTTATCTTTGTTTCAATATAAAATCACATGAATGATCATAAATACACACAAATCTTAATATAGAGTTGCAAATTTCATGGGGATGATAGAGAAGTATACAGAAGAAGTGTGAGAAAGGTATTGGGGTGAAGGATGAAAATAATTTACTTAAGAAACAGTACAATCCAGTAAGTTCAGTTCAGTTCAGTCACTCAGTCATGTCCGACTCTTTGTGACCCCATGAATTGCAGCATGCCAGGCCTTCCTGTTCATCACCAACTCACAGAGTTCACTCAAACTCACATCCATCGAGTCGGTGATGCCATCCAGCCATCTCATCCTCGGTCGTCCCCTTCTCCTCCTGCCCCAATCCCTCCCAGCATCAGAGTCTTTTCCAAGAGTCAACTCTTTGCATGAGGTGGCCAAAGTATTGGAGTTTCAGCTTTAGCATCATTCTTTCCAAAGAACACCCAGGACTGATTTGCTTTAGAATGGACTGGTTGGATCTCCTTGCAGTTCAAGTAAGAATAGAAGGTTAATACTAAAATCTATGGGAAATATAGTCAGACTCTTGGGTGGGATGCATGAGGGATTCTTCTATGGTTTGGTTCTAGAACAAATCCACTTTGCAGTTTAAATCAAGGGAAAATTCAGAAACCTAAGAGTTAGGAGATATTTCTTGGAGAAATATACAGAATTATTTAAAGAGGAAAAGTCCAAGAAGATTAACTAGATTTACTGCAGGAATGAAGCATGTAGTCAATGCAGAGAGAGACTAAAACAATCCAAAATTTTACTCCTTTTTTTGGCCTCAATTTTCTATCATTATGGTATCTTGGAATTTAATGAGTACAATTCTTTCATGTTTTGTGGAGTACTCTTCTATAAATGGTGAAGGCAATGGCACCCCACTCCAGTGTTCTTGCCTGGAGAATCCCAGGGACAGGGGAGCCTGGTGGGCTGCCGTCTGTGGGGTCTCACAGAGTTGGACATGACTGAAGCGACTTAGCAGCAGCAGCAGCAGATTCTATAAATGTCACTTAGAGGACTTCCTGGTGGCCCAGTGGTTAATGGTTTGCCTGGGGACTGGACCAGGAAAATTACACATGGTTAGGGGCAACTAAGCGAGCCACAACTACTGAGCCCATGCATCATGAATACTGAAGCCCATGTGCCCTAGAGCCCCGTGCTCCGCAGCAAGAGCAGTTACTACAATCAGAAGCCGGCACACTGCCGACTAGAGAGGAGCTCCCTACCCATTGTAACTAGAGAAAGCTCACACACAGCAATGAAGATTCAATGCAGTCAAATAAATAAATAAATAAAATCTTAAAATCCTTTAAAAAACAAGTCCACTAGGAGAAGGTAGATACTGATATTGTTCCAATCTTCTATATCCTTACTGGTTTTCTATTTGTTCATCAATTATTGAGAATATTGGGGATCTCTGATTATATTGTAGATTTATCTATTTCTCTGTACAGCTCTATCATTTTTGATTCATGTGTTTCAAAGTTCTGTTATTAGCTGAATAAATGTTTAGAAAATAATTGGTTTCTTTACAATTATGCAGTGACTATCTTTGTCTATGAGAACATTTGCTCTGACAGCTACTGATTTTAATATAATAATAATTTTAAAATTAATACCCAGCTTTTCTTCAGTTAGTGTTAGCATGGCATACCTTTTTCTATTCTTTTAACTTAAATTAATTAAATGAAAGGTATTTGTGTCTTTATAAAGAGTATTTCTTACAGCCACCCTATAAGTGGGTCTTGATTCTAGCCTATGGGGTATTTACTGTTTGCTTTTAATTTAAATATTTATCTCATTAGCTTTATATTTATCAATGTATTACTTTATTTGTCTATGCTCCTTTTCTTTATGGGTCATTTTCCCCTCTTCTTCTGCTTTCTTTTGAATTAATGTAACTTTTTTTTTTTTTTTGGTTCTGCTCTATCTCCTTTTGTGGGATTTAGTAGTTATAACTCTTTGCTTGTTATTTTACTGGTTTCTGTAGGGTTTATAGCAACCATTCTAACCTTTCAAACATTTCCTTTCAGTGATACATCTTCATGTCTAATGTAAGAAACTTACAACAGTACACTTATACCCCTCCCTTCCAGGAAATATGTGTTCTTGTTGTCATGTAATTTGGTTCTATATATTATTATTTTTGTCTAGACAGTCAATTGTGTTTTAAAGAGATTTAAATAAAAGGAAACTAGTTTGCATTTTACCCACGTAGTTGTTTTCAGTGTTCTTCATTCCTTTTCATCTGGAGGTATATTTCCAAATGGTACATTTTTCTTCTGTCTGAAGGACATGTTTATAACATTTCTTAGAATGTGAGCCTTTTGGTGATTACTCTTTCAGCTTTTGCATGTTGGAAAGGTATTTCTATTTTTATGGGTATGTTCGCTGGATAAAGAATTCTAGGCTTTTGTGTGTGCGTGTGTGTGTGCACAATGTGTACTTTTAAGATTTTCTCTCTATAAACCAGTTTTGAGAAATCTGAGTATGATCTGCTTTTGTGCTGCTCTTGCATCTATGCATCTTCAATTTTAATCAAAATTTGAAATTATTCAGCCATTATTTTTTAAAACACATTTTTTCTGTATTCTGTCTGACTTCCAGAACAATAACTACATGTATATTAGGTTGGTTTAACTTGTCTCACAACTCACTGGAAGTTTTTAAAATTCTGCTTCTCTATTTTCTTTTTAAAAAATAATTGTTATTGCTTTATCATCAAATTTACTATTCTTCTGAAATAGCTAATATTCTATAACTTGCATCTACTCTATATTTCTCCTCAGACATTATAATTTCCATCTGTACACAGATGTAAAGAACAGACTTTTTGACTCGATGGGAGAAGGTGAGGGTGGGATGATTTGAGAGAATAGCGTTGAAACATGTATATTATCATAGGTGAAACAGATCGCCAGTCCTGGTTTGATGCATGAGACAGGGTGCTCAGGGCTGGTGCACTGAGATGACCTTGAGGGATGGGATAGGGAGGGAGGTGCGAGGGGGGTTCAGGATGAGAAACACATGTACACCCATGGCTGATTTATGTCAATGTATGGCAAAAACCACTACAATATTGTAAATTAATTAGCCTCCAATTGAAATAAATAAACTTTTAAAAAGATTAAAAAAGTTTTCATCTGTAAAAATTTATCTTTTTCATATCTCTAATATTTGTTTCATATTAAGGTACAGTCATAATGAACATCTTAATATTCTTGCCTGCTAAATCTAATATCCATGATACTTCTGGATGTCTTTCCATTTATTTACCATCTAGTAATAGATTTCATGTTTTTTTGCATGCCTGATAATCTTATTGTATACTAAATATAAAAGTGAAAGTGAAAGTCGCTCAGCTGTGTCAGACTCTTTGGAACCCCGTGGACTATACACTCCCTGGAATTTTCCAGGCCAGAATACTGAAGTGGTAGCCTTTCCCTTCTCCAGGGGATCTTCCAATCCAGGGATCAAACCCAAGTCTCCCACACTGCACGTGGATTCTTTACCAGCTGAGCCACAAGGAAAGCCTATAGTGGATTTTATTTTCTTGAGTGTTAGAGCTTTCTCTAATCTCATATAATACTATTAAGCCTAATTATGGGACATAGTTCAGAAACTTGGAAGCAGTTTGGTCCTTCTCGGTCTTAATTTTATGATTTTTTTGTTTGTGTGTGTGTAGAACTAACCAATGTTAGTTAGTTAGACAAGGCAAATATATGGGAAAAAGGTGGAAACAGTGACAGTTTTTATTTCCTGGACTCCAAAATCACTGTGAATGGTGACTGCAGCCATGAGAGTAAAAGACACTTGCTCCTTGGGAAAAAAAAAAAAAAAGCTATGACAAAACTAGACAGCTTATTAAAAAGCAAGATATCATTTTGCTCACAAAGGTCCATATAGTCAAAGCTATGATTTTTCCATTAGTCATGTACAGATGTGATAGCTGGACCATAAAGAAGGCTGAGAACTGAAGAATTGATGCTTTCAAACTGTGGTGCCAGAGAAGACTCTTGAGAGTCCCTTGGATAGGCAGGAGATGAAACCAATCAATCCTAAAGGAAATCAGTCCTGAATATTCATTGGAAGGACTGATGCTGAAACTGAAGCTCCAATACTTTGGCCTACTCATGCAGAGAGCCAACTCCTTGGAAAAGATTCTGATGCTAGGAAAGATTGAGTGCAGGAGGAGAAGGGAGTGACAGATGAGATGGTTGGATGGCATCATCAACTCAATGGACATGAGTTTGAGGAAACTCCAGGAGATAGTGAAGGACAGGGAAGCCTGGCATGCTGAAGTCATGGGGCTGCAAAGAGTCAGACATGACTTAGCAACTGAAAGACAACCAATGTTCAATGTAAGGTTACTTCCCTGTGTATTGCAGCCAATGTCCCATGAATTATAAAGCTTCCCAATCTGACTGCTGAGAACAAGCACTACTCTGGACCTCTGAAATGTCATGCTCTGTCAACTTCCATCTTTCTGTGAGGTCATTTCCTAGTTTTGAGTGATCTCCTCTCATGCAAGTGTTGATACACACTGGGGACCCTTGCAGATATATGTACTTTTCTCTGTATGTAGCTCTCTCACCCGTTCCTTGACCTACGGACTTTATCCATCACCAATCCCACATTCTCAGCCCTACCTCTTCAATTCAAGGAGACACTTGCATGCTGCCTGGGTTTTACTGTCTGCACCATTGTCTGGAAACTTTCTCAAGACTGTAAAATCGGCCAAGAGCAGGGCTTTCTTGTTTGCTTGCCAACACGCAGGCCTGCTGCTTTTGTTGCTGGATGCCTATGTCTTGAAAAACTTTTATTTCAACTGTTTCATTTGTTTTATGATTGTTTCAGGTCAAAGTTAAATCCAGTCCCTGTTATATCATCTTTATTATGAGCAGAAGTATCATCTTTCAGTTCCAAGTTCAAATGTCACAACCACCGATAAGGCTTGCTATGAACTTTCCCTTTCTTCTCTTCACATCACCATCTATTAAATCTCTTATATAATTCCTTCATATCAACTCTTCCAGTTTATAATCACTTTTTAATTATTTGCATACTTGTTCTCTCTTCTCTCTCTTGACTAGACAATTTCATCCATCACAGGAGACTTCTAGCATCCCAGAAATTATGTGCATGGCACATAATAATCGCTCCTCAAATATCAGCTGAATAAATGAATATATCTCAGTCACATTTGTCTCCCTCCTACTTGTATTTGCCTATCTTATTTAAAAATTTAACATTCTATGCAGGCATTGTATACTGAAGAATTTTTTCTAAGCAGAATATTGGGTTAAACAAAGGGGCAAATAGCATTTCCCTGGGCTTCTTTTCAATAGCGTCAAGCAGGTGGAAGATCTGCATCCAAAAGCAGGGTACAAAACTGAATTCTTGTCCATGGAAAGCTTTCCAAGTATCTACTGTATGAGTACCGCCCATGCTGCTGCCTTCCTTCCTGTGGCACTGCTCCTGAATTGTGTACTTGAAACGAGTTTGCTTCATTGGGAAGATGAAAATAAGCAGGAGACTGCTGAGAGGTAAACATAGCGAGGTAGACTCTCTAATAAGGACACAGGTAGTGACATATGTCACCTCCTGTTGTGACCTTTCTCTCCCTCCAGTAGCATGTATTACTCTGAAAAACAAACATGTTTAAAAGGAGGAAAAAATTGAGCCATCAATGTGGGATACTGTTTAGTGGCAACCAGCTTGCTCACAGCTTTTTCTGTAGCATAAAATGCTGTTGGACTATTTTATTTAATTCCCTTGCTTTCCTTTCAAGCAGAGAACTCCAAATCTAGAGCTAATTTGAAGATAACCCCTTTCTCAAACTTCCTACTTTATTTAAATTATGCTATATTTAAATGGAGGAAGGAGAAGTGATAATTATTAAGCACATACTGAAACTAAAAGACACTTACTCCTTGGAAGAAAAGTTATGACCAACCAAGATAGTATATTCAAAAGCAGAGACATTACTTTGCCGACTAAGGTCCACAATCAAGGCTATGTATGGATAGCCTTTTTCCAGTAGTCATGTATGGATGTGAGAGTTGGACTGTGAAGAAGGCTGAGCATTGAAGAATTGCTTTTGAACTGTGGTGTTGGAGAAGACTTGAGTGTCCCTTGGACTGCAAGGAGATCCAACGAGTCCATTCTGAAGGAGATCATCCCTGGGATTTCTTTGGAAGGAATGATGCTAAAGCTGAAACTCCAGTACTTTGGCCACCTCATGTGAAGAGTTGACTCATTGGAAAAGACTCTGATGCTGGGAGGGATTAGGGGCAAGAGGAGAAAGGGGCGACAGAGGATGAGATGGCTGGATGGCATCACTGACTCAATGGACTTGAGTCTTAGTGAACTCCAGGAGTTGGTGATGGACAGGGAGGCCTGGCGTGCTGCGATTCATGGGGTTGCAAAGAGTAGGACACGACTTGAGTGACTGAACTGAACTGAATTTCTAATGATCTGATGGTTTCTTTGATTTCAGGAACAGAGATGTGCAGAACAGACTTATGGACATCGCAGTCTAATAGGATTAAATAGTCCAAGTACAGTAATGCTAAAACTTTGATGGGTATTTGCATGTGATAAAAAAGGATGAGAATAGACATGCCATGGACTCTGAGGACACAGCATACAATAGTGGGGCCTGAATAAAACATTGTAGTGGAAATTGTTTAATAATAATAATAATTATGTTGATACAGGCACATTAAGTAAAGTCTGATGTCACAGGAATAATATGGAACATAGGAGTCACACAAATTTGGTCAGATGGGGAAACTAATATTCAGTGAGGTTAAATATGACATGAGGTCACACAGCTAGTATGTATAAGAGGAGGATTTGAAAATGGGTCTCTGAGATCTAAAAGCTGAGCCTCTTTGCTCTAACAGATTAGCTGTAAATTTGTGTTTTTAAAAGAATTTCCTCTTGTTGTGATATAGGCTAGGTGATCAAACTGTATTAAATCAAATTCCTGGTGTGTGTGTGTGGTCAGAAAAGTGTGCAGTTGAGTGACCTAATAATCAACACCCAGAAGAGAGTGGGCCTTTCTACCATGCTTCTTATACTGAGACTTCCATCAGCAAGTGATTTTCTTGCTTTAAATTTAATGCTGACTCTGTTCAAGCAGAAAATAGATTTGAAGACAATGAAAAATGTACCACTTTATTTCCCTAAGGCCTTCCCTGCACAGTAGGCCTTGAACAAAACTAATTTTATAAGGAGAGAAAAACAACCAAGTTAATCTTCAAATACAAAAATTTATTGTGTTTTTTTTTCTAAATTATTTTACTAACTATTGATTCCTTGATTCTTATTATTTATCTTTAAATCACAGGGCTCAGTGTAGAATTTGCTTACATTCTGGTAACAGAATTCATAATCAAAAAGGAAGAGAAAAATAATCCCACCGTGGTGCATGTAATTTTTTTGTCCAAGGGAAACTTGTAAATTGCTGATAAAAAATAAATTGCAGTGAAAGAGAAAATCATAAAAAGTAAAATATAAAGGATTCTTAGTTATAACTTGGTCCAGTTATTGTTATTATTATTTTTTCACTTCCAAGGAGGGGGAAAATTGGTTTTCTGAGGAGTGCTTTGATTGCAGTTTTTCCACATAGGCACCATACTTTGGAAGATTTTTCAGTGTACTAACATTACTGACAAATAATGGTTATTACTGGATTTGATCAATTTAGAAATGGAAGAACGTGCAGAGTTGGTGATCATTAGTAACAACAAAAACCAAAACAATTATCTGAGTCAATATTATTCTTGACCTTAAAGAAAACTGTATAGTCTAAGGAATGATTTCCATGGATGATATTAATGGGTTCTATAGTAGTGTATATTGTATTCCCTCAAAGGAAGCTGAAAGAGAAAACAACAGTTGAGCCATTTTTATAGTAAGAACATAGAATAAAATCAGGCTGAGACCAAATTCTAAGCCTAAAGAATGATAATTAAGAGTATATGGAAGTAAGAAGTGTGGATAAGCTTAGAACAGAAAAAGATAGCTTACGATTTAGCAAGATACCTATGTGAAACTGGAAAAGGCAATGGCAAACCACTGGAGTTAATACTCTTGCCTGGAAAATCCCATGGACGGAGGAGCCTGGTAGGCTGCAGTCCATGGGATCGCTAAGAGTCGGGCACAACTGAGTGACTTCACTTCTCACTTTTCGCTTTCATGCACTGGAGAAGGAAATGGCAACCCACTCCAGTGTTCTTGCCTGGAGAATCCCGGGGAAGGGGGAGCCTGGTGGGCTGCCGTCTCTGGGGTTGCACAGAGTCGGACACGACTGAAGCGACTCAGCAGCAGCAGCAGCAGCAGGAGCAGCTATGTGAAACGCTGGCGGTGTATGTTGACTACTTGGTGCTTCATAAGTAAAATAGCCTGAATGTCGGGGGAGAAGGCTAACTAGAAGCCTATAAAAAACACTTCCAAAAAAAAACAACAACAACAACACTTCCAGTCTTTAAATGTTTTTCCTGGGCTCTCAGATGTTTTAAAATTTCCTTAGCCTTTCTTCCTGTACCGTTAGAAAAATTTGCAAGAAACAAAACCATATAACTATATGGTTATTAATTTTCAATACTTATGTAGCAGCTTTGTAATCAGATAGGATAGGGTATTCCTGGAGAAAAAGAACCAGGCATGGCTTTCTTCATATAAAAGAAGTCATTTGGGCCTAAGACATTTTGTAATCTAAGCCTGGTCATAGTTACAACAGACATCACAGAAATACAAAGGATCATAAGAGACTACTATAAGCAACTATATGCCAATAAAATGGACAACCTGGAAGAAATAGACAAATTCTTAGAAAGTTACAACCTTCCAAGACTGAACCAGGAATAAATGGAAAGTATGAACAGACCAGTCATAAGTAACTAAATTGAAACTGATTAAAATCTTCCAAAAAACAAATGTCCAGGATCAGATGGCCTCATATGCAAATTCTATCACACATTTAGAGATGAGCTAACACCCATCCTTCTCAAATTCTTCCAAAAATTTGCAGAGGAAGGAATACTCCCAAGCTCATTTTATGAGGCCACCATCACTATGATACCAAATGCACACAAAAGTCAACCTAAATGTTATTTATAAATGATGCTAGTCTGTTAGACATACTGTTCCACATTTTATTTTCATTTTTGAGCCTGATAATCAATCCTAAAGGAAATCAACCTTGAATATATATTAGAAGGACTGATGCTTTAGCTGAAGCTCCAATACTTTGTCCACTTGATGTGAAGAGCTGACTTTCTGCAAAAGACCCTGATCCTGGGAAAGACTGAGGGCAGGAGAAGGGGGCAACAGAAGATGGGAGGGTTGGATGGCATCGTTGACTTGATGGACATGAGTTTGAGCAAATTCCCAGGAGATCGTGAAGGACAAGGAAACCTGGCATGGGGCTGTGCATGGAGTCACAAAGAGTCAGACATGACTGAGCAACTGAACAACTTGGAGATTAGTGGGAAAGACAGTTATCTTTTAGCTAAGCAGTTAGACCATTTCTGACAGTCTGCCATTCTTCTTGTTGGAAAAACAGTGTTATCTTGACCCAAGTCCCGAGGAATGTGAACCCTTCACTCTGTCTTAGGAAGCACTGTACCGTGATAGCACAATTCCATTAAGTGACAATCTGGGATCTGAGAGAGCATGCTTGTGTGTGTGTGCTCAGTCATGTCCGACTTTCTGTTACCTCATGGCCTGTAGCCTGCCAGGCTCCTCTGTCCATGAGATTATACCAGCAAGAATACTGGAGAGGGTTGCCATTTTCTACTCCAGGGGATCTTCCCAACCCAGGGATCAAACCTGTGTCTCCTGCATTGGCAGGTGAATTTATTTATTTTTACCACTGAGCCTCTTGAGAAGCCCTTCAGGGATCTGAACTTTCACTGAAGTTAGGGAATCCAGTCTAAACCTCATCTATAACATTGTATAAAGACAAAGCATTTGTGCTTTGTTCCTTTAAGTCTAGAGATAACCCAACAGAGACATTTGGCATGTTGGCATAGCTGAAGATTCTATTCTACCTTCTCATCCATCACCTTGTCAAATCCTGATTCTTACTTCCCACAGCCCTCAAAACTCCAACTGTCTCTCTTACTCTGGTAAATCTTACACATTTTATGACTTTTATTTTTCAGCTTTATTTTTTTTACTGGTGCATTTAATTCTGCCTAAAATGCAGAGCTTACTTATTATTTAAACAGAAAAATCTACTTTATTAATCATCACATGCTGATTCAATTGACTAAATTTAAAATTTTTACTTTTATATTTCTCCCCTACTCTTACAGATCCTAACACTGTCCATAAGATAGATGTTGCTCAATAAATGTGTAAAAGAATAAATTGAATTAATTCAGGCTAATGGTTGCCAATACAGCAGTCATATCCTATTTCCTGAACATGCAGTTATGTCTGGATTTCCATGTACACGTTCACCTATAAGTGAATATTCCATCACCAACAAATGTCTAAAGACATTGAATAATAGTACAAATAAGTTAAAAACCCTATATTTTGCACAGTAATGGAGCCATAGGAAAATCCTTTCCATATAACCTTAAAATCCTGTAGTGAAATGGTTTAAAGACTAAGAAAATGTTTAGATTTAATCTTTCTATTAAAACCATCATTGAGCTATGTAGCATCCAATACCATCTAATCATTACAATTACTCTGAAAGCATTTAAAAAATATGTATTTCTGTATTATAATAACCCACAAGGTTATAATTCGAAACTCTTAGGTGAAACCTATGTATCTGCATTAATAAAAATACTGAATATTCTCTAAGGATATTCTGATGATTATTCAGATTTGGAAAAAATAATTTAGCATAAGTACACTATTGCATGCATTCGAAGTCACTCAGTCGTGTCTGATTCTTTGCAACCCACCAGGCTCCTCTGTCCCTGGAATTCTCTGAGCAAGAATACTGGAGTGGGTTGCCACGCTCTCCTCCAGGGGATCTTCCCAATGTGAGGACTGAACCTGTATCTCTTATGTCTCCTGCACTGGCAGGGTTTACTTTACCACAAGTGCCACCTAGGAAGCCCACACTATTGTATAATTTGATATAAAAATTTCTGCCTAAATTATCATTAATGAGACAGTATCCTCTAATCACTGAGATAATATTTTGTCTTTGATAATTAACACCCAAATAATGAAACTTCATGGCAAGACTATTTCATAAAACATTAGTTAAAAAATCAATGTGACAGGGTGGGGGGTTTGCTTTCCTCCCATCCCTAGAGATATTTTGCTAAATCAGGCTAAATTTGCTAAATTTTTTTTAAAGTTGACTAGAAAATATCAATCAAGTATTTTTGTAGTGCTTAAAGTAGCTGACTGCTGAAGGTTTAATTAAAATCTTTACTGCCATTTCACTTTTCAAATTCTTTAAATTATCCATTATTTCAGCAAATGATTGGAGCAATGAAGAGTTAAATAGCTTGTATGACCATACTTCCTATTTATGGAGAACTTGGAAGGCAGAAGGGTACATTTTAAAAACAGCCATACACACTGAATTTCAATATATATTCCAGCATCCAGCATTCTTATAACTATTAGAAGCTCCCTTATATCTTCTAAGTTCAATATTCTCTTCAGTCAAGTGCAAATGTGGATACCTATATAAAGCTAAAATCTTTAGGGTAAATGACTCTATGCCTAATTCAACCGTGTTTTAATGAGAGATGTCAACTGAGGACTTCCCTGGCAACAGAGATGAGCATGCATTCCAAATACTGATAATCCAGAAAATTTCACAATTCATAAAAATGAAAAAAGGAGAATTAATGATTTCCCCTTTGGTGATGAATATATAAATTTGACATTTGTTAGAAGTCTTTGTTCCTAACAAATGGAAGAAGTTGACGTATAGGAGAGGATGCTGCCAGTCCATAGAGAGGCAAATTTACTGAGCAAAGGAAGAGAGCTACGGTGACTACTGTTTGGAGGGGCTGTCAGGCCTCTGATCACCTTTTCTCACTGAAGGAATTCCCTCTTTGTATGGAGTCTTGCTCCACACAAGGTCAGAATCCTTCCAAGGGAAAAACCTCAAGGAGATGAGGCCAATTTCTAAGCTAGTCTAACTGGAATCTCCTCTCGCAGTGTCTGTCTGGATGTGGAAAGCAGAGCAACTGTGCTAATGCTATTTGCTGATGCAGTATTGGTGACGATTTTTAATTCCAGTGGTGGCCCCACCCTGGTAAAGCATACGTGGCTTTCCAGAGAAACAGTCCAACGATAAAAATAGCTAAGTTTACTGCTCTTTGGCTTTCTGGAATTTCCTTTATTTCTGTCATATTCCTAACTTGAGGTTCTAATCTATATTGAACAAGAGTACCTGATATCTTTTAAACAAACATTTCTTTCTCTTTATTATAGCCAGAGCTGGTTTTCATGGCTTGCAAACACAACATTAGTGGCATTCAAGTTTCAGATTCCTTCATGAAACCTTGAAAGCATAGCTTTTAATGCCTTTTCTGCAGTTATGTAAATTATGTAGTTTCTTTTTCTTTTTTCCCAAAGTCATCTAAGTTAATTCTGACACTTTCAACTAGAAGAGTTTTGATTAATATAGATATTTAATATCTGTCATAATATCTTACTATGGACAAAACAAACTAATATATGCAAAATATCTAATAATTTGGGGAATATCACATGCCATCAGTAGTTATTCATTCCTTTGGAATTTTCTTACTAATTTCACAGAAAAACTGGGAAAATGGTATTATTAAAATTAACCATGTAGAAAATTTCTATGTAGCATCTGCCCTTATCTAGAGAGTTTGTCAAAATTGCTTGGAGCACCTTAAAATTAAGTTTTGACCTTCCTGATATCCAGCTTTTTATATTAATAACCTTCTCATAGGAAGAATTTTATAGTATTCACTTTGCTTAACATTTAATTTGACAGAAAACAACTAAAGTGGGTCAAATATGGCTCATAATTCCTCTGTAATGGGTACTACAGCAGTTGAAACTCCTCATACCTAATTTACTTATTTTACAAAAAAGTCATGTGCCAGTCTGCTTAACTCAACAACAAGTTGCCCTATGAAGTATAAATTGTTGATAGCCTATAGAGCGTACTTATAATTTTTCTGTGGTTGCAAAAGTAGAGTACATAGAAATCTATTAACTAGGAATTGTTTTTTTGATACAAAGCAACTTCTTTTATTTAAAATAGTTAGCATATTGATGGAGATAAAAACAAGTATTATTATTTTTTTTTTGAAAAGAGGAGTTCTAGAAAAATAGCGGAAATCACTCATTGATCATTTGCGATGAATCAAAGTGTGTACTCACGTTTTTTTACAAAGCTACATGCCCTCTCTCTCGGTATTTTTAATCCCCATTTAGTAAAGGATAAAACTATGACTCAAAAGATAAAGTAAGTAACTTGGTCAAAGCTCAAGGTTAATGACTGTCAGGAATAGAAAGCTGAACCTACTCAGTAAAAAGTTCCTGTTCTTAATTGTTGTTGAGTTGCTAAGTTGTGTTTGACTCTTTTCGACCCCATGGACTGCAGTATGCCAGTATTCTTGTCCTTCACTGTGTCCCAGAGTTTTCTCAAATTCATATCCATTGAGTCAGTGATGCTTCTAACCTGATCTTTACAATTGGTCATTCAGCTTTCCCTCCAAGGATAAAACCATGTGATCAAGGCCATTTTGGAATCTCAGTATTTATCTGGAGATTATGTTCTATTTATATAATTTGTATAACATATCATTGAACATTTTGCTTTCTTCAGTGCCAATAAAATAAATATATGTATACATATATATATATATATATTTACTAAAATGTAGTCTTTAGGAACAAACAGGATGCAACAAAAAGTAACCGAATAAAACAAAATATTTTCACTTGCAGAAGTAACTTTCACACTTAAGAGGTACTTTTAGAAACCTGACTTTAATCTTATTTCATGTTACATACCACTGCTAGTTCAGATGTGACAGAATAATTATTTTCTCAGCATTCTATTATATTTCCATAAACTGCTTCCTTTAGGAATAGCTAAAATAAAACATGAAAAGAAGCATCTGACTCTCAGAGGATGTCAGCATCTTTCATGACACAGAGGAAGTGCTAAATAAGACTTATTCAGCAGTATTATTTGTTAAATAATGACCAGAGGAAAAGTCACTGTAGGAGATAATATTATAGGAGAATACATTAATATTGTATTCAGAAACTATATACAAAAACTCAGGCATTCTTGAGTTGGAGGCTACTTTTAAGAGAAATGTGTGCGTGTACTCAGTTGCTCAATCCTGTGAGACTCTTTTCGACCCTCTGGACTGTAGCTCACTAGGCTCCTCTATCCATAGGGTTTCCCAGGCAAGAATACTGGAGTGGGTTGCCATTTCTTCCTCCAGGGGATCTTCAGGACCCAAGGATCAAACTCAAGTTTCCTGTGGCTCCTACCTTGGCAGGTGGAGCCTTTTTTTTTGTTTGTTTGTTTTACTACTGAGCCGCCTGGGAAGGCTTTTAAGAGAAATACCTGCAAAGCTCACTCATATTTATGGAAAGATAAATGGATTGAAGTGAAATTAGCATCTTTACTCATTGTAAGTGTTTGATTGAGTATGTACTATGTAATCAACACTGTTCTAGCATTAGAGACAATTTACAAAACAAGAATACTACAAATGGTGTTCATGAAGCTTACGTTAAAGCAGGGGTCCCCAACCCCCGGGCTGAGGACCAGTACTGATTCATAGCCTGTTATGAACAGTAGGAAGTAAGCAGTGCATGTGTGAGCAAAGCTTCATCTATCCCTCCTTGTGGCTCACAATACAGGCTCAACAATCCTCCCTGTCCCTGTCCATGGAAAAATGGAAAAATTGTCTTCCACAAAACCAGTCACTGGTGCCAAAAAGTTTAGGGACCGCTGTAAAGGTACTGTAGCATACAGCAGACCATAGATATGACGTTGTTGTCACGACAAAAAAAAAAAAATGTCAAAAATGTCTTTGGCATTGCTGGCTCAGCAGGGTTTAGGTGAAAGTAGTAGTAAATTCCACTCAGTGTGACAAATGGACATGTGTTTATGTAACTGTCTGTGTTAATGTGTTTAAAATTTCTACAGTGAAATTGTTTCTAAAGAAGGATACAATTGTCAGAGACATATTTGTTATAACTTTATATACTTTGTTTTATTGACTATTACTTCAGTTCATTTATTGTCAACATAGTATAAGGCTTCTGTTTCTTTTTGAACCATTTCCCACTTAAGTTTCAGAGTTTATAAATGAGTAGTTGTGGTTAATATTGTCAATGCTATGTTGTGACTTTGATCAAATATTGGGTTCCTCAGTTGTTTGCCAACAAACACAAAGTCATGGTTTATCCAGTAGTCATGTACAGATGTGAGAATCAGAACATAAAAAAGGCTGAGTGCAGAAGAATTGATGCTTTTAAACTGTGGTGCTGAAGAAGATTATTATGAGTCCTTTGGACTGCAAGCCATGAAATTAAAAGATCTTACTCCTTGGAAGAAAAGTTATGACCAAGCTAGATAGCGTATTCAAAAGCAGAGGCATTAGTTTGTCGACTAAGGTCCATCTAGTCAAGGCTATGGTTTTTCCTGTGGTCATGTATGGATGTGAGAGTTGGACTATGAAGAAGGCTGAGCACAAAGAACTGATGCTTTTGAACTGTGGTGTTGGAGAGGACTCTTGAGAGTCCCTTGGACTGCAAGGAGATCCAACCAGTCCATTCTGAAGGAGATCGGCCCTGGGATTTCTTTGGAAGGAATGATGCTAAAGCTGAAACTCCAGTACTTTGGCCACCTCATGTGAAGAGTTGACTCATTGGAAAAGACCCTGATGCTGGGAGGGATTGGGGGCAGGAGGAGAAGGGGACGACTGAGGGTGAGATGGCTGGATGGCATCACTGACTCAGTGGACGTGAGTCTGAGTGAACTCCTGGAGTTGGTGATGGACAGGGAGGCCTGGTGTGCTGCGATTCATGGGGTCACAAAGAGTCGGACACGACTGAGCAACTGAACTGAACTGAACTGGACTGCAAGGAGATCAAAACAGTCTATGGTAGAGGAAATCAACTCTGAATATTCATTGGAAGGACTGATGCTGAAGCTGAATCTCCAATACTTTGGCCACCTGATGCCAAGAGCTGACTCACTGGGAAAGACTCTGGTGGGGGGAAAGACTGAATGCAAAAGGAGAAGAGGCAGCAGAGGATGAGATGATTAGACAGCATTACTGACTCCGCTGGCATGAGTCTGAGCAAACTCCACAAGACAGTGAAGGACAGAGGAGCCTGATGTGCTGCAGTCCATGGGTTGCAAAGAATCAGACATGACTTACTGATTGAACAACAACAAGAATATTGTTGAAAGAGCTTGGCCAAACATCCCCTGTGTTTAAAAATCTACCACTTTCTAACATCTGATGGGACAAGTGTTATCCAGAGATGGTTAATACCTTAGGAGATGGTCTAAGCCTCTGAAATTCTAGGTCTGCCTCCTAACATAATTGGGAAAAACCTCATCTAAGCCTCCTCAGTTCAGTTCAGTTCAGTTCAGTCACTCAGTTGTGTCCGACTCTGAGATCCCATGAATCACAGTATGTCAGGCCTCTCTGTCCATCACCAACTCCCAGAGTTCACTCGAACTCACGTCCATCAAGTCGGTAATCCATCCAGCCATCTCATCCTTGGTTGTCCCCTTCTCCTCCTGCCCCTAATCCCTCCCAGCATCAGAGTCTTTTCCAATGAGTCAACTCTTCACATGAGGTGGCCAAAGTACTGGAGCTTCAGCTTTAGCATCATTCCTTCCAAAGAACACCCAGGGTTGATCTCCTTCAGAATGGACTGGTTGGATCTCCTTGCAGTCCAAGGGACTCTCAAGAGTCCTCTCCAACACCACAGTTCAAAAGCATCAGTTCTTTGGTGCTCAGCTTTCTTCACAGCCCAACTCTCACATCCATACATGACCCCTGGAAAAACCATAGCCTTGACTAGACAGACCTTTGTTGGCAAAGTAATGTCTCTGCTTTTGAATATGCTATCTAGGTTGGTCATAACTTTCCTTCTAAGGAGTAAGCGTCTTTTAATTTCATGGCTACAGTCACCATCTGCAGTGATTTTTGAGCCCCCCAAAATAAAGTCTGACACTGTTTCCATTGTTTCCCCATCTATTTTCCATTAAGTGATGGGACCAGATGCCATGATCTTCTTTTTCTGAATGTTGAGTTTTAAGCCAACATTTTCACTCTCTCTTTCACTTTCATCAAGAGGCTTTTTAGTTCCTCTTCACTTTCTAAGCTTCAAGGTCAATGGAAAAATTACCTGCTATCTTTAGAATTTATTTCATACATCTGTAAAGAGAAAGACAGTGATCCTCTACTATAGTATCATTATAGTGGGGGTTAAGAAGTCCTAAATATGGGGAAGAGGAGGGTGAGACAAATTGGAAAATTAGGATTGACACATATACACTATCATGTGTAAAATAGATAGCTAGTGGGAACCTGCTATAAAGTGCAGGAAGCAAAGCTCCGTGTTCTGTGATGACCTAGACCGGTGGGATGAGAGGTAGTTGGAGGGAGGCTATATATGCATACTACAGCTAATTCATTCACTGTATAGCAGAAACTAACAAAACATTGTAAAGCAGTTATATTCCAATAAGAAGTACTAAATTTCATATTACAAATAAAATTATTATATCAACCACATTTTTTTAAAAGCAATGAATAAATATTATTTCTCCCATGCCTCTCCTCCTTCAAAAAGTAGTCTCCAGCCTATTAAGATTTCATGAATTATTTTTAGTTTGTGACGAGCAACGTGATCCAAGCTTGGCTACATCAGAAGGGACCAAACTGATGAAAACAAAACATGATTCCTGCTTTTGCTTTCACCCTTTCAATTTTTGTCTTTGGGACAAACTGAGTAATTTCAAAGAATTAAAGTCAGTATCACCATTTTTAATCTCCTCTTTATAATAATTTATTGGGAATTTTCAGGAAAGGGTCCCAGGAAAATCTATTTCTTCAACTACTATTTCTGTTTTCTATTTTCAGAAAGCAGTTCTGAGTGGACCTTCCTACATTCTCTTGATCTAATTCATCTGTGACAGTGATGCATGTAAGTTTATAATAGCCAGGACATGGAAACAACCTAGATGTCCATCAGCAGATGAATGGATAAGAAAGCTGTGGTACGTATACACAATGGAGTATTACTC
This sequence comes from Aepyceros melampus, assembly GCA_006408695.1. Classification (NCBI taxonomy): domain Eukaryota; kingdom Metazoa; phylum Chordata; class Mammalia; order Artiodactyla; family Bovidae; genus Aepyceros; species Aepyceros melampus. The sequence goes on from SJXQ01004548.1 coordinate 512,586, forward strand.
AGCCATTAAAAAGAATACATTTGAATCAGTTCTAACGAGATGGATGAAACTGGAGCTGATTATATAGAGTGAAGTAAGCCAGAAAGAAAAACACCAATACAGTATACTAACACATATATATGGAATTTAGAAACATGGTAATGATAACCCTGTATGCGAGACAGCAAAAGAGACACAGATGTATAGAACGGACTTTTGGACTCAGGGAGAGGGAGAGGGTGGGAGGATTTGGGAGAATGGCACTGAAACATGTATACTATCATGTAAGAAACGAATTGTCAGTCTATGTTCGATACAAGATACAGGATGCTTGGGACTGGTGCATGGGGATGATCCAGAGAGTTGATATGGGGTGGGAGGTGGGAAGGGGATTCAGGATTGGGAACTCATGTACACCCGAGACGGATTCATGTCAATGTATGGCAAAACCAATACAGTAATGTAAAGTAAAATAAAGTAAAAATAAAAATTAAAAAAAAAACTCCATATAGTCGTTATCCATTTATACTCTTTCTTAGAAGTCTGTTGACCCTTATTTATATGAAGGTTTAAATCAACAGTACAAATTGATGCTATCTAATTTGCAAGTACTTTTGCTTAGTGCTTTCCACATGGATTCAGCAGTAAGCAATATTACAGACCAATTTCAACACTTATATATTCAACATGCAAAAATAACCACATAAGTGATTTGGTTATACATAGATTACTTTTCCTAGGCTCCTCCATTCCTTTGGGGAAAGAAATCAAGTGTCTATTTTTTCATTATTTTAAATATAGAATGAATCTAGTTAATATGTAGGATGATATACTCTTTCCTATACTTCTTTCATTTATGAAGCTAAATTATCCTCTGAATTTTTTATTAGAGTCACACAATCTCTATCTCTGTCTTTACAGGTAATTCATTTTCCAGGCACTCCAGACTGCTTTATTTTTATTCTTCCCTCCCTTCATTTTACTGATTTATTTTTTAGTTTTGACTTTTTCATAAACACTCTCTTTGTTTTCTATTTTATTCTTCTGTGACAAATTAAGAGAATATACTGATGAGAATAAAAATCATGTCTAGACCTCCATTTCTTATAGTATACTTTACTAGTCATTCTGGAAGACCTTTAGCCAATATAAAGACAAAGGAGGTAGGAACCAGGGGAATGGCCTACTATCTAAAGTCCTTTCTATGTCTGCAGTAGCTGGAGAGGTTAAGTTTCCATGTCTAGAGTATAGAACTACAGAATGCCATGATAGGTTTTACCTCCTGGATCAACTTGGGGCAAAACTGTGGAAGTTGCACTAGCTTGAAAAAGGATCTAAAGGCTCAAGAGTATCCATAAGCAGAGTGGCATGCATAAGAAACCATATTTGCTACATTTGTGTCAAACATCTGGTGATACTCACTGTTATTCGCTGTGTGCTAAGTCGCTTCAGTCAAGTCTGACTCTTTGCCACCCCATAGACTGTAAAGGACTGTCTAGTCAAAGCCATGGTTTTTCCATTAGTCATGTATGGAGTGTATGTATGTGAGAGTTGGACTATAAAGAAAGCTGGGCACAGAAGAATTGGTGCTCTTGAAATGTAGTGTTGGAGAAGACTCTTGAAAATCCCTTGGACAGCAAGGAGATCCAACCAATCCATCCTAAAGGAAATCAATCCTGAATATTCATTGGAAGGACTGATGCTGAAGCTGAAACTCCAGTACTTTGGCCACCTGATGTGAAGAACTGACTCACTGAGAAAGACCCTGATGCTGGGAAAGATGGAAGGCAGGAGGAGAAGGGGACGATAGAGGATGAGATGGTTGGATGGCATCACCGACTCAATGGACATGAGTCTGAGTAAACTCTGGGAGTTGGTGATGGACAGGGAAGCCTGGCATGGTGCAGCTTATGGCGTTGCAAAGAGTCAGACACGACTGAGTGACTGAACTTGAACTTGAGACCGTACCCTGTCAGGCTACTTTCACCATCACACAGACACATCAATGTTCCCTGCTTCTTGTCTCTGTTATTCACAAAATACCATGGATGCAGGGCCACTCTCCACTGGAACTCTGACTATGATGAATAAACAACTATGACTGGATAAAACTGTGGCTTAATTAGAGTTTGGGAGAATTGTGTGTACACTATTACTCTCCACTTGAATAATTTCCCCCCAAATCTCTTATGGTGCTAGAGATATGTATTGGTGATTCCTTTGCAAATGATAGATTTTATGGAAATAGAGCTGTGGCAGGACTCTGAAATGCAAAGTAGAGAGATGAGAGAAGGATAAGCTAGAGAACAGAGGGGAAGTGATAGGCAGTGATACAATGTAATAATAAGGGACTCTCAGATGGAAACATAGATAAGTCGGCCAAGTGTCTCTCAAAAACTGAAAAGACTAATCATATAGTGCTCCATTCCACATTTCAAGAGGATGCTATTCCTGCCCCTGGGTTCCATGCAGTTCCTCATTCACAGCATCTCTGCCTTCATTTTCAGATTATTAGAAAAGTCATCCTTTATGGCTAAATTCAAATGTCAATGCCGTGGAAGGCGTCCCCTAATCTGTCAAACCCAAATTAATCATTCTTTCATTTGTGCTCTTATAGAATTATCCTTATGAATTCCTTAAAGATTAATTTTACTCTACCATAATTTATTACTAATAAATCAGTCCTTCCTCCACTATAAAGTTCCATTAAGACAGCAATTACTTCTGGCATATACTTGTATAAACTAAATGTCATTTATACAATTAAATAAAAATAATAAATAATTATTAAAACCTTACTAGTAAGCACAATACCAGGCTTTTAAAATATATCTTGAAACTGTTAATGCAACACCTTGTGATACAGGTCTAATTCCCATTTTGTCAATAAGAAAACAGAACTTAAAAAATATATGCACATAACTAGTTAATGATGGATCTAAGATTCAGATCAAGATCTTCCTAGTGTTAATGTCCAATGCAACTCAATAATTCCTGAAATGAATTTCCATTCCTGGTGTGATGGTCTAACCAAGATGAAAGTCTGACCTTGGATCATAAAATTTTGTTTAGATTAACATGAGATAAACTAACCCATGGTTTTATTGATGGTATTAACAAGACTTTGATAGTCTCTGAAATCTTTCTTCTTTAGCAGCTTGGGAAATCTTTTCTGTAAACACTTCAAATACAGCCAGGTTATCTCATCTTATAAACAATTCTGTGCATATCTATTTGAAAGAAAGAAAGGTCAAGTTTAAAAAAAAAAAGCAGTAACATAGACATTGTGTTGTGTCTCTATGGGATCCTTTGTGTCAACTGCCCACTGATGAAAGTGAAGGTGATAAATTTATTCTCACAGTGGAGTTGGAAGCTCAGTGTCCACGGGGTGTTTATTCAGATTTTATTAATCCAATAAGTGTGATAATTCCAGCTCTGGCAATTTGAAACACCTAATTTTAATGATGTCAGAAAAAATATGCTTAAATAACTCAACAAGAATTCCAAATAAGATTCAGGTTGCATAAGGAAATTATTTTAGAATATTAAATTAAGCTTTGACCACATTTAACCATCCTACATTCTACATAGGAATCATGCCCTCCTATTTCCAGCACTTTGCCCAAATGATTCCATGTTGCTAAGCAAAATTTCCCTTTCCAAGCACTACTCATACCATTACTTCTCCAAGCACCATCTCTGCAAGAGCCACCCCAATATATTCTCCACCAAATCCTTGATATTTAGGCCCAAAGGGATCAATCCACCTTTCAAACTTCTAAATAATTGTTTTCTCCTCTTTCTTATAAACTTGAAGGACACTAACACAGTTTAAGCAAATATCGTGAGCCTGGAACTGACTTTACTCTTTCTCTTGAGCACTGCAAATATCTGAGGCTTAAATAAAGACTCAGAGAGATGCTATAATCATCCAAACACACTTTTTTTTTTTAATGTAAGGATTGAGATTTGAATCCACATCTGACTTCAAATGGTGTTGTGTGTTTGCCATATTGTTGTCTGTGGGCTGACACTATGTGCAACTCTGTATCTAACTACAATGGCACTTATTATAAGGCCCTCCACATTGTAGATCTTAGATAAAAGCAAACTACCTGTCAGTTCAGTTCAGTTCAGTCACTCAGTCGTGTCCAACTCTTTGCGACCCCATGGACTAAAGCACTACAGGGTTCCCTGTCCATCACCAACTGCTGAAGCTTGCTCAAACTCATGTCCATTGAGTCAATGATGCCATATAACCATCTCATCCTCTCATCTTCTCCAGCCTTCAATCTTTCCCAGCATCAGGGACTTTTCCAGTGAGTCAGTTCTTTGCCTCATGTGGCCAAAGTATTGGAGCTTAAGCTTCAGCATCAGTCCTTCCAGTGAATACTCAGGACTGATTTTCTTTAGGATTGACTGGTTTGATCTCTTTGCAGTCCAAGGGACTCACAAGATTCTTCTCCAATAGCACAGTTCAAAAGCATCAATTCTTCAGCTGTCAGCTATCTTTATAGTCCAGCTCTCGGAAACCCATTATTGTGACACATCAGTGTACAGAGCTAGTGGTATATATACAATACAGCACTCTCGAAGTTTCATCTAAATATTAAAGTTGATTTTCATCACACATTGTTAGCAATTCACTGGAGTTAAAGTACACCTTCCCCCAAAATATCCATAATTAAATATGTTAAGATAGCAAATAATTGAGATATTTTATTACTTCAACAGAGCCAGCTCTTAACACATAATTATTCCAGATTAGTAAAGCTGGTCTGATAAGTGCTTGTGACTGGTGAGTAAAGAAAGTCCTTCACAAGCAGGCTAAAAGACACCAAATCCCACCAGGGCTAAAATGGATAAAAGAAACACCAGGCTACCAATTTTAGCATGCACTTTAAACCATACACATATTTGTAGAGGATGTGAAGACTGTCAAAAGCATGCAGAGCTGACACTGAGATGACAAAAAAATCTTAAAATTTCCTGATCTTCTTCCAAAACTAAAATGTACAAGGCCTTTGGGGCTTTAGGAAAGTCACTGATGGTGCTGAGTCCAGCTGGGAAGTAGAGTCAGAGCCAGAAATTTAAGAGTACCACTCCAGCATCCCAGGAAGTCTCTAACTAGTCTGACAGACTTAAGGCAGTGGATGGTAGCACTTACAGCATCCTCACAATATCTCTAGATGTTTTCTAGAATCCAATAGAGAACTGCTCAAGGTTTATCATACATACTAACACACGCCTCCCTCTAACTGCACACAAATACAGTCCAGTGCTCAATTTTTTCTACTTCTCTTTCCCCCCTCTTCCTCTGTTTCTTTCAGCCATGTTGAAAAGCCAGATTAGATTTCAATGCAAGCCTGGAGCACATGGAATTTATGCAAACAAATGAGGGTGATGTTTTTGAGAGAAACTTTAATTAGGATCTATGAAAAAATGGACTAATTCAAAAGCAGACAAAGCTAAGTTAATCTACTAGATTTTCAGGAGTATTGAAGAAGAAAAATCATCTGCAGATACAGGTGGCAGTGCCCAGCACAGCATAGGATGCTCAATAGTTGTTCAATAGGAAACAAGTGAAATCCCTTGGCAATCCAGTGGTTAGAACCCAGCGCTTCACTGCCATGGCTCTGGCTCAGTACCTGGTCGGGAAGCGAAGACCGTAAAAGTTGCACAGAGTCACCAAAAAAGAAATAAATGGATGCTGGTATGGCATTGAAAGGCTTTAATGAAGAGTTTTGCCTTTGTTTACTTGTCTTATGTCACATAGGTGATTATCTGACACTTGAGTTAAAATAATAAAGTCAGAGAATATTTTAACTAGTCATATTTGTCTGCTGATATTTCTCTTCCCTTTGAAAACTTACTGTGTTATTCAGGTCCTACATAACAATATCATGAACAATGCTAACTTTTTAAAAAATGGATCAAAAATGATAAAGACTTGAATTTCTAAGATAAACTTGTTGATTCAATAATAAAGAAAGCCTTCTTCAGCGATCAATGCAAAGAAATAGAGGAAAAGAACAGAATGGGAAAGACTAGAGATCTCTTCAAGAAAATTAGAGATACCAAGGGAACATTTCATGCAAAGATGGGCTCGATAAAGGACAGAAATTGTATGGACCTAACAGAAGCAGAAGATATTAAGAAGAGATGGCAGGAACACACAGAAGGACTGTACAAAAAAGATCTTCATGACCCAGATAATCACGATGGTGTGATCACTCATCTAGAGCCAGACATCCTGGAATGTGAAGTCAAGTGGGCCTTAGAAAGCATCACTATGAACAAAGCTAGTGGAGGTGATGGAATTCCAGTTGAACTATTTCAAATCCTGAAAGATGATGCTGTGAAAGTGCTGCACTAAATATGCCAGCAAATCTGGAAAACTCAGCAGTGGCCACAGGACTGGACAAGGTCAGTTTTCATTCCAATTCCAAAGAAAGGCAATGCAAAAGAATGCTCAAACTACTGCACAATTGCACGCATCTCAAACGTGACTAAAGTAATTTTCAAAATTCTCCAAGCCAGGTTTCTGGAATACGTGAACCGTGAACTTCCTGATGTTCAAGCTGGTTTTAGAAAAGGCAGAGGAACCAGAGATCAAATTGCCAACATCTGCTGGAACATGGAGAAGCAAGAGAGTTCCAGAAAAACATCTATTTCTGCTTTATTGACTATGCCAAGACTTTGTGTGGATCACAATAAACTGTAGAAAATTCTGAGAGAGATGGGAATAACAGACCACCTGACCTGCCTCTTGAGAAATCTGTATGCAGGCCAAGAAGCAACAGTTAGAACTTGACATGGAACAACAGACTAGTTCCAAATAGGAAAGGGAGTGCGTCAAGGCTGTATATTGTCACTCTGCTTATTTAACTTCTATGCAGAGTATATCATGAGAAATCCTGGACTGGAAGAAACACAAGCTGGAATCAAGATTTCCCGGAGAAATATCAATAACCTCAGATATGCAGATGACACCACCCTTATGGCAGAAAGTGAAGAAGAACTAAAAATTCTCTTGATGAAAGTGAAGAGGAGAGTGAAAAAGTTGGCTTAAAGCTCAGCATTCAGAAAATGAAGATCATGGCATCTGGTCCCATCACTTCCTGGGAAATAGATGGGAAAACAGTGGAAACAGTGTCAGACTTTATTTTGGGGGGCTCCAAAATCACTGCAGATGGTGACTGCAGCCATGAAATTAAAAGACGCTTACTCCTTGGAAGAAAAGTTATGACCAACCTAGATAGCATATTCAAAAACAGAGACATTACTTTGCCGACTAAGGTCCGTCTACTCAAGGCTATGGTTTTTCTTGTGGTCATGTATGGATGTGACTGTGAAGAAAGCTGAGCACTGAAGAATTGACGCTTTTGAACTGTGGTGTTGGAGAAGACTCTTGAGAGTCCCTTGGACTGCAAGGAGATCCAACCAGTCCATTCTGAAGGAGATCAACCCTGGGATTTCTTTGGAAGGAATGATGCTGAAGCTGAATCTCCAGTACTTTGGCCACCTTATGCAAAGAGTTGACTCATTGGAAAAGACTTTGATGCTGAGAGGGATTCGGGGCAGGAGCAGAAGGGGACAACAAAGAATGAAGTGGCTGGATGGCATCACTGACTTAATGGATGTGAGTCTGAGTGAACTCCGGGATTGGTGATGAATAGGGAGGCCTGGCGTGCTGCGATTCATGGGGTCCCAAAGAGTTGGACACGACTGAGCAACTGAACTGAACTGAACTGAACTGAGACTTCTTATCCAGAGAAGGCAATGGCACCCCACTCCAGTACTCTTGCCTGGAAAATCCCATGGACAGAGGAGCATGGTCGGCTGCAGTCCATGGGGTCGCTAAGAGTCAGACATGACTGAATGACTTCACTTTCACTTTTCACTTTCATATATTGGAGAAGGAAATGGCAACCCACTCCAGTGTTCTTGCCTGGAGAACCCCAGGGACGAGGGAGCTCGTGGGCTGCTGTCTATGGGGTCGCACAGAGTCGGACACAACTGAAGCGACTTAGCAGCAGCAGCAGCAGACTTCTTAACCTGCCTAGGAAATGACTCTCTCATTATTAAAGAAGAAGGGTAAAACAAATGAGGTTGACAAATAAATGCCCTGACAACTAATATAGCATATAATAGAAGGTCTGCATCTTGGATATTTCATTCCACTAGGACAATGCCTTAAGACATAAAGTTATACTCCAGCCTTCCCTTGGATGGGAAAGGTGGAGACCCAACAGTGTAACTGGTCAATGCAAAGCTTTACACTGCATACCTTCTGTTATTGCTGTTAATCCTAAAGGAAAGTATCTTAAGGTTTAAAGCAGTCTTCATCCCTTGGACCAAACAGAAGATTGGTCAGCTGGTAAAGTTTGTGCTGTTTGTATCTTTTTCTCTTTGTCCAAAACAATCAAGTATTTGTTTTGGTATTTAAACATCTAGAGTTAGAGCATGTTTAATTCAGTGAAGACATATAGGTTGGCCAAGGTTTGTTTTCACTGTGCTGGGTCTTTGCTGCTGTGTAAGGGTTTCCTCTAGGTGCAGTGAGTGTGGGCTCCTCCTTATTGTGTTGCACTGGCTTCTCATTGCAGTAATCTTTCTTGTTGCGGGGCATGGGATTTACAGCATGTGGATTTAAGTAATGTGGACGTGTTCTCAGCAGTTGTGATACAGGCCTTAGTTGTTCCATGGCATGTGGGATCTTCCTGGATCAGGGATCTAATCCATATCCCCTGCACTGTCAGGTAGATTCTTTACCACTGAACTACCAGGGAAGTCCTACAATAAAACTTAAAATTGAGTATTAATTGACAATTTACTTACATAATCATTCTGCATATAGCAAAGTTCTTAGAAACCTTCCCCCTCCAACTCTGACACACACGTATTCCCTGGATGTCATCATTCTTTATTTGCCAAGGGTAGAACTGAATGTCATTCATAGAGATACAGTTTCCAGGTATTCAAAATAATCTATATCATTTTAAAATATTTTATATAATCTTCACTGCATCTAAGAAAACAACTATGTGTTTAAGCTTCTACACCAGAGATAATGTGTAATAATAGAATATAAGTGCAAAACAGTACAGCAAATTGAAGGGTTCTATACCTGCCTCTGCCTCTAACTTATTCTCATCCTTGGGTGAGTTAGACAAACTCTCTGGGGCCTGTTTCCTTACCTGTAAAATCAAGAGGGTGAGTTTCCTCTGGGCCCTTTCAGCTATTACACCCACAGATACATAGATTTTTGTTGTCACTTTCAATCAAGTTTAATATTCTCCAAGAATTCATCTTTTCACCTTTGGATCATTTTGTGGGCCTTAAATTAATGTCTATACCGCATAGTCTCAATATCCCCCAGTATTTATTCTAGCTTTATACTTAGAGTCAGCAAAGGGTCTATTTTTAGTAATTTCCCAAAGGAATTGGAAGAGCGTCTCATCTTTGGCTCATTACCTCTGAGAGCCTGTTCACTGATGCCTGCTGTTTTTACACTCTGTGCCCAGCTCCTGCCTGTAACTGTCACCAAGGTCAACACAGGTTCATCACCTCTGTCAAATGGGGGAATCAAAATGCTCCTGTTGAAAGCTGACTTGGATTTGGGTCCCTAGAGCTAGAGGTTATTCCACACTGACTAAATAAGGAAAAGTCACACTAAACAGCTACAAAACGCGCACACACGAGTTCAGTATTGCACTCTCATTTCTATCTCTTTCAAATAAAAATTCTTACTAAAAGGAAATCATGGCTTCCTCCAGACATAGGGTTTCAAAGTATTTGTGCTTATATTGGAAGAATCCAAGCAGGTCCACAAGTTCTAACATATTGTTGTCTTCCCTTCCTATGAGGTTGCAGGTCTGGTATCCCAATTCGAAGGTCAGTGAGATGGTACAGGTGGGAATAAGAATGAATTACAAGCAGATGAGTCCACTAATGTTTGGGCATCCTTCAGTCATCAAGATAAAGTAGATTCTGCTTCCTATTTCCCAGATATTCGACTCTAGCTCCATAATAAACCTTGACAGTTTCAAATCATGCTCACGTACTGGCCATGACATGGGCACTAGGCTGAGACCTTGGCAATCTTGATAATATCCAGTCACCCTCTTCTACCATCTCTAATCTCTTATCTCTGTGATCCATGACTTATTTCTGCTCTTGACTTACAGATTTGAAGACTATTCTCTAGAATAGTGAACTGTGATTTTTGCCTCAGATGCTGTTTTTGCTTGTAAATAAAATTGGAAGAAAACTTTGACTATCTCCAACTGTCTCAGTAACAAATAGACATTTCACTTTGTTATCTGAAGTTTGCAGATTGATTTTCTAGGTAGAAATGCAAATCCATGAGATTCTTTTTTAATAAAACTTTTGCTGCCATTTTTAGTAAAAGGAGAAAAATTGTTTATTTAAGATATGCTGTGTGATAAGGATCAAACCAGACATATGATACATACTGTTTCTCTAATCTTCACATGAAGTCGATTATGAACCTGTGTTATAGGTGATGAAACTAAGGGATAAAAGAATTACGAATTTAAGTTTACTCAGCCCGTAAAGAAGTATAATTATATTTCAAAATCATGTTTGGCTTGAAATCTGAGCTCTTTCCATCAGCCTGATTATGGTAGTTCTAACTTGCTCACCTAATGCCATTATTCAGTTAGGCTAACCTTGCTGATATCATGAGCTACCTACACATCCACTTGTTCCTACACCAGTCTGCTGTTAATGATGATTTCTGAACTCTTTTCAGTTCTCCCTGATTTTACATACTCAGGATCATGTATTTTAATCTTCCTTGACTTTTGGGGCCAGTATACTTGGTTTTTCCTAAAGAGTTGGAATCACTTTTCTTTGTTGGTGCTCTGTGTTATCTCGGGGAACAATGCCATTTATGCCTTCTCACCAAGCCATGAGTACGACTTAGATTCCATTAGCCAGGACCTTGCTGGATCAAGGACCTTGGCAGTTGAAAAATGAGACAATTTACACACTGTCCATACATCTCTTCTCTTTATTTACTTTTTAAACTTTTAAAAATGTTTTCATCTTTATTTATTTGTTTTAAGGATGTCAACCTATCAACTTTCAGGTTTTGTTTTTAGCCATTGCTTTTGGAGAGCCAAGAAATTTTGCAGACTGATACAGCTGAATATCAACTAGAAATATCATTTTGGGGAAGAGAATTTATACATTTCAGTCCTTTTTTATCTGTATTGAACCGCAAAGAGTGGAAAATTGAATCATATGCTACTATCCGGCCAACAAATGTGTCCGTGCAGGCAATGCTTTATGATGGCTTTTCAGAGCTGTAGCAAGTCCAATCCATGATTAAATACAAATTTTAACCTTCTTGCTTCACACAGAAAATGAGATTTGTGCTGTGGACTTTTTTTCTACAGTGTTGAATCCAGCAGAAAGTCTAATCTTGCCATCCAGTTTTCCTTTCCACTATTTCTATTTGCATTCCATTAACATAATGTTGAAAAATGGAAGCCACTAATATTTTTTTTTCATAACTGAGCATGAGAGAAATAGCAATATCCTGCACTCTTTTCAACTGCCTATTACTTTAGGATAGGGGCAGTGTGGCACATTAAATGATAACAAATTGATTTTTCTTGAGCTTATAGTCTTTCTATATCCCCTATTTTTAACCATACATATTATATGAGGAGCACAGCATTCTGAAATATATATTACCATTATGTGTAAATTCATATATCACTGAAAGTGTGTACATGACATCTCATAAGTATCCAGCCTCTTTTGAGAGTCTCTTACTTAATAGGTCTTATCTAACATTCTATGTAGACATATTTCCCAGCCACAGTTCACACTGTGTAGAGATTAATGCCTTAATACAGCCCTCAACAAAATTTGTCTATAGTGTTAAGATTTGAGAACGGGCATTTTAGAAAAGTCATGTTTAAATAGTTAATGGAAGCCCTAATATATCCAGCCTCTGAGGCTTGACAGTGGTTCTTTGAACATTATATATATATATATATATCATATATAAACACACATATGTACATACACATATGTATATATAAGAACATACTTATACTGATTCAAAATTTTCAAATATTTCAAATGGATATATTCAGGAATTTGCATAAGAAATTTTCTTTCAGAGTCACAATAGTATACATGTAATGAGATCCTATGGATTGTGATAGTGTGATAGAGACTAAAGGTACATTGTTTTTGTTTTCACCTAAAAATATATAATTGAATCAAATGTGTAAAATGTGATCCAAATACTGGTGAAGATATGAGTTAATTTATATGAAATCACCTACTTAATGTGTTCAATTTTCTTAAGCAAAAAATAAAACAACCAAAAAAACTCCCACAAAACTGACCATGCATTTACCATTAACCTGGCTGCCAGCCTGTGATCAGTGCCTCATGACTTTGCTGCTTCAATCATAAATACATTTACTTACAGAAATAGGCCTGCAGGGCTCTAGGTTTTTAACTTACAGTGAAATAGACCTGTTTGAGCCTGAAAAGAAGGTAAGTAACAGGTTTGGCAGCATGGCTGCAAGTCATATACACATATGGACAGAGCAATATGCTGAAAAGGCTCTTTCCCACCTTCCGCCAGAAAGCATGTAAATAAAGAAATCATTCTGGTCATATATCCTGGTGGCTGACAGTGTCCTCCTACAACAGGCCTCTCCAGACACAGATGAATGAAAAGGTGCTGAAAGTTGGGTACCAGAAGCTAGAACCAGGACAGGACATCTAGTATCCCACCTCAGTCAGTCTAAATAGGAAAGATTTGGTGGGGAGGGGAGAATAATGTAAAGGCCTCTGATCAGAATATGAATCAACATAACTGCAATAAAAATAAGAAGCTTTTCAAGGATAGTATGAAGGCTACAAACGAGAAAGACAAGACCAGTTCTTAGAACTGATCTCCCATCTTTTTTTTCTGGATTATCACCCTTTTTCTCCACATTACTTAGTCATCTGTTTGAGAGTCACAGAATGAGATCAAAAGCAACCTGTCTCAAGTGATCTTCCATCCAGAGATGAGTGAGGACTATTTAAATAAAACAGTGACTAAAGCATTCATTTTCACGAAGGCTGATGTTCTCTGTGTGGTCCTGATGAACTCCCGAGTTCTTGTCCCTGACTTCTATCTGGCTAGTTTCTCATGGTTAACAGAACCTTTCTAAACATAACTGACTGTTTTTCTTCTTTGTACTCCCAATCTCTTTCTAGTCCAAGATCATCTTCTAAGACATCAGATAATAATCTTTACAATCTAGTTCCTTGCGCCCTCAAACACTATAGTCTCAACAAAAGCTGTACATGAAATTAACACTGACCATCTCTGTGTATGTTAGGTCAGGGTCTATCAGAAGCAGATTCTTGAGGAATGATTCAGTGCTACTGATAAAGAAATGCTCCCAGGAATGCAGGGGTCCAAAAGAGGAAAGAGAGGAGCCAAACAAAGGTATGATTTCACATGAAGTTCCATGTGCAATGTGATCACCTACAGGGTTCAGAAGAAGAGATTACATCAGAATTTGTATCACTTTGAGGGAAAGGAGATGGGCTTTTGTACTCCCCCAACAGACCTTGGTTACAGAATACTCTGAGTCTTGAGGAGAGGGCAATAAAGCTCTCAGCTACTTCTGGATCTTCCCTTGAGCTTCTCTTGTGCCCAAGAGTGAGCCTCAGAAGTTCCATGTGCTGGCTGTCAACAACAAAGCACATGGAAGCCAAGTGATGCGTTCAAAGATGTGAGAAAATAGATCTGTGAATCTGAGTTGGGTATCAACCAAGTTCTACTATTAGGAGTATTTAATTTTCAGAAAATAATATGATTTCCAGGTGACTTGGAGGTGGAGGTGGGGCATATCAAACTATAATCTTTTATGTGCTTATATATTACAATCAAAGTTTTCCAGAAGGGGAACGTGAGTCAGGGTGGGCAGTCAGTTTCCCTAAGTCACACAGCCTAGGTCAGGACCCACATGCTAGACTGAATTAAGGACCCAAACATCTTTCTCCTTAGTCTCCATGTATGATGCTTGACATCCACTGAATATCTCTATAGTTGCCAGAGATGCTATTTAGAATTCTGAATGGCAGTGGTGTCCATATGGTACAAGTAAGAGTTAATCATGTCTCAATCTTCTGATGAACCCTTAGTGCTTCACTTCAGTGGCAAACAGAGCTTGCCATAAAAGTGAATGTCAAAGGAGAGCTGTTGATTCTAAGAGAGAATTTGATTCTGAGAGCAGTTGATTCTAAGTTCATATTGAATTTCTTTTACTTTCTTTTTTTCATCAGAAGTTTTAACTTTGGATCAGACTGTACATTATTAGACAGCCTATTTCATACAGGAATAAAGATTAATCATACCTTCTACCTGCTTTCACAGTAAAAATAAGCATTCTGATTATATTAAACATTGATAGACACAGCGTTTTAGTGATTCCCATATCTCTTTATAATCCTTATCTTCAGGATTTATATTCATTGTAAATAACAAAATGAGGATTTCGCTTTCATCAGAATTATATTTCAGTCATGACACAGATTTGTTAGTTTTTAATCTATTCAATAAATTTATGAGATTCAATAAATTTAAGCACCTTGATGTGGGTAGCCAAAACTGTCACTTGCATTATTGGAAACACACATTATTTCTTTTTCTTTTTTTTTTCACACTTATTATTTCAACTACATTTTTAGCTCAAGTCTTTCTATGAAATGCTTCAAATTCTTCTCATGTGGGATGATGGTTCCTAGGGTCACCAAGTTTAGAGAAGGAGGAGCTTTAGAGTCTATCTGGTTCAGCAGATTTCATAGTCAACAAGGGCAAACTGAGACTCAGACATGAGAAATAACTTTGCTACAGGGTCATAACAAATGCGACGTCACCAGTTCTCACAAAGAATGAACTTTCAAAGACATACTTCTCCAATGCAATGGTAGAGTTTATCAAATTTCATCATGATTACTAAAACAAACCAACTTCAGTTTCAATCTGCATACTATATCATTTGCTTAAAACATTTTAATATCTTTATTTGTGTTTATTGTGGCTCTTCCTTATCTTGTACCTCTGTACCTCTCTTATCTCCCCTCCTAACACTACCCAACACCCCTCCATTACAAATATACAAATAACTCATATATATCAAATGTTTAATGTCCCTTCTTGCCTCCACACCTTTATACTGGCTATTCTGTTAAAAACATTTTCTGCCGTCTCTCTGGGTTTACCTGGCTAAGATGAATCTAATAAACAGAAATGATTCTGTTCTTTGTATTCTTACAACTCTTGCTTATATTTCTACTAGAGTGTATATTACTGACTGTTGTGATGCTCTGTTGACACCCCTGTTTCCATCAGTAGGTATATATATCCACAGAGCTAAACTCTTATCCAAATCTCACTGGAACATAGTACCATGCTGATATGAAGTGTTCAGTAAATGTTCTGATTGTTGAAGATATGAAAACATAATGTTCACACTGGAGACATAACATTCATCTCTGGAAGGTCCAAAAGAGTCACTTGAAAGTGACTATGAAGTGCGGGATTGTGTGATTTCTAATCTTCTGACTCTGTTCATTTACTTTGCTTGGTTTCTCCTGGTCTTTTGGAGTCCAGTGATAGAAGATTCAGATTTTAAATCTCATTGTGATATGACTAAACACACATAAACACCTCACTGCTGGGCTGATGGATGCTTAAAGGCAGAAAAGTATCTTTGTATCATGCACTGTCCAGGATATTTTTGGTGCAAGCAACAACCAGTCAATTTGTAAATCAGAAGTTCTTGGCTCACTGATTGGGAAGTCTAGAGTTGACACAAAGAAAGTCATTGTCATTTTGAGCACCTCAAGTGGTCTTGGCTTTTGCTCTCTCCTCTCAACTCTCATATTCTTGGTTGCTTAATTTTACTGCTTAGATGGTATCTCTCCATATGGTAGAGAATACGTCCTCCAATGAACCTATATTTACCTACTCCCAGTTTAGGAACTCCAGTACAAAGATTCCATTCTTCCTACTACCTGTGATTTGATCATCTCAAGGAAAATTCAATTGATATGTCTTGGGCTGTATTAACTTCAGAGATCATGATGGATCACATACTTATTCTTGTCGTATCAGTTCAGCTCAGTCGCTCAGTCGTATCCAACTCTCTGTGACCCCATGAATCGCAGCACACCAGGCCTCCCTTTCCATCACCAACTCCCGGAGTTCACTCAGACTCATGTCAATTGAGTCCGTGATGCCATCCAGCCATCTCATCCTCTGTCATCCCCTTCTCCTCCTGCCCCCAATCCCTCCCAGCATCAGAGTTTTTTCCAATGAGTCAGCTCTTCGCATGAGGTGGCCAAAGTACTGGAGTCTCAGCTTTAGCATCATTCCTTCCAAATCCCAGGGCTGATCTCCTTCAGAATGGATTGGTTGGATCTCCTTGCAGTCCAAGGGACTCTCAAGAGTCTTCTCTGAGGTCAAAAAAAGACAGTCTCTAAAACCACAATGGCTGATATGAGGAGTGTTTCATCTTAGGAATGGATAAAGAGCAGTCAGTGTTTCATAAATTTGTCTTATGATTGATAAAGTATCTGACATATATGTTGAAAGAAAGTGAAAGGAAAGAAGAGGAAATATTATGTCCAAGACTATCATCCTCATATTGATCCAAAATTTATGACTTTTTCTTCTATCTGTGCAGGTCCTTTCTATCTTCTATCTGTGTTGGACAGTAGGATTAGAACAGTCTTATTTTCAAAAGGAATATCATTGGAGATAAGGAATCTAAAGGGAAGTTATGTCCTTGTTCCAATGAATATTTCCTCTGCCCACAAACTCTTATGTGATAGCACTTTCCCACATAAACATGTACAGTCCCAAGCACACACAAAATGAATTTCTGCTCACATTCATAGGATTCATATATCATCAGAAAGAAAACACTGTATCATAAGTGAGGTTGTTTAGTTTAATAAACATATGCCACGTTGGTCAAATATCAAGATACCTATCTGGACCTATAATCATCTTTTTATATAGCACATAGTAGACCATCACTCATTTATTTATTTATATTGGACTGTGATGATATAAATGAAAGCTACCCAAGCAGGTATATTTAATGATTTACACTAAGATATTTTAAATATATGAAATATTGGTTTGGAAGCAGGTAAACTTGAGGATATAAAATGCTAAGCTAGATTCATGTCAATGTATAACAAAAAGAATACAGTATTGTAAAGCAAAACAAACTAAAAAATAAAAATTAAGTTAAAAAAAAAAATCCTAAGCTAGTTGTTAAAAAGGAAGCCAGTGTTAATTCTATCTCTTACTAGTTATGGGATCATGAGAAGTCATTTCATCCCTAACTGCCATAATTCTTCATTGGTGAAATGAGGATAATAATATCTGTTTAATGGAATTGCTATCATCAAGGTATAGAACCAGTAAAAGAGTGAAAAGAGCTATTCATTGTGTGTTTATGAATTAGTAATATTTTATTACTAATTTTAAGATTCTAGACAAAATGTTTAATTCACTTTTTCTGTCACCTGTTTATGTCTTGAAAGTTTCTACTACAGATTTACAAATGTTCTTTATCATGCTTATTTTTCTGGAAACAAATGAAATGGATTCAGAGAGAGAAAGAGGGAAATTTGCAAAAAAAAGTAACTGATGCATCTGAAACACATGAAGTTGCAAATATTATTCAGCATTATTAGTATTATTTAACACTGGAGAAGTGAAGAAGTGCTAATAATACTCACAGATTAACCTAATCAGAATCTCTATGCTGGAAAGATCATTAGAAACTCAGGATGAGGAAATGTATCATATACTTCTTGGGTTACCTTTTCTTATTCTCATGCAAGAGGCATCAAATTCATCTCTACATGCATTGCTTCACAATTAGATTCAAAATCTCCATCCAGGGCTTTGGGCAACATGATTTCTCCTTTAGAAGGCCAAACAAATAATACCCATCTGCTATATAAAACTGATCCAGCCTGCACACAGTATAGATGAAATTCTAGTACATGGAGAATCACTTGCCTGGAGGACAACAGCAAGCTACCACAACAGCAAATGCAGAGCTAGTGTTAGAAAAGAGACTTTCCTGATTCCCAGTTTTGAAGAAAAGGATTTGAAACAATGTCACAAAACCAAAACAAATGTTAGGAACAAAAATGCATGTGGTGACCTTCCGACTTTTGTTCTTTGAGGCATCAGAGAAAAATCCTAGTCAGCTGCTGCATTATTGTATCTTGGATAGCAATGTATTTGCTAGTTATGGAAAGAATAAATAAACAAAAGGCCACACATTTTCTGTAAATAAATCGTGTAGAAAGGAAAAAAGGTCAGCTATAAGTTATTTGAGAAGAAAGTAGGCTCAACCTTTTTTTTTTTTCAATTTAAAAGTTAACAAGGGAGTTACTCTGTGTTGAGGTGTTTTCTGATAAGTTATAGACATGATTTAATTACAGCATGGGCTTTCTAAGAAGAATAAAATGACCTCAATAGTAGGTCCAACACAAGGTTTTACAATAATATTGTCTTCTAAAATTTTAAAAGTCTCTGTTAGAAGCAGAAACTGTTATGGATATCATCCATATATCATATACCAGACTAAGAACTGTCCTATTTTTAAAACTTACTAATTTGTAAATTACACGAATGACTGTCTTTGACTGCGAAATGACTCACCCAGAGTCACTTAACTGGTGGCAGAGTACTGAGCTACATGATTCTGTTACCTACTCAGCTTCCAGCAAGAGGAAAGCACTGAACTTTCATTTCCACTCTCTCTCTTTTTTATTTTTGGTGCATGTTACACTAAATTAGTTTATGTGGTGATTTACTGGCTAATCATGTCTATCACCTGCAATCCCATGGACTGTAGCCTGCCAGGATCCTCTGTCCATAGGGTTTCCCAGGCAAGCATACTGAAGTACGTTGCCACTTTTTCTCAGGGGATCTTTCCAACTCAAGGATCAAATCTGGGCCTTCTGCATTGCAGGTGGATTCTTTACTGCCTGAGCCACCAGGGAAGCCCCTCAATTAGTTTATAATGTGTTCAATTATAGTGTATTTTATATACCATTTGTATATAAAAATATGGCAGCACTTATTTAGACTCAAAGCACATTGACATGAAAGAATATATACAGGTACCTATCTCTTAGCTGTTTAAGATCAAATAAGAGATTACTGGTTAAAATTCTTTCAAAAATTTTGAAATCATGGCATCTTTTCCCATCACTTCATGGGAAATAGATGGAAAACAGTGGAAACAGTGTCAGAGTTTATTTTTGGGGCTCCAAAATCACTGCAGATGGTGATTGCAGCCATGAAATTAAAAGACGCTTACTCCTTAGAAGGAAAGTTATGACCAACCTAGACAGCATATTCAAAAGCAGAGCCATTACTTTTCCAACAAAGGTCCATCTAGTCAAGGCTATGGTTTTTCCTGTGGTCATGTATGCATGTAACTGTGAAGAAAGCTGAGCACTGAAGAATTGATGCTTTTGAACTGTGGTGTTGGAGAAGACTCTTGAGAGTCCCTTGGACTGCAAGGAGATCCAACCAGTCAATCCTAAAGGAAATCAGTCCTGGGTGTTCATTGGAAGGACTGATGCTAAAGCTGAAACTCCAATACTTTGGCCACCTCATGCAAAGAGCTGACTCATTGGAAAAGGCTCTGATGCTGGGAGGGATTGGGGGCAGGAGGAGGAGGGGACAACAGAGGATGAGAGGGCTGGATGGCATCACAGACTCCATGGACATGAGTCTGAATAAACTCCAGGAGTTGGTGATAGATAGGGAGGCCTGGCGTGCTGCGATTCGTGGGGTTGCAAAGAGTTGGACACGACTGAGTGACTGAACTGAACGAACTGAAAATTATAAAATCTTCATTAGGTACTAAATACACACCTATTTTATACGTTATTTCATGTGTAATCTATATCATATGACAATTGGGTTGTTGTAGTTTATAGAACACCACCTCACTAACATGTATTGATGGAACTGGTGCGAGTTTGCAGATGAGCCAGTGCAAGTTTCATATGGCTCCACCTGCCTAACACATGAGAAACCCTTCTGTAAATGGAGCAATGATGTCTGTATCAAAGGAGAGTGCTAGAGACAGACAGATAGATAAAGTGAGATGCAGGGTATAAAAGTATCTGGCTAATAATATATATTAGCTATCTTTGGGTTTGATCAGGGATTACAAAGACAGATGAGATAACTGAAATCCACAGACACAGAAATGTTGCCGCAGAGGAGAAAGGACATGGGCTTCATAGTGAGACAGAATGTGTGGTGGAAACACAGAATGGATATTACATTTCCTGTTAGTGAATAAGGACTCATTAAAACAGGGGACCATTGTTGTAAAGGAACTCCCCAATGTCCACTCGTGGAAGGTAGCAAATATTTTCTCCTGGACCCTGTATTTTCTTGACATCAACCTTCTGTCCAGCTGTGACTCCCACCATGTGGACTTACACTATTAAATTTCCCTGCAACTCAACCTTCAATTCAGTCACTCAGTTGTGTTTGACTCTTTTGACCCCATGGATTGCAGCACACTAGGCTTCCCTGTCCATCACCAACTCCTGGAGCTTACTCAAACTCATGTTCATCGAGTCGGTGATGCCATCCCACCATCTCATCCCTGGTCGTCCCCTTCTTCTCCCGCCTTCATTCTTTCCCAGCATCAAGGTCTTTTCAAATGAGTCAGCTCTTCCCATCAGATGACCAAAGTATTGTAGTGTCAGCTTTAGCATCAGTCCTTCCAATGAATATTCAGGTCTGATTTCCTTTAGGATGGACTGTTTGGATCTTCTTGAAAGAGTCCGCGGGACTCTCAAGAGTCTTCTCCAACACCACAGTTCAAAAGAATCAATTTTTGGCTCTCAGCTTTCTTTATAGTCCAACACTCACATCCATACATGACTCCTCAAAAAACCATAGCTTTGACTGGATGGACCTTTGTTGGCAAAGTAACATCTCTGCTTTTTAATATGCTGGCTAGGTTGGTTATAGCTTTTCTTCCAAGGAGTAAGCATCTTTTAATTTCATGGCTGCAGTCACCATCTGCAGTGATTTTGGAGCCCCCAAGAAATAAATTCTCTCAAGTTAAGCTGAGCCCCTCCCTGTTCCCAAAGTCCCACAGCATTTTTCTTCCTCTTTTTAACATACAATAGCTTTTACCTTTGAAGGGAGTTATTTAGCTGGCTATCTTCTCTCTCTTAACAGAAGACATATGAGTTGAGGACTGCATGTCACTAGAATCCCAAAGATTGTTAAATGGCATGGATATACAGAAAGATAACTTGAACCTCCCTTCATTTCTCTCCCAATGTTACGTGAACAAAGACAGTTTAAACAATTTTATTTAGGCTCACCAATGCTCAGAAACAGGATCAAATGTAGTCTGTGTTTAGACCACATTAAGTCTGAGGAGTTATACTGAACTTGGGAAAGCAGGAAACCTCCTATTCCTCAAAGTTGTTTTCTGTCCTAATTCATCAAGACTGACCACAGTTTTAGCAGATTTTTCTCAGGAATATTCACTTTCTAAAAGAATGGCAACAAAAAATACTCTTCAAGATAAAATATACCCTAAAAATCACAGCACAATTATCTTTTTTAAAAAGGCCTTTAAAACAAAGAAACACCAAACTTCAAATATGAGAATATAGAAGCATATTAATGACAAAACAATGTTTTTATCACATGTTGTTAAGTTAAAAAGCATATTACAAACAGAATTTACAGAATTGTCTTGTGCTTATTTAAAAAAATTATGAGCATGTGTGAATATGAATATTCACTAGAATACATTTAGGGGCACAGTGTTGGCATGCCAGGATTGGATATTCGCTAAGCAGGGAAAGTTATTTATTAATTAGATAGCACTAACTAAGAAAGTTACTTCATCTCATTCTGCTTAATTTTTATTATTTTTAAGGTAAAAATACTGAAAATACTTTGGTCATAAGATGGAACTTACTCCACAACCCTAAAAGTATTGTGAACAGAAACTTAGCAGAAAACCATTCAGTAAATATTAGGCATTTTATATTTCATATATGGAGACCAAAAGCATCTTTTTATAACTGGCTGTCAACGGTTATATTTAGGTGGTAAGTCTTGGTATTTTCTTTTACTTTTATTTTTCCTTCTGGGTATTCTGACATTCTCTAATTAACAAGGTGTTACTTTTTGAATCATCAAAATGCCTATAAAAAATAGCCCCTTCAAAATTCTCTAATTTCACCTGCACTGAGGACCTACATTGATTTCTATCAGAGTTACATGGGTATATGGAAAATATGTTACAATCACACAATAAAATGCTTTCTAATATAAAATTAAAGCTAATGTGATATTAAAGTGACCTGCCAGCAAGTGTCAGTCCAGCTTTAGAAAAGACCAAGAATATCCAGTTTCTAAATAACCAATGGGTACCATATGTTGCACTGATGTGAGCAAACTTAAATCCTACAGTGTAGAAGGCACAGCAATCTATTCAGGGTAATCCCAGCTTACAAAGGGGAAAACCTTGAAACACTTAAGTTTCCTAGGGCTTGAGCATCATCTTTTGTCTTCTACCACCAACAGCATCCTGCACTATAAATTTACCAAGTAGAAATTCAATAAGTATTTGTTGAATGGATGCTTGATGAACAAATATTGGGATAAAACCATAGAAAGATTTAAAGAGACATCGAATGTATAATGCTGACTGTGTTAGACTCCTATTTTTAAAGCAACTCTTGGAAGATCTTTGGATGATTTAACCAGACAGCTGTCCATTTCCCATATAACTAAGCACATGGAAGTGGAAGACATATGGCCAGGGTTAAATGGGAAGTCTTCAGCTTTATAGCCCAGTGAATATGGTGCATCAGGCAAAAGCTGGTGGTAGGAATTCAGTGATCTTGCCTTCCAGTACTAGGGCAACCTAACAAGAGAAGCTGTCCCTGTAGGAATTGACTTGGAATATGAAATTGTCCATAAGCTTTTGTACCTGGGATTTTATAATATACACATATTTATTTGAAAGCAATGATTCAGTGTTGAAAACTTCTATTGAGTACTTCTGTCTACACTCCTGTGATGGTTAACTTGACAGGGCCATGGGGTACTCAGATTTTTGAAAGTCCCCTGGACAGCGGGAAGATAAAAACCAATCGATCTTAAGGGAGATACACCCTGAATATTCACTGGAAGGACTGATGCTGAAACTCCAGTATTTTGGTCATCTGAGGCAAACAGACCCTCATTGGAAAAGTCCCTCATCCTGGGAAAGATTGAGGGCAGAAGGAGAAGAGGGCATCAGAGGATGAGATGGCTGGATAGCATCACAAATGCAATGAACATGAACTTGGCCTTCCAATCACAAACTCCAGGATATGGTGAGAGACAGGAAGGCCTGGGGTCCTGCAGTATGGGGTCACAAAGAGTCAGACACAACTGAGCAACTGAACAACAAGAAATAATTATTTCTTTCTGTCTTACTATCTTGGATCTGAGGCATCAGTTTTCTCCTGCCTTTGAACTCAGGCTGAAATACCATTGACTCTCCTAGATTTTATGGCTTTGGACTCAGAATGATACCATTGGCTTTACTGGGTCTCCAGCTTGCCAAGTGCATATCTCAAACTCCTCAGACTCTTTAATAATATGAGACAATTTTTTTCTTTTTTTTTGATTTTTATTTTTACTTTATTTTGCTTTACAATACTGTATTGGTTTTGCCATACATTGACATGAATCAGCTACAAGTGTACGTTAGTTCCCAATCCTGAACCCCTCTCCCACCTCCCACCCCATATCAACTCTCTGGATCATCCTTGTGCACCTGCCCCAAGCATCCTGTATCCTGTATCGAACATAGACTGGCGATTTGTTTCTTTACTTGATGGTATATATGTTTCAATGCCATTCTCCCAAATCATCCCACTTCTCCCTCTCCCACAGAGTCTAAAAGTCCATTCTATACATCTGTGTCTCTTTTGCTGTCTCGCATAGAGGGTTAACATTACCCTCTTTCTAAATTCCATATATATGTGTTAGTATACTGTATTGGTGTTTTTCTTTCTAGCTTACTTCACTCTGTGTAATAGGCTCCAGTTTCATCCAATGTTCATTGCAGCACTGTTTATAATAGCCAGGACACGGAAACAACCTAGATGTCCATCAGCAGATGAATGGATAAGAAAGCTGTGGTACATATACACAATGGACTATTACTCAGCCATTAAAAAGAATACATTTTAATCAGTTCTAATGAGGTGGATGAAACTGGAGCCTTTTTAAAAATTAATTTATTTTTTATTGAAGGATAATTGTTTTACAGAATTTTGCTGTTTTCTGTCAAACCTCAACATGAATCAGCCATCAGTTCAGTTCACTTGCTCAGTCATGTCCGACTCTTTATGACCTCTTGAATCGCAGCACACCAGGCCTCCCTGTCCATCACCAACTCCCAGAGTTCACTCAGACTCGCATCCATCGAGTCAGTGATGCCATCCAGCCATCTGATCCTCGGTCATCCCCTTCTCCTCCTGACCCTAATCCCTCCCAGCATCAGAGTCTTTTCCAATGAGTCAACTCTTTGTATGAGGTGGCCAAAGTACTGGAGTTTCAGCTTTAGCATCATTCCTTCCAAAGAAATCCCAGGGCTGATCTCCTTCAGAATGGACTGGTTGGATCTCCTTGGAGTCCAAGGGACTCTCAAGAGTCTTCTCCAACACCACAGTTCAAAAGCATCAATTCTTTGGCACTCGGCCTTCTTCACAGTACAACTCGCACATCCATCCATGACCACAGGAAAAACCATAGCCTTGACTAGACGGACCTTAGTTGGCAAAGTAATATCTCTGCTTTTGAATATGCTATCTAGGTTGGTCATAACTTTTCTTCCAAGGAGTAAGTGTCTTTTAATTTCATGGCTGCAATCACCATCTGCAGTGATTTTGGAGCCAAAGAAATAAAGTCTGACACTGTTTCTACTGTTTTCCTATCTATTTCCCATGAAGTGATGGGACCAGATGCCATGATCTTTGTTTTCTGAATGTTGAGCTTTATGCCAAATTTTTCACTCTCCTCTTTCACTTTCAACAAGAGGCTTTTTAGCTCCTCTTCACTTTCTGCCATAAGGGTGGTGTCATCTACATATCTGAGGTTATTGATATTTCTTCGGGAAATCTTGATTCCAGCTTGTGTTTCTTCCAGTCCAGCGTTTCTCATGATGTACTCTGCATAGAGGTTAAATAAGCAGGGTGACAATATACAGCCTTGATGTACTCCTTTTCCTATTTGGAACCAGTCTGTTGTTCCATGTCCAGTTCTAACTGTTGCTTCCTGACCTGCATACAGATTTTTCATTCCTACTAGGATGCTTTCTCTGCATGCATATTCTACCCAAATTACCCATTCTAGAGAAGCAGAGTTCTTCCCCCTCCCTGCCCCCCCCACCCGGCCAGGTTAAGTTCTTCATTATCTCAACAAGAAGGAGAAGGAGGAACAGGAAAGAGAAGGAGGTAGAAGAGGGGAGGAGTAGGAGGGGAAAGAGGAGAATAAATTTCCTCAATGACTGAACTAGTAATTATTCTGTCAGTCTTCATTTACTGTAGGTGCCTGGGTCCATTTTAGGTGCTAGGAGGTAGACAGTACTTTGGTAAAAGAAAAAAAAAAAAAAAAGGCTCTCAATTCTTTCACTTTAAAAGGGAATTACCATTACGACAACATACAATAGTTCTTAAAGACATTTTAGCATGAAGCATAATAGCTATTATACTGAATACCAAGACTGTACTTGTTACTTTGTTTCTGTATGTAATAGCTGAAATTCTCACCCCCAAATCAACTTAATTCTTACTCTCTTGCTGAGTAAACAGAAAATAGTTACTATAAAGTTAAGAACACATGGCTAGCAGTTGCTAAGATGAGTTTGGAACTTTCCTCATTTTGTTGTCAAAACCCAATTTTATTACATCACACGATTCTTGTTTTGGCATTTGCTCAACTTCTCTGCTTTAATGCCTTCAACGGGATAAAAACTTTGTTTAAATTATTGGCAGTTTTCTCATTGGCATGCTCACCAAAACAATGATTTACCTCAATGGCTTTGACACTAAATTTTCTTTTATATTCTTTTCTTTATTTTACTAAGAAAGTCCTGAATATTCATTGCAAGGACTGATGCTGAAGCTGAAACTCCAACGCTTTGGCCACTTGATGCAAAGAACTGACTCACTGGAAAAGACCCTGATGCTAGGAAAGATTGAAGGCAGGAGGAGAAGGGGATGACAGAGGATGAGATGGTTGGATGGCATCACCGACTCGATGGACATGAGTTTGAGTTAACTCGGGGAGTTAGTGATGGACAGGGAGGCCTGGTGTGCTGCAATTCATGGAGTCGCAGAGTCAGACATGACTGGGCGATTGAACTGAACTGAATTGAATATCCAGAAAGGCATAAAATAGAAAACAATGGATCTCTTGAGAGCCCCTTAGACAGCAAGGAGATCAAAGCAGTCAGTCCTAAAGGAAATCAAGCCTGAATATTCATTGGAGGACTGATGCTGAAGCTGAAACTCCAATACTTTGGCTGCTTGATGCAAAGAACACACTCATTGGAAAAGACCCTGATGCTGGGAAAGATTGAAGATGGCAGGAGAAGGGGACGACAGAGGATGAGATGGTTGGATGGCATCACTGACTCAATGGACATGAGTTTGAGTAAGCTCTGGGAGTTGGTGATGGACAGGGAAGCCTGGTGTGTTGCAGAGAGTCAGACACGACTGAGCGACGGAACTGAAGAAAATAATAGATTAATTTGCTAGAAAATTTCAAAAAATAGGAATATTAAGAAAAGCTATGTGTTCCTTTGCCAGAGTTTCAAAGCAATTTCATCTCTATAGGGTGTTCAGATCCATCTAGTTAAAATTTCATACCAATAAAATTAGAATATGCCTCACAGGTTATGCCCTTACATCTTTCTTCTGAAAAGAAAGTCTTGTGGTTTGTGATTTTGAGGCATTATGCTTAATTATCCTGAACTCAGTTTCCTCTCTTAAATCAACCTCTCAGCCACTGGAGAGGATATTAGATAATTCACATGAATACGTCTTGCATAAGAAAGTTACTTAAGAAGTATCACTTTTACTCTTTTTCTTCCTTTGTAGGACAACTAGGTCAGCTTTCTTGATGGCTCTCCAGGAGACACAGGTTCGATTCCTGGGTTGGGAAGATCCTCTGGAGGAGAAATGGAAACCACTCCAGTATTCTCGCCTGAAAAATCCCATGGATGGAGGAAACTGGTGGGCTGTAGTTCAATGTGTTGTAGAGCCAGACACAGCTGAGCAACTAAGCACTAGGTCCAGGACCACTAGGTAACCATGATTGGTAGGCCTGCCTTTGTTATATTTCTGTGTGTATGGTGGGAGGAGGGTAGTGAGAGTATCATTATTTAAGTTACTCTATAGCACAGAATATTTGCTAAACCTATTCATTTAAATTTTGATGTGACAGAACTTAGGCTCAAAAAGAACATTTATCTGGCTCTAAAGCATTCCTGTTTATCACACAATGACCCTCTCCATGGAAAGGACAGACACATTTTTTAAAAAATGCTAGTTCATAATTAGCATGTTATTTTAAAACAAATCTTCTAGAGTCATATAAAATAAAAACCTGGTGTTTTTCAACAAATTCCACTCAGGTCATATACTCTGCCAGTGAAATAGTCAGTACCCATGAAAAGGTCTAGACTTCTTTCTCATGCATTCAGAACCAATGCTCACTGATATCACCTCTTGCTTCTTTTAATATGTTAAATAATAACTGACATTCAACTACTCATCTTAATCAATTTCATTTAGAGATATTTGTTACTTTGCTCACTCCAGATCTACTCAAAAAGAAGTTACTCTGATTATAAAAGATCACTTAATATGGACAAGGTTTTCCACATGTATTGATTCATTTAATGTTAAAATCTTTTTTTGATCATTCACTGAATATTCATTGAGTACCTTCTATATTCCAGTGCTGTTCTAAACCTGAGGGATATAATTATTAGAAAATAGACTTGGCTTTTGCCCTGACATTTGTAATAGACTAACAGTCATAAAGACATCAATCAAATTAATCATGTGCAAGTGTAAAATTCAGCTATAAAAGTGTTGTGATGTACATGTTAGTGTGAGTACTCCTCAAAACAGGATTTGTTCTAGTCATGGAAATCAGGGAAGGTGTGCCTGAGGAAGCAGTGGTGCAGCCGAGATCTAAAGAATTAACAAAGTTAATTCATTAAAGAGAGGAGGAAAAACAACTTTAAGAGAGTGGGAAGAGAATGAGAAAAGAACCTCTGATAACAGGGAATAAGTTGAGTTAAAAAGACAGGGAGAGGGTGGAAGGAACAACATTGGTTGGCATGACACAGTATAACAGGAAGAAAAAAAGCCCATTCTCAGATCAGAACAAGCTTCTTTGTCAAAATTCCATTTAAATTGAGACATGACATTTCGTGATAATTTTCTTATTTTACTTTTTAAAAAAGTATCTATCAGAACAAGACTGAAAACTAATTTCAACACACAGTGTGTAAGCAGACTAATTGTGCAATAAAAAAAAGTAACAGGAATAATGCAATAAAAAACATGAGTGGTAATAAACCTAACAAAATAGTATTCCAAGTAAATGCCCTGGGATTTATACAACATCAGATAGAAACCTCAGACCAGCATATGGTGAGACTTAGAGAAAGAAAGAAAGAAGCCTTAAAAATAAGTCCCTTCTACACAGTACAAGGCTGTTTGCTGGATTTTTTACTGGCGAGGAACACATACCTTCTAATGGTAGATAATTGGAGAAAAGATCTCTTTCACCAAATGCCAAATGAGAATTGCAATTAATTTCCTCAGTATCATTGAGCACTGTTTATGTGGCTAGTTTTAATATTTTATATAGTGATATTTACATTTATTTAGCCAAATTTAAAAGATAAATTGATGTAACTGCCATAATACTTTAAGAAATTCAATTTCATGGGATTAATGATGTTTGATTTCTTCTTGGAAGGAAAGTTATGACCAACCTAAATAGCATATTAAAAAGCAGAGACATTACTGTGCCAATAAAGGTCTGTCTCATCAAGGCTATGGTTTTTCCAGTAGTCATGTATGGATGTGAGAGTTTGACTATAAAGAAAGCTGAGTGTCAAAGAATTGATGATTTTGAACTGTGGTGTTGGAGAAGACTCTTGAGAGTTGATGATTTCGAATTGTGGCATTGGAGAAGACTCTTGAGAGTTCCTTGGACTGCAAGGAGATCCAGCCAGTCCATCCTAAAG
Source organism: Aepyceros melampus (assembly GCA_006408695.1). Lineage (NCBI taxonomy): Eukaryota > Metazoa > Chordata > Mammalia > Artiodactyla > Bovidae > Aepyceros > Aepyceros melampus. The sequence continues at coordinate 541,979 of SJXQ01004548.1, forward strand.
ATCAGTCCTGAGTGTTCATTGAAAGGACTGATGTTGAAGCTGAAACTGCAATACTTTGGCCACCTCATGTGAAGAGCTGACTCATTTGAAAAAACCCTGATGCTAGGAAAGATTGAAGGCAGGAGGAGCAGGGGATAACAGAGGATGAGATGGTTGGATGACATCACTGACTCAGTGGAGATGAGTTTGAGTAAACTCTGGGAGTTGGTATTGGACAGGGAGGCCTGGAGTGCTGTGGTCCATGGGGTTGCAAAGAGTCAGACATGACTGAGCCACTGAACTGAACTGAGGCTTCCTATCCTGGAGGAGGAAATGGCAACCCACTCCACTATTCCTGCCTGGCATAGACAGAGGAGCCTGGCGGCCTATAGCCCATAGGGTCGCATAGAGTCAGAATGACTGAAGTGACTTAGCACATATGCACACAGGACTTCCTCTCAAGTATTCTCTGTAGCTGAGATTTGGGTCACTGGAAGGAATTTGTTCTCCTTTTATATGAAAGCAAAAAGTGCAAGTGTATAGTTGGGAATGAAATTGATCATTTGGTGCATCTTTAGTCTTTTTAACCTGAACTGAAGTTGAAATAAGACAGACCATTAAGACCTGAGTTCTGATTTCTTTCTTTATACATAAATGTGTTCAACTGTAAAGCTAATGATCATAGGCTCAGGGAAAAGAGAGAAAAGAAGTCACCATAGTTAACATTTCAGTTCAGTTCAGTTCATTTCAGTCACTAGTTGTGTCTGACTCTTTGCAGCCCCATGGACTGCAGCACACCAGGCTTTCCTACCCATCACCAACTCCCAGAGCTTACTCAAACTCATGTCCATCGAGTCAGGGATGCCAGCCAACCATCTCATCCTCTGTCGTCCCCTTATCCTCCTGCCTTCAATCTTTCCCAGTATCAGGGTCTTTTCAAATGAGTCAATTCTTCGCATCAGGTGGCCAAAGTATTGGAGTTTCAGCTTTAGCATCAGTCCTTCCAATGAATATTCAGGACTGATTTCCTTTAGGATGGACTGGTTTGATCTCTTTGCAGTCCAGATTAACACTGCTGTACGTTATACCTGAAAGTTGTTAAGAATGTAGATCCTAAAAGTTCTTAGGCAAGGAAAAAAATTCTTTTTTTTTCCATTTTAATTAAAAAATAATTTTTGTATCTATATGAGATGATGATGCTAACTAACCTCACCACGGTAACCATTTTACGATATAAGTCTGTATGCTGTGCACCTTAAACTTACACACTGCTGTAGGTCAACTATATCTCAATAAAAGTGGGAGGGGGGAAATCACCTTTAATCCCTCTACCTAATCACAAGCAAGAGAAAAAGTAATAATATTAACTGTAATTCATTGAGTATTACTGTGGACCTAGTCTTTGAAGTAAATTATTTCCAATCATTATACTAATCTTGCAAAGAAAATATAACTAACATCCTTCTTTTATAGATGAGAAAACTATTCAGAGAAATTATGACTAGCCCAGATGAATCACAGAATCATTAAGAACAGAACCAAGTTAAAAAACAGAACTATCTTGCTTATGCTTTTACTGAAGCATGTGACTTTTAGTCTTTTTTCCCAAGTAACCATGTATCTTTTAAATTATCTGTCTGTTCGGTTTAATTTTAAGCTTATTGCATTATACGTGAACTTTTACCCTTAATTTCTTAAATAATATGCTATTTAATTATTTAATGTGATGCTTATGAATTGCAGTGCTGAAGAAGACTCTTGAGAGTCCCTTAGACACGCTTAGTGACTGAACAACAATAATTTAATTACCTATGCTACTATTAATACAATATCTATATTATCATTATTTATGTACTCTGAAAGTATATACTTTATTTTACCTAAATTGATTTATAATTTGACCATTTTGCTTATTTTCCCTTTGTTTCAATACCATGGACAATTATATAATAATTCTACTTTTATATAAAAGGTTTTTTTTTTTAATTGTGAATTGTTTATTTGCGATGCCTTCCTGAAAGAAATTACTTGGTCAAAAGGTATTTAATCTGAGGTTTCTAGAATTTTTACAATCTGGGGCTAAAATAATCAGAAATGTGCATGTGGCAAAATTACAGTCATATTTGATGAAATTTTCAGATTCTGAGCTTTTCAAATACATCTATCAAATGGGTTCATTAAAGTAGTGTTTTCACTAAAAATGAATCTGTCATTCTTCTGAGACTATAAGTAGTCATCCTGCCTAGTTTCTTCAACCCTAAGGTACTCATTTCTTTAAGAGGCTAACGAAGTGACATATGTAAACAGTCTGTAAGAAAAGATATTCTGTGTTCATTTGCATTTCTACTTGTCCATTTCTTAATAATAATTTTTTAAACAGCTTAAGTTAATATGGGAGAATAAAAACTAACTACTATTTAGTTAAAGGCACTGATACGTGAGATCAATTTATATTGCATAATGTAAATAAATGTTTTGTCTTATTATATTTACATTAACAAATATTAACACAAAGTAGACAAACATTACACATGCCAAACTATAGGTATAATTTTAATTTAATTTTGAATATTTTGATTTAATTTTAAAATATTAATTTTGAATATTTAACTAATTTTGAATATTTTAAGGCTATATGGTTAAAATGTATATGTATAGTTTGTATATGTGTGGTTACACAAATTTTCCCTTTAGAACAGATTCCTGTCTTCCTAAGATATTTCTGAATCAATATCAATGTATTGACAAATACCTTCTATTCATTCTGTAAATTTGTGAATTCAGTAAAGTATCTATCCTAATAAGATTCTCTATGACTTTCTGGGAACTATCAAGATAAAAATTTATTTAACAATTACAAACAATTTTTTGAAAATTCATTTTTTATGATAATTTAAAATGTAATATTCCAATCTTCATATCATCACAGTTGAAAAAATGTAATAGTCTTTTGTCCAAGATAATGAAGTTAGCGAGTAGATGAATAAAGATATTCAAGTTAGAACTATATAGTTGCTAAAAAGTTGAAAGTGAAAGTTGCTCATTCATGTCTGCCTCTTTGCAACCCCACGGATTTCTCCAGGCCAGAATACTAGAGTGGGTAGCCATTCCCTTCTCCATGGGTTCTTACTAACCCAGGGATCAAATCTAGGTCTCCTGCACTGCAGGCAGATTCTTTCCCTGAGCTACCAGGGAAGCTCAATATAGTTGCAAGTGGCAGAAATATAAACTCAACTATGATGCTTGTGTGTGTTTGTGCGCGCGTGTGTGTGTGCATCCGTGTGTGTGTGTGTGTGTGTGTGTGTGTGTGTGTGTGTATTGGAGGTAATATCAATAACCTATTGCTGTAAATCAAGCCTCTTCAAAACTTAGTGGCTTAAAACAGCAAACATTATTTTTGCCCAAATGACTCAGGTGTCCACCACCGCCAGAAAGGCCCTCAGGCAGGAAGATGATGTTGCTTGAAACCCATTTGCAGCAGATTAGTAAGTGCTGAGGGGGTAGGGGAAAAGTAAAATAAGCCTCTATAACTCATAGATTTGAACACTCTGGTGTTAACTTTAATTCATTCAGTAATACTAAGTTGAATATCATTTAGATTATTGCTAGAGAGAATATAAAAGAAGACAAAAGAGAAATGCAGGAGCAACAGCAAAATAAATTGGTGTACTGTAAGATGAAAAATTTACTGTTAGAGATTCAGAAAAGCACACAGAGATGTCTTTATGATTAAACACTATGTGGTTCTGAGGGCACAGCAGCCTGTGTGCTCTGTCTCATTCTCACACAGACAGGAAATGGACAGCCTCATTCTATAAGGTTATCTTCAAAAAGCTGCTTATGACGCTTTCAGACAAGCAACGAAGAAAGTTAGATGCCACTCCACTTTGGCAATGATTACCAAGTGCTTATTTTTACTAGGTTACTTTGTTACTCCAAGTGTTAACTTCTCCAGAGTTAATACTTCAGTGTATTTCCCATTCAATATTATTTTCTAACCTCTTAAAAAGAATTATGTTGGAAAACTACTCAAAAGTTGTTAAAACAACAAGTAAAACATTTCAAACTAAACGCATGCAACATTTTATTTTGCAGTCACTATGTAACAGTAAAACAGATACTAATGATTGTTGGTTTCTAGTATATTAAGTAGTTCTGAAATAGTTATCAAGGAGAAAATATAAAGGAGATATCCTCTGAAGGGTATTAAGCTTAAAGTCCAATTTGCTAAATCTTCCTTTCAGGGGGAAAATAGGAAGCAATTACAATGTACACAGCAGGATGCAAAGTTATACAGAATTGTTCTTACTATTAAAGAAACAATCCCACTAAATGATTCTATTAAAACAACAGGCCAGGCAGGTTAGATTCAATTTAGGATCAGGATTCTTACCCATCTAGACCTTTAAAGAAAGGAGCTTCAATTCATCTTACTTCCTTTATTTTACAAGTAAGAGAAAAATTTCAAGATCACGGTAGAAGTCAAAGTTAAAACCGAAGGCTGCAGTTGGTTTCACCAGGTTTTCCCTTTTGGCATGGTTATAGACTTTCAAATGTTATTAATAAGCAAACAAACAACAACAAAAAAACATGGGCAGAAGATCTGAATTGACATTGTCATGGTCTGGGCACAGGTTGGAAAAGAATTTCCAGACACAAGGTAGAATGAAAGAAGAAGAAAGTTTATTAGAGTGGGCAGGGGAGAGTCGCTGCCAGCACAGTGGGCTGGCTTCCTGATAGTCTGGGAGAGCTGACAGTGATAAGGGGTTCCTGATTCATTTTTATACCCTGGGTGTGAGGAGTGGGATAGGAGTCTTACGGGTCATTTGCTGATTAGATGAAGTGGTATATTGGGTGGGGGTGGGTAGAGTAAGGCACATACTTTCTCCCTATATGGGGAAGGAGGTTCAGTTCAGTTCAGTCGCTCAGTCGTGTTCGACTCTCAGCGACCCCATGAATTGCAGCACGCCAGGCCTCCCTGTCCATCACCAACTCCAGGAGTTCACTCAGACTCATGTCCATTGAGTGCGTGATGCCATCCAGCCATCTCATCCTTGGTCGTCCCCTTCTCCTCCTGCCCCCAATCCCTCCCAGCATCAGGGTCTTTTCCAATGAGTCAACTCTTCGCATGAGGTGGCCAAAGGACTGGAGCTTCAGCTTTAGCATCATTCCTTTCCAAAGAAATCCCAGGGTTGATCTCCTTCAGAATGGACTGGTTGGATCTCCTTGCAGTCCAAGGGACTCTCAAGAGTCTTCTCCAACACCACAGTTCAAAAGCATCAATTCTTCGGCGCTCAGCCTTCTTCACAGTCCAACTCTCACATCCATACATGACCACAGGCAAAACCTTAGCCTTGACTAGACGGACATTAGTCGGCAAAGTAATGTCTCTGCTTTGAATATACTATCTAGGTTGGTCATAACTTTTCTTCCAAGGAGTAAGCATCTTTTAATTTCATGGCTGCAATCACCATCTGCAGTGATTTTGGAGCCCAAGGAAATAAAGTCTGACACTGTTTCTACTGTTTTCCTATCTATTTCCCATGAAGTGATGGGACCAGATGCCATGATCTTTGTTTTCTGAATGTTGAGCTTTATGCCAACTTTTTCACTCTCCTCTTTCACTTTCATCAAGAGGTTTTTTAGCTCCTCTTCACTTTCTGCCATAAGGGTAGTGTCATCTGCATATCTGAGGTTATTGATATTTCTACAAGAAATCTTGATTCCAGCTTGGGTTTCTTCCAGTCCAGCGTTTCTCATGATGTACTCTGCATAGAAGTTAAATAAGCAGGGTGACAATATACAGCCTTGACGTACTCCTTTTCCTATTTGGAACCAGTCTGTTGTTCCATGTCCAGTTCTAACTGTTGCTTCCTGACCTGCATATAGGTTTCTCAAGAGGCAGGTTAGGTGGTCTGGTATTCCCATCTCTTTCAGAATTTTCCACAGTTTATTGTGATCCACACAGTAAAAGGCTTTGGCATAGTCAATAAAGCAGAAATAGATGTTTTTTCTGGAACTCTCTTGTGCAATCTTGATTACAGCTTGTGTTTCTTCCAGTCCAGCGTTTCTCATGATGTACTCTGCATAGAAGTTAAATAAGCAGGGTGACAATATACAGCCTTGACGTACTCCTTTTCCTATTTGGAACCAGTCTGTTGTTCCATGTCCAGTTCTAACTGTTGCTTCCTGACCTGCATATAGGTTTCTCAAGAGGCAGGTTAGGTGGTCTGGTATTCCCATCTCTTTCAGAATTTTCCACAGTTTATTGTGATCCACACAGTAAAAGGCTTTGGCATAGTCAATAAAGCAGAAATAGATGTTTTTTCTGGAACTCTCTTGCTTTTTCCATGATCCAGCGGATGTTGGCAATTTAATCTCTGGTTCCTCTGCCTTTTCTAAAACCAGCTTGAACATGAGGGAGTTCACGGTTCACGTATTGCTGAAGCCTGGCTTGGAGAATTTTGAGCATTACTTTACTAGCATGTGAGATGAGCGCAATTGTGCGATAGTTTGAGCATTTTTGCCATTGCCTTTCCTTGGGATTGGAATGAAAACTGACCTTTTCCAGTCCTGTGGCCACTGCTGAGTTTTCCAGATTTGCTGGTATATTGAGTGCAGCACTTTCACAGCATCATGGGGAAGGAGGGGAGACAGGTTATACTGGTCAGGAAGACCTGAAATTCGTTAATAGTTACATCACTGGGGATGGGAGGAAAGGTCAACAAGGTTCTGGTTTTTCTGTTCCTGCATTCCAAGACCCTCCTTGGTTTTATCTGCTCTTTCATCCTTGGGTCACCACAGATATTTTTCTAAAGAAGACATACAGACAGCCAAAGGCACATGAAAAGATGCTTAGATCAGTTCAGTTCAGTAACTCAGTCGTGTCCGACTCTTTGCGACCCCATGAATCGCAGCATGCCAAGCCTTCCTGTCCATCACCAGCTCCCAGAGTTCACCCAAATTCATGTCCATCGAGTTGGTGATGCCATCCAGCCATCTCACCCTCTGTCGTCCCCTTCTCCTCCTGGCCCCAATCCCTCCCAGCATCAGAGTCTTTTCCAAAGAGTCAACTCTTCGCATGAGGTGGCCAACGTATTGGAGTTTCAGCTTTCGCATCAGTCCTTCCAAAGAATACCCAGGACTGATCTCCTTTAGAATCTACTAGATGGATTTCCTTGCAGTCCAAGGGACTCTCAAGAGTCTTCTCCAATGCCACAGTTCAAAAGCATCAATTCTTCGGTGCTCAGCTTTCTTCACAGTCAAACTTTCACATCCATGCATGACCACTGGAAAAACCATAACCTTGACTAGACGGACCTTTGTTGGCAAAGTAATGTCTCTGCTTTTGAATATGCTATCTAGGTTGGTCATAACTTTCCTTCTAAGGAGTAAGCATCTTTTAATTTCATGGCTGCAGTCACCATCTCAATAACGCTAATTATTAGGGAAATTCTAATGAAAATCATAGTGAAATAATCTTATACCTGTCAGAATGGCTGCCATCAAAAAAGTCTACAAATAACAAATGTCAGTAAAGACATGAGAAAAGGGAAACCTGTATGCTGTTAGTGGGAATATAAATTAGCACAGCCACTATGTAAAACAGAATGGAATTTCCTCAAAAAACTAAAACTAGAACTACCATTATGATCCAGCAATTTCTCTTTTGGGTATATGTATGAAAAAAAGATGTAAACACGAACTTGAAACACACCTCAAAGTTCATAGCAGCATTATTTACAATAGTCAGACTATGGAAACAACACAAGTATCCATCAATAGATGCATGGATAAAGAAGATTTGCTATATGTATGCATGCATGCATGCATGCTAAGTCACTTCAGTTATGTCTGACTCTTTGTGACCCTATGGACTATAGCCCCTCAGGATCCTCTGTCCAAGGGATTCTCCAGGCAAGAATACTAGAGGGGGTTGCCATTTCCTTCTCCAGGGGATCTTTCTGACCCAGGGATCGAGTCCACGTCTCTTATGCCTCCTGCATTGGCAGGTCAGTTCTTTACCACTAGCACCACCTGGGAAGTATATATAATCACACATAAACAATGCACTATTACTCAGCCATGAAAAGAATCAAATTCTGCCATGTATAGCAATGTGGGTGGACCTAGAGAATGCTATCCTTAGTTAAATAAGTCAAAGATAAATACTATACTATATCATTTATTGGTAGAATCTAAAAGTAACACAAATATATATAATATGAGAAACAAACTCACAGATGCAGAGAAGAAACTAGTGGTTAACAGTGCAGAGAGGGAAAGGAGGAGGGCTGAGATAGGGGTATGAGATTAAAAGACACAAACAACTATGTATAAAAAAATAAATAAGCAATGAGGATGTATTGTAGAACACAGGGAAATAAAGCCATTATTTTGTAGTAACTTTAAATGATGTATTATCTATGAAAATCTTGAATCACAATGTTGTATACCTGAAACTAGTATAATATTGTAAATCAACTACACATCAATAAAAGGGAAAAAATAAATGACTCTAGTGGCATTAACCACTTGGTTTTTATATGTAGCTCACATGTTAATTCTCTAGAAAAAAGTTCCATTTTTCAAAAGTCAAGAAGACTATATGTACTTGTTGTGAAACATTTTTAGAATTCATTTATACAGTGTAACTGCAATCTTTCACCCACTGAACAATTCTCATTTCCCCTGCAGAAACAAAGAGGTGCATGGAAAGTTCAAGAGGTGCTGTATATGTCTATTTCCTTGCTTGTGGTCATGGTATCCCAGGTGATGACTTATGTTCAAACTTGTCAAATTTTATACATTATACATGCACAGTTCTTTGTATATCAACTATATTTCAATGAAACTTAAAAAAAAAGTCAAGAGGATGACAGATATCGTACTGCAGAAAGAACAGGTCAATCTTTATTGAGCATATCTATTCATTACCAAAAAAAAAAAAAAAAAGACAGCTTATCTACTATCTCTCATAGTTCCTAATAAAATAAAACATATTGTCTCATTGCTGCTTTTATGCTGCATTTATAACTCAAAATATTTTCTCTGTCATTAGAAAACTAAAAGCAAGCAAAGTTAACCTCTTGCCATTATTTTGTTCTGACATTTTACCTTTTCTAAGAAATTGAATTAAACCTTTTGCTTTTTCAACTTCCTACTTAAAGTTCACCTCCTTAAGTTCTTTCTCACCACACAAATAGAAGCAATCTCTGAGTTATCTGAACTTGACTGATTCTTCACTATTTTTCTTGTATTATTAGTATTTCTTGAGTCTGTGTTTATTCCTCATGTAAGAAATCTCTTAAATGAATGAGATAACTTTGCCTGATTTACATATTGGGTTCTTATAACACAGGATAGTTTTACTTTGATTATTTTTTGTTTGGTTTTGTTTTTACACTTATGAGTCTTGAGTTTGAATTTAGATTACAAGATTTATCATCTATGTGAACTTTGGGCAATTACTCTTTCATAATAAATCTCTGTTTATCAAATGTGCAAAATGGAGATTATAATTTTATATAATCCATGACTTTAAAATATAAAATGACATTGTACCGATAAAGAGCTTTTAAAAGTATCAGTACACACTAGTCATTTAATAAACATATATTTTAACTTGGTAACACAATAATTATCAAGCACAGCAGCACTACATTATATACAGAATGATCATAATAAATCAATCACAGGGCATTTGGGGTATATCTTAGAATATGTTTTGGAATACTAATAATGTTATTAGTGGTATTTTTGGTGTTTAATCTTTAGGTCTGTCTGATACCAATGAATGAATGCGTAATGTTTGATAGATAAAGTAGCATTTATTTGTAGGCCCACGGTCATTTTATTCTTTCTCCATGTATTATCACTGAAACTACAACAATACCGTGATGGCTCAGTCCTGGAACAAACACTGTATCTTGATACCTCCAAATCATCACTCATGCTGTCCTCTTAGTATTTTCTCCCTTTCTCTCCTATTCATTTATTGGAGCTCATTCAAATCCTACCTTCCCTCTGTTCTCTGTCACTTGGAATAAGAAAACCCTTCCAGCCAGCATTCTTGATTTAAATCCCTGCTTCTTATTAACATAGGACACTTTTATATCTCTCTTATATTAGAATATTATTTATATAACAATATTCCCCTATTAGTCTTTAAATCACAGAGATTTAAAGAAGGGACAGTGTATTACTGGCACTGTTTCCCATATTAAGCCCCACAGTGTATATATAAGGCAACCCACACTGCTCAATACATTGAATGGATACCTAGTTCACAAAGGTGTCAGAATGTATCAGAGAATGTGGCCACTGTGATATTTACCCGTTGGCATTTCCTAGCTCTGAAGCACCAGAAGAAAAGGAGATTAGCAGCAGCAGTTAGTGTTATTGTTCTGTGCAATCTCTCAAGAATTGCTTACCTAAAAAAAAAAGAATTGCTTGCCTGCTTAGTGGCAGCATTGGACTACCTCCCCATCCATGTTTCTGTTATACACACACAGATTAATTTCCATCTAATTCTTAGGAGATCTATTAGATTGTTTCTGATGACTAAACTAACATAACTTGGAAGACCTTTGTATTGAATTTCTCCGACATCAGAATACTTGCCAAGGTGGGGTTTGTAGGAGGGCCAAAGCTTTTTATTATAGTTGTGACTAATCATTTGGTTGAGTGAGACAAAACCTTTATTTTGGCTTTGCAGAAGCCACTCCACAACAAAATGAAGAGATATATTGAAGAATTTCCTTTGATATTTATGTTAAAGAAAATGGGATGTTCAATGGTGTATAACAAATACCTACTATGAACTACATACTATGCTGCTATTACTCATTTGTAATTTTATTTCCATCCCTCTACCAACCATAGAAAGTAGATAATGTTATTACAATTTTACATAAAAGAAAAGTGAACCAATTAAATTATTTGGATAACATGTGTCAAATTCCAAAGTCCATGTGAAGATGTCTTTGAATATTGCAAATGGCAAGATTTAGCCAAGTTTATTAGGGATAAATAGAATGTACTAGTTGTCTATATAAGGGTTTTATGGAGGCACAATATCCTTCTTTTCTTAAGTGAATAATCAGTGCCACATTTGGAAAATATGTACAACACATTAATGCATAAAGATGAAAATTATTATCAGCCCAATGCTTCCATACGAAACTATCTAAAGGCGATTGTGCTTTGAACATTTTCAATAGGCACAAGTTTCAGTTACAATGCCTTATTAAATAATCCACTAGTCTTGTAACAACACAGTTCAAATACTAGTAACCATGGCGTGTTAACCGTGAGCAAGTATATAAAAAAAACTACTCTGTTAGACTTGTGTCCACACACCAGTGCATATATAAATGTGTACCATGATCAGTGATCAATTGACTTTGCTTCTCTCATGTCTGTCAGTGATTGAATACTACACATCCATTTTCACTTCATGCACAAAAAGGAAGCAAGTATTTTTTTTGCCGTCTTTTCTTCCAATGATGATAACCTTTTACAAAATTGGATAACTGATAGAATTAGCCAACAACAACGAATGTGCAGAAACAAAACAAAAAATGATAATAGTGGGAGTAAAATTGGATGTGATTAGAACATGTGAAAAGGGGACAGAAACTAAGAACATCATGGGAGGAAGTTAAGAAGTACATGCATACAGTATGACAGAAATGTTTACCACACTTACAAATTGCCTCCAGGATCTGAACTGAATGTTATAGAATAAATGACTGACCTTAGGAACACTAACATTGACACCATTTGAGAGACTCTGGCAATGCAAGCAGAGGAATTTACTGAAGGTGAAGTTATTGACATAAATGAGCAAAGCTGTTGTGTAGAAAAAGATGAAAATGACGCAGAGGCAAGATTGGCCAAAACTTCATATTAAAGGAACTCTCAGATATTTCATGACAGTGAAAGTACAAAAGGTAGCGTGTCAGAAGATGATCCAAACTCAAATTTTTGATACACTATGTATGGTAAGTTACATGATGAGAAGCAAGATCACTGCAAACCACTCGCTATAGTTGCTAGGTCGAAAGCAGCACCGATATACTACTAATATGCTATTGTTTAACTCATTTGAGGATCAGTATCAACAAGAGGACACTGGAAAAAAATAAAATATTAACAGCAATTGGAATTTTTAAAAATATGAACATTTTGAGGATCTGTGTAGTCTGGAAGCAAAGGTATTTCCCCACTGACTTAATAAATATTTGCTGATTATCTTCTTTGTGTATCAAGGATAATTCTTCTTTTTTTTTAAATAAAGATAAAAGGGTGGTGGTTACCAGTACTAATAAGTATAATTAGAGGTACAAAAGGAGAAATGAGATTGGTGAAAAAGCAATGTTTAAAGAGATAAATATTAGATTTTTTCCAAAATTAGCAGACAACCTCAAACTGTCAGTTTCAATATATTCTGGGAAATCTAAGCAGAAGAAGATGAAAAAAAAAAAGCATAGGTACATAACTAAACTAAATACCAAAGACAAAAATAGGAACAAAGAACAAAGGGAGAAATATAAAAACAGTAACAAATATGATATACATTAATCCAACTATATCAGTCATGACTTAGAGAAAATCATTACTCTAAATTGATTAAATAAAATACAGAGATAACAGAGTAGGTCAGAAGACAAAATCCAGCTACATGGTACTGACAAGAAACCCACTTTAAATATAGATACTATTATCAACTAAAAATAAATATGAGGAAAAATACACCATATTAACTTTAATAAAAAATAGGATTGGCTATATTAATTTCAGAAAGAATGAACTTCAGCATAAGAAAATTTACTAGGGACAAAGAAGAGCATTAAATAATGATAAAGAGGTCAGTTGTCCAAGAAAACAAAATAATGCTCATTAAGTATGTGCCTAACAACAGAGTGTTAGACTACATGAGACAAAAACGGATAGAAGTATGTTTTAGACACGAATACCCTTCTCTTAGAAATGAACAGATCCAGTTGGCAGAAAATCAGTAAGGATGTAGGTGAACTCAACAACACCATCAATTAATGGAATATAATTGACATCTGTAGACTACTTTATCCAAAAATAGGAAAATACATAGTTTTTCTCAAGCTAATATGAAATATTCACCAAGGAAGATCACATTCTAAGTCAGAAAGCACAATTTAACAAATGTAAGGGAACAGAAAGAATACAATGTTTGTTCTCAGAACACAATGGAAATAAATCAGAAATCAATTAAAAAAAAGATAACTGGAAGTCCCAAAATATGTGAAGATTAAGCAACACACTTCTAAACAACACATGGTTCAAAGAAGAAAGCCCAAGATAATTTTTTTTTGAAAACTGAACTAACTGAAAATCAAAATGCAATGTGAGTATTTTTGAGATACAGCAAAAGCACTACTTAGAGGGAAATTTATAGTGTTGAATACATATATTAGTAAAGAAGAGACATCTATGGTAAATAATCTAAGTTTTGACCTTAGAAAAGTAGAAAAAAGAAGAAATTAAACCCAAATTAGGAAATTAAAAGAAATAAAATAAATTAATTTAAATAAATCAATAGAGAAAGTCAACAAAATCGAAAGCTAGTAAGTTCAGTAAGGCTTCGGTTAGGCTAACTTATGAAAAACAGAGAAAACACAAATTATTAATAGCAGAATAAATGAGAGAGTAGCACTACAAATTCTATGGAAATTAAAATAAGAATAAAGGTATTTGTGAAAAACTTTGTTCCCTCAAATTTGATAATCTAGATGATAAAATGGACCAATTTGTTACTAATAAAGGACACAGTTTGCCAAAACTCACAGAAGAAAAGACAATGTGAATAGTGAAAAACTTATTAATGAAATTTAGTCAGTTACCAATGACTTTCCAAAACAAAAGCATCAAGTTCAAATGGAGTCACTGGATAATTCTACCAAACATTTAGGAAATAAATTATGACAATTCTCTACATTTTTTTTTTTAGAAAAAAAGAAAAAGAAAAAAAAGCAGAGAGAGTATTTATTAATTCACTCCATGTAGTTAACCTTACCCTAATGGGATTCCCTGGTGGCTCAGTGATAAAGAATCCTCCTGCCAATGTAGAAGACACAGATTCAGTCCCTGGGTCAGAAAGATCCCCTGGAAAACAAAATGACATTCCGTTCCAGTATTCTTGCCTGGGCAATCCCATGGACAGAAAGGCCTGGGGGGCGACAATCCATGGGGTCAGAAAGAACTAGACATAACTTTGTGATGAAGCAACAAACAACAAATACCAAAACTATACGTAGAAAGATGTTATAAGAAAAGAAACTTATGAATCAATCTCTCTCATGAAGTTAGGTGCCAAAATCCTCATCAAAATATAAAATGAAATACAACCATATATAAGAAGAATTACATATCATGACCGAATGGGATATTCCATTTGTGTAAGGCTAATTCAACTTCAAAAATCAGAAGTAAAAAAGAAAAATCACATTATTACAATCAGGAGATGCAGGAATAGCATTTTAAAAAGTTGAATACATATTCATGTTAAAAACTCACTGTATGATAGGAATAGAGGGATGCTTTCTCAATCAAACAAAGAATATTTACCAAAAATGTTGGTTAACATCATGCTAATGGTAAGAAACTAGAAGCTTTCCTACCAAAATCAGGTATAGGGAAAGCCTATCCCCTCTTACCATTTTTTTCAACGTTTTTCTGAAAAATCCTTTGTAACGCAATAAAGAAAAAAAAAAAAACTCAAAAAAGATTGGAAAGAAACACATAAAATTGTCATTCACAGATGTCCTGGTTGTTTATTTAGAAAATATTTAGAATTTGACAAAAAAAAAAAAAAAAAAACCACTGGACTCAATAAACAATTGTCGCAAAGTTTCAGGATACAAGATTAGTATGTCAATAACATTTCTATAAACCAGAAGTTAACAGGTACGATTTGATACTGAAAACAGCTTATATTGGAACTCCTCAAAAGTGAAATGTTAAAGTATGAATCTAACAAAATAGATACATGTGTATGAGAAAAAGTACAAAACACTGATAAATTATAGAACTAACTAGAGTTATTTCATGTTCATAGCAGGACTCCATATTATGGAAATGTCAGTTCTTCCCCACTTGATCAATAAATTCTATCCATCCTAAACAAAACCCCAATGAGGTATTTGTCAATATTGACAAACAGATTCTAAAATGTACATGCAGGGAACTTCCCTGGTGGTCCAGTAGCTGAAACTCTGTACTCCAAATGCAAGGAGCCTGGGCTCAATCTTTGCTTAGGGAACTAGATCCCACATGCCCAACTAAGATCGAGTGCAGCCAAATGAATAAACAAATAAAATATTAATAAATAAAAAATAATAAAATTTACATGTAGAGTCAAAAGATCCAGAATACCCAGCACAATGTTGAAGAATAGGAATAAATTTGGAGAACTGATACTGCTTAATTTCAAGTCTTTCTACAAAGCTGTAGGAATAAAAACAGTCTGTTATTTTGGTTAAATATTAGACAAATAGATCAATGGAACAGAACAGAAAGTCCAGAAATATTACTCCATAAATTTAATCAATTGATCTTTGATAAAGGAGCAAAGTTACTGAAATAACTGGACATCCACACAACTAACACCATACACAAAAATAAACTCAAAATGGATTAAATATCTAAACGTAAGACAAGAAACTATAAAACTCTTAGAGGAGAACATAGGCAAAACACTCTCTGACATAAATCACAGCAGGATCCTCTATGATCCACCTCCCAGAATACTGGAAATAAAAGCAAAAATAAACAAATGGGATCTAATTAAAATTAAAAGCTTCTGCACAACAAAGGAAACTATAAGCAAGGTGAAAAGACAGCCTTCTGAATGGGAGAAAATAATAGCAAATGAAGCAACTGACAAACAACTAATCTCAAAAATATACAAGCAGCTTATGCAGCTCAACTCCAGAAAAATAAATGACCCAATCAAAAAATGGGCCAAAGAACTAAATAGACATTTCTCCAAAGAAGACATACGAATGGCTAACAAACACATGAAAAGATGCTCAACATCACTCATTATCAGAGAAATGCAAATCAAAACCACAATGAGGTACCATTTCACACCAGTCAGAATGGCTGCGATCCAAAAGTCAACAAGCAATAAATGCTGGAGAGGGTGTGGAGAAAAGGGAACCCTCTTACACTGTTGGTGGGAATGCAAATTAGTACAGCCACTATGGAGAACAGTGTGGAGATTCCTTAAAAAATTGCAAATAGAACTGCCTTATGATCCAGCGATCCCACTGCTGGGCATACACACCAAGGAAACCAGAATTGAAAGAGACACGTGTACCCCAATGTTCATTGCGGCACTGTTTATAATAGCCAGGACATGGAAGCAACCTAGATGTCCATCAGCAGATGAATGGATAAGAAAGCTGTGGTACATATACACAATGGAGTATTACTCAGCTATTAAAAAGAATACATTTGAATCAGTTCTAATGAGGTGGATGACGCTGGAGCCGATTATACAGAGTGAAGTAAGCCAGAAAGAAAAACACCAATACAGTATACTTACACATATATATGGAATTTAGAATGATGGTAATGATAAACCTGTACGCAAGACAGCAAAAGAGACACAGATGTATAGAACAGCCTTTTGGACTCTGTAGGAGAGGGAGAGGGTGGGATGGGTTGGCAGAGTGGCAGTGTAACATGTGTGATATCATAAGTGAAACGAATCGCCAGGCCAGGTTGGATGCAGGATGCAGGATGCTTGGGACTCATTCACGGGGATAATCCAGAGAGAGGGTGTGGGGCGGGAGAGGGGAGGTGGGGGTCGGGATTGGGAGTTCATGTATACTTGTGGCTGATTCATGTCAATGTATAGCAAAACAAACACAGTATTGTAAAGCAAAACAAACTAAAAAAATAAAAATTAATTAAAAAAAAACCAACAAGAATAAAAAACAAACAACAAAGAATCGATATCTTACATCCTTTATAAATATCAACCCCAAATTAATTATATATCTATATATAAAATGAAAAAAATTAAGAGACTTATAAAAAATATATAGGAGCAATCCTAGATGACTCTGTGTATGGTAATGCCTTTTTAGATATAATACAAAATCACAAAGCATAAAAGAACTAATTGATGGGCTATATTTCAATATTTTAAAAATATTTTATTATTTTTAAAACTTCCTCCCTACAAAAGACAATGTCAAGTTTGAGAAAAGAAGCCACATATTTGAAGGAAATACTTAGAAAAGATAAATCTGATAATGGATTGTTATCTGAAACATGCCTGAAAATCACAAAAATAAGAAAATAAATAACCTAGTTAAAAAATTCACTAAAGATCTTCACAGACACCTTACCAGATAAGATGCACAGATAGCAAACAAACATATGAAAAGATTCTCTACATTATATGTTATCAGGGAAATACAAATTAAATAATAATGCAACATTCCTCCATATCCATCAAAATGGCCCAAATCTGAAATATTGAAAACAACAAATGCTAGTGAGGATACGGAGCAATGAGAATTCTTATACATTGCTGGTGGGAATGCAAAAAGGTAAAACCACTTTGGAAGACAGTTTGGTAAATCTTTACAAAACTAAACATACTCTTAAACATATGGTCCAGCAGTTACACTCTTTGATGTATACCCAAATGAGCTGAGAGTTATGTCCACAGTAAAACCTGCACATGGATATTTATAGGAGTTTTATCCATATTAATGTTTGCCAAAAACTTGGAAGCAAGCAAGATGTCTTTCAGTAGGCGAACAGATAAATAAACTGTGATAGAGACAGACAATGAAATACTAAAAAGAAATGAGCTATCAAGCTATAAAAATACATGGAAGAATCTTAAATGCATATTACTAAGTGAAAAAGGCCAGCCAGAAAAGGCTCAATTCTGCATGATTTCAACTGGAAAAGGCAACACAATGAAGAAAACAAAGAGATCTGCGGTTGCCAGGAGTTGGGGATATACAGAGGGATGAATAGATGGAACATAGAGAAATTTTAGGGCAGCAAAAATAATTTGTATGTTATTATAATGATGGATGGGCCTTCACAGGTGGTGCTAGTGGTGAAGAACCTGCCTGCCAATGCAGGAGACAAAGGAAACGCAGGCTAGATCCCTGGGTCAGAAAGGTCCCCTGGGGCAGGGCCTGGCAAGCCACTCCAGTATTCTTGCCTGGAGAATCCCATGAACAGAGGAGCCTGGAGGGCTACAGTCCATGGGGTTACAAGGATAAGACACGACCGCACAACTAAGCATGCATGAGCGCATAATGATGGATACATGTCATCATACAGTTGTCTAAACCAGTAGAATCCCAAACTCCAAGAGTGAATCCTAATGTAAACCACAGATTTGGGGTGATAAATGATGTCTCAATGTAGGTTTATTCTTGGTAAGAAATGCACTATTTGATGTTGATAACCAGGAGACTATGCAGTGTGGGGGCAGGATATGTATAACAAATTTCTGTTCCTCTCTTTCACTTTACAGAAAATAATGATAATATGCTGTGAGAGATAAAATACATGCCAAAATTAACTCAAAATAAAGAAGTTTAAATGGAGCTTAAATGTCCAAAACCCAATGTATGGCAGAGATCACCACAACATTGTAAAGTAATTATTCTCCAACTTAAAAAAAAAGTCCAATATCTTATGCCTTCTGTTGAACAGTAAAAAATAATAATTCATACCAAGCCAAAAAGGAGCAAGAATAGGCAGTGTAATTTCTAACAAAAACTAGAATAAAAGCATCAAAGTTTAAGAAGAGGTATGGGTGAGCAGTGGACTGCTGTGGGGGCAGGGACTCTGGGTGCAGCAGACCCAGGAATGACAGAAGCCCTCTTGGAAGAGGTTGCCATTAACCCACCACAGAGCTACCAGAACTTGCACAGGACTGGGGAAACAGACTCTTGGAGGGCACAAACAGAAGCTTATGTGCACCAGGAAAAAGGAGAAAGGAGCAGTGACCCCAAAGAGACTGACCCAGGCTTCCCTGTGAGTGTCCAAGAGTCTCCGGCAGAGGCGTGGGTCGGCGGTGGCCTGCTGCAGGGTTGGGGGCAGTGAGTGTAGCAGTGCCTGTATGGGACCATTGGAAGGACGTTACCAATATCTTCAACACCTCCACCATAATTTGGCCTCAGGTCAAATAACAGGGAGGGAAAACAGCCCTGCAGTGCAACAGAAAACTGGATTAAAGATTTACTGAGCATGGCCCACTGTGGGCAGTTCAGTTCAGTCACTCAGTTGTGTCTGACTCTTTGAGGCCCCATGAACCGCAGCACACCAGGCCTCTCTGTCCATCAGAACTCCGAGAGTCCACCCAAACTCATGTCCATCGAGTCAGTGATGCCATCCAATCATCTCATCCTCTCTCGCCTTCTGCTCCTTCCCTCAATCCCTCCCAGTATCAAGGTCTTTTCCAATGAGTCAACTCTTCGCATGAGGTGGCCAAAGTAATGGAGCTTCAGCTTTAGCATCAGTCCTTCCAATGAACACCCAGGACTGATCTCCTTTAGAATGGACTGGTTGGATCTCCTTGCAGTCCAAATGACTCTCAAGAGTCTTCTCTACCACCACTTCAAAAGCATCAGTCCTTTGGCACTCTGCCTTCTTCACAGTCCAATTCTCACATCCATATGACGACTGGAAAATCGTAGCCTTGACTAGATGGACCTTTGTTGGCAAAGTAATGTCTCTGCTTTCCAATACGCTATCTAGGTTGGTCATAACTTTCCTTCCAAGGAGTAAGCGTCTTTTAATTTCATGGCTGCAGTTACCATCTACAGTGATTTTGGAGCCCAAGAAAATAAAGTCTGACACTGTTTCCACTGTTTCTCTATCTGTTTCCCATGAAATGATGGGACCAGATGCCATGATCTTCGTTTTCTGAATGTTGAGCTTTAGCCAAAATTTTCACTCTCCTCTTTCACTTTCATCAAGAGGCTTTTTAGTTCCTCTTCACTTTTTGCCATAAGAGTGGTGTCATCTGCATATCTGAGGTTATTGATATTTCTCCTGGCAATCTTGATTCCAGCTTGTGTTTCTTCCAGTCCAGCATTTCTCATGATGTACTCTGCATATAAGTTAAATAAGCAGGGTGACAATATACAGCCTTGATGTACTCCTTTTTCTATTTGGAACCAGTCTGTTGTTCCATGTCCAGTTCTAACTGTTGATTCCTGACCTACATACAGATTTCTCAAGAGGCAGGTCAGGTGGTCTGGTATTCCCATCTCTTTCAGAATTTTCCACATTTTATTGTGATCCACACAGTAAAAGGCTTTGGCATAGTCAATAAAGCAGAAATAGATGTTTTTCTGGAACTCTCTTCCTTTTTCCATGATCCAGAGGATGTTGGCAATTTGATCTCTGGTTCCTCTGCCTTTTCTAAAACTAGCTTGAACATCTGGAAGTTCACGGTTCACGTATTGCTAAAGCCTGGTTTGGAGAATTTTGAGCATTACTTTACTAGTATGTGAGAGGAGTGCAATTGTGTGGTAGTTTGAGCATTCTTTGCCATTGCCTTCCTTTAGGATTGGAATGAAACCTGACTTTTTCCAGTCCTGTGGCCACTGCTGAGTTTTCCAAATTTGCTGGCATATTGAGTGCAGCACTTTCACAACATCATCTTCAGGATTTGAAATAGCTCAGTTGGACTTGTTCATAGTGATGCTTTCTAAGGCCCACTTGACTTCATATTCCAGGATGTCTTTGGCTCTAGGTGAGTGATCACATCATCGTGATTATCTGGGTCATGAAGAATTTTTTTGTACAGTTCTTCTGTGTATTCTTGCCACCTCTTCTTAATATCTTCTGCTTCTGTTAGGTCCCTACCATTTCTGCCTTGGAGTACAGAATGAAATAGAGCAGAGACTAATAGAGCTTTGCCAATAAATGCATTGGTCAGAGCAAACACCTTCTTCCACAACACAAGAGAAGACTTTACACATGGACATCATCAGATAGTCATAACCAAAATCAGATTGATTATGTTCTTTGCAGCCAATGATGGAGAAACTCTATACAGTCAGCAAAAACAAGACCAGGAGCTGAGTGTGGCTCAGATCATGAACTCTTTAATGTCAAATTCAGACTCAAATTGAAGAAAGTAGGACAACCACTAGACCATTCAGGTATGACCTAAATCAAATCCCTTACAGTGGAGATGAGAAATAGATTTAAGGGACTAGATCTCATAGACAGAGTGCCTGATGAACTATGGATGGAGGCTTATGTTATTGTACAGGAGACAGGGATCAAAACCACCCCAAGGAAAAGAAAAAAAAAAAGAAAGAAAAATGGCTGTCTGAGAAGGCCTTACAAATAGCTATGAAAAGAAGAGAAGCAAAAAGCAAAAGAGAAAAGGAACGATTAACTCATTTGAATGTGGAGTTACAAAGAATAGCAAGGAGAGATAAGAAAGCATCCCTCAGTGATCAGTGCAAAGAAATAGAAAACAATAGAATGGGAAACACTAGAGATCTGTTCAAGGAAAAATTAGAGATAGCAAGCGAACACGTCCAAGGAGCAGTGGCTGCGCGGGCACAGGAAAGCCGAGAGGAGCTACTTCACATTCAAGGTCAGGAGGGGCGGCTGTGAGGAGATAACCCTTGTCCAAGGTAAGGAGCAGCAGCTGTGCTTTGCTGGAGTAGCTATGAAGAGATACCCTATGCCCAAGGTAAGAGAAACCCAAGTAAGATAGTAAGTGTTGTGAGAGGCATCAGAGGGCAGATACACTGAAACCATACTCACAGAAAACTAGTCAATCATATCACAGGGACCACAGCCTTGTCTAACTCAAAAAAAACTAAGCCATGCCGAGTGGGGTAACCCAAGACTGATGGGTCATGGCGGAGAGGTCTGACAGACTGTGGTCCACTGGAGAAGGGAATGGCAAACCACTTCAGTATTCTTGCCTTGAGAACCCCATGAACAGGATGAAAAGGCAAATGATAGGATACTGAAAGAGGAAATCCCCCGGTTGGCTGGTGCCCAACATGCTACTGGAGATCAGTGGAGAAATAACTCCAGAAAAAATGAAGGGATGGAGCCAAAGCAAAAACAACACCCAGTTGTGGATGTGACTGGTGATAGAAACAAGGTCTGATGCTGTAAAGAGCAATATTGCCTAGGAACTAGAAATGTTAGGTGCATGAATCAAGGCAACTTGGAAGTAGTCAAACAAGAGTGATGTCGACATTCTAGGAATCAGCAAACTAAAATGGACTGGAATGAGTGAATTTAACTCAGATGATCATTATATTTACTACTGTGGGTAGGAATCCCTTAGAAGAAATGGAGTAGCCATCATGGTCAACAAAAGAGTCTGAAAGGCAGTACTTGGATGCAATCTCAAAAATACAGAATGATCTCTGTTCGTTTCCAAGGCAAACCGTTCAAAATCACAGTAACCCAAGTCTATGACCCAGTCAGTAATGCTGAAGAAGCTGAAGTTGAACCATTCTATGATGACTTACAAGACCTTTCAGAACTAACCCCCTAAAAAATGTCATTTTCATTATATCGGACTGGAATGCAAATGTAGGAAGTCAAGAAACACCTGGGGTAACAGGCAAATATGGCTTGGAATATGGAATGAAGCAGGGCAAAAGGCTAATAGAGTTTTGCTAAGAAAACACAATGGTCATAGCAAACACCCTCTTCCAACAACACAAGAGAAGACTCTACACATGGACATCACCGAAATCAGATTGACTATATTCTTTGCAGCCAAAGATGGAGAAGCTCTATACAGACAGCAAAAACAAGACCAGGAGCTGACTAGGGCTCAGATCATGAACTCCCTACTGCTAAATTCAGATTGAAATTGAAGAAAGTAGGGAAAACCACTAGACCATTCAGGTAGGACCTAAATCAAATCCCTTATGATTATACAGTGGAAGTGAGAAATAGATTTAAGGGACTAGATCTCATAGATAGAGTGCCTGATGAACTATGGACTGAGGTTTTGACATTGTACAGGAGACAGGGATCAAGACCATCCCCATGGAAAAGAAATGCAAAAAAGCAAAATGACTGTCTGGGGAGGCCTTACAAATTGCCGTGAAAAGAAGAGAAGCAACAAACCAAGGAGAAAAGGAAAGATATAAGCATCTGAATGCAGAGTTCCAAAGAATAGCAAGGAGAGATAAGAAAGCCTTCCTCAGTGATCAACACAAAGAAATAGAGGAAAACAACAGAATGGGAAAGACTAGACACCTCTTCAAGAAAATTAGAGATACCAAGGGAACATTTCATGGAATGATGGGCTCGATAAAGGACAGAAATGTTATGTACTTAACAGAAGCAGAAGATATGATGAAGAGGTGGCAAGAATACACAGAACTGTATGAAAAAGATCTTCATGACCCAGATAATCATGATGGTGTGATCACTCTCCCAGAGCCAGACATCCTGGAATGTGAAGTCAAGTGGGCCTTAGAAAGCATCACTATGAACAAAGCTAGTGGAGGTGATGGAATTCCAGTTGAGCTGTTTCAAATTCTGGAAGATGATGCTGTGAAAGTACTGCACTCAATATGCCAGCAAATTTGGAAAACTCTGCAGTGGCTAGAGGACTGGAAAAGGTCAGTTTTCATTCCAATCCCAAAGAAAGGCAATGACAAAGAATGCGCATACTGCCGCACAATTGTACTCATCTCACACACTAGTAAAGTAATGCTCAAAATTCTCCAAGCCAAGCTTCAGCAATACGTGAACCGTGAACTTCCAGATGTTCAAGTTGGTTTTAGAAAAGGCAGAGGAACCAGAGATCAAATTTTCAACATCTGCTGGATCGTGGAAAAAGGGAAAAGAGTTCTAGAAATACATCCACTTCTGCTTTATTGACTATGCCGAAGCCTTTGACTGTGTGGATCACAATAAACTGTAGAAAATTCTGAAAGAGATGGCAATACCAGACCACCTGACCTGCCTCTTGAGAAACCTGTATGCAGGACAGGAAGCAACAGTTAGAACTGGACATGGAACAACAGACTGGTTCCAAATAGGAAAAGGAGTACATCAATGCTGTATATTGTCACCCTGCTTATTTAACTTATATGCAGAGTACATCATGAGAAATGCTGCTGCTGCTGCTAAGTCACTTCAGTCGTGTCCAACTCTGTGAGACCCCATAGACGGAAGCCCACCAGGCTCCCCTGTCCCTGGGATTATCCAGGCAAGAAGACTGGAGTGGGTTGCCATTTCCTTCTCCAATGCATGAAAGTGAAAAGTGAAAGTGAAGTCACTCAGTTGTGTCCGACCCTCAGTGACCCCATAGACTGCAGCCTTCCAGGCTCCTCCGTCCATGGGATTTTCCAGGCAAGAGTACTGGAGTGGGGTGCCATTGCCTTCTCTGTGAGAAATGCTAGGCTGGCAGAAGTACAAGCTGGAATCAAGATTTCCTGGAGAAATATCAAGAACCTCAGATATGCAGATGACACCATCCTTATGGCAGAAAGTGAAGGGGAACTAAAAAGCCTCTTGATGAAAGTGAAAGAGGAGAGTTAATATGTTGGCTTAAAGCTCAACATTCAGAAAACGAAGATCATGGCATCTGGTCCCATCACTTCATGGGAAATAGGTGGGGAAACAGTGGAAACAGTGTCAGACTTTATTTTTTTGGGCTCCAAAATCAATGCAGATGGTGACTGCAGCCATGAAATTAAAAGATGCTTACTCCTTGGAGGGAAAGTTATGACCAACCTAGATAGCATATTCAAAAGCAGAGACATTACTTTGCCAATAAAGATCCATCCAATCAAGGCTATGGTTTTTCAGTGGTTATGTATGGATTTGAGAGTTGGACTATAAAGAAAGCAGAGCACTAAAGAACTGATGCTTTTGAACTGTGGTGTTGGAGTAGACTCTTGAGAGTCCCTTTGTCATCAGAGAGATCTAACCAGTCCTTCCTAAAAGAAATCAGTTCTGAATATTCATTGGAAGGACTAATGATGAAGCTGAAACTCCAATACTCTGGTCACCTGATGTGAAGAACTGACTCATTTGAAAAGACCCTGATGCTGGGAAAGATTGAAGGCAGGAAGAGAAGGGGACAAGACAGGATGAGAAGGCTGGATGGCATCACCGACCCAATGGACATGAATTTGAGTAAACTGTGGGAATTGGTGATGGACAGGGAGGCCTGGCATACTGAAGTCCATGGGGTGCAAAGAGTGGGCCACAACTGAGTGACTTAACTGAACTGAGGAATATTAAAAAGTAAAAGCTATAAACTTAGCTAATCAGAAATAGTGAAGAAAAAATGGGCAGGACTAAAATAAATAAAATTTTAGATCCCAGATTTAAGCCAAAATACCAATAATATAAATTTATAAATGCTTTAATAAAATAAAATAAATGTTTTCAGATAAAAAATATATTTCAAGAAATCAGTTGCAGACATGGTTTTTCTAAAAGTCACAGTCTAAGTGTAGTGAGAGAAAAATATTAAGAGTAAAATGATGAACTTTTGATTTCTGTCTAAGATGTATGGAGATTGTAAGTCATCATTCCTATGTCACAACAGAGAAAATTCTGAACAAACTGAAAACCCACAACTCTTCTTAGATTCATATGAAAACTGAGGTCACATTAATGAAGACAAGTTATTTAACATACTCAGAATTTGTATTTTTCTTCTCTTAAAATGAGATTCTAGGACTAAACAATTTCTAATGACCCAGTTTGAACACTGAAATACTGCATATATACACATATGTTAGCACACAGTTATGGCATATAATAGTCTCTAGAAGACAATCCATTAAAATTAAGCCACAGAAAAAGAGAGATTGGTTTCCTAGAGTTATATACATATGAGGAAAACAATAGCAACTCTAAATATCATCTATATTAAAGCTTTCTTTCTCCTCTCCAACATGAGAGGAAAAAAAAAGAAGAAAGAATCTAGAAATGTGCTCTGATATTTAAAAAAAAAAGGATCTCTGTGGAGAAAACATTCATAGTAGCTGCTTTGGTATGCAGGGAGTGTTAAAGTTATATTTTATCGTTTTTTCTCTTGTTCTCTTAAAATTGCTTTTAAGAAGCACTGATAATGTATTGGAGAAGGAAATGGCAACCCACTCCAGTGTTCTTGCCTGGAGAATCCCAGGGACGGGGGAGCCTGGTGGGCTGCCATCTATGGAGTTGCACAGAGTCAGACAAGACTGAAGCAACTTAGCAGCAGCAGCAGCAGCAGCAGGTGGTGTATGGAGAAGGTGATGGCACCCCACTCCAGCACTCTTGCTTGGAAAATCCCATGGACAGAGGAGCCTGGTAGGCTGCGGTCCATGGGGTCGCGAAGAGTCAGACATGACTGAGTGACTTTCCTTTCACTTTTCACTTTCATGCATTGGAGAAGGAGATGACAACCCACTCCAGTGTTCTTGCCTGGAGAATCCCAGGGATGGGGGAGCCTGGTGGGCTGCCATCTATGGGGTCACACAGAGTTGGACACGACTGAAGTGACTTAGCAACAGCAGCAGCAGATAATGTATACCATGTACACTTATACACATATGCACACTTAATAACCAAAGTGGAGAAAAAAAAAATCTATTCAAAACTCCACAGAGCAGTTGGATAGTAAAAGTGATTCCTTTTCAATGATTTATTGATTATTAAAAATCTCTGTTTGGTGTAATGAACAGTGGTAGTTTGATCAGTTCACTGAGCCAATTTTATTCTTAAAGAAACCAACGTGGCTCCCTGAAGAGTTATATCTCCTCTTAAGGGTGATTGTGTTCTGAATCTTTAGTAAAGAGAATGGCATATTCTGACTTTTTCCCCTGGCGCCATCTGGCCTTGGTGTAAGAAATCAATTCCACAGCAACCATCGAACTCTGGTGTGCTGAAAGGCATGTCCAAACTATGCTTTTCTAAATAACTTTAGCACAACTGACCTCTTGTTCTTGGAGAAACAGGCTCAATTGGAACAAGAAGGAACTTGACATGCCATTTCCCTGCTACAATATTCATTAGTTGGGGGGCGTGATCTTCTGTGTCTCTACAGAAGATTCTTATTAACAAACCTTAAGTCAGCAATCTGCTCTTTCTCTGTGCTTTAGCAACGTTTTATCAGGATAGCTAATTCTTAAATGAGCCTCTTCTCATGGCATAATCTCCTAACACTTTTGGACACTGTTCTCTTCAACAGCTACTCTTTGATCACAAGGATTACTATACACCATAGTATGGTATTTGAAATGCCCCCAGGCCAGTCCTGTCCCACATTCACTGCTGAGTCTGCCTTCTTGGCAATAGCAATTAGCACAAAGGGGAAGCTTGGTCACCAGGAATCTTTGCAGTTCTGGGTTCAATGTGTTTACCTAGAAAAGACGAGTCAAGTTCCTTCTAGGTTAGGATCTTCAAGGAGGAAGGTTTTTTTTTTGTTTTTTTTTTTTTACATATATACTCACAAAATAATTTTGAAAATGGGCTGTAGATTCTAGACAAATATGGAAAAGAATCTATAAAAGAACACATTTCAGGTCAATATAGATTTCACTGAAAGGAGTGTTTGCCTTGTATGTCTGCATGCTAAATTGCTTCAGTTGTGTCTGGCTCTTGGTGACTCTATGGACTTTATCCTGCCAGGCTCCTCTATCCATAGGATTCTCCAAGCAAAAACACAGGAGTTGGTTGCCATGCCCTCCTCCAGGGGATCTTCCAGACTCAGGAATTGAACTTGCATCTCTTATGCCTCCTGCATGGGCAGGCCAGGTTCGTTACCGCTAGCACTCCTGAGTGTTGAGGTCCTTTAATGAACCGGAACCTGGTGGTCTGGAGTTGACCGATAAGAAAGTAAAGGAGAGAAGAGGCTGATATTCCTTGGTTTACATAGAAAGCCAATAAAGCCCCTGCACAGGGCTTGCTCTGTTCACGAAGGCCTCAGGTGCCCTCTTGATGGGGTGAAGGCGTAGAGCACCTTCCTGAGAGGCACTTAGAAGCCCAGGCAGGAAAGTGAACTCAGAGAGCCTCTGCACTCCAGGGGATCAGCCTGAAAAAGAAAGGGAGGGAGAAAGAGAGAGAAAAAGAGAGAAAGAGAGAAAGAAAGACACGGGGACCAGAGCTCTGATGGAGCAAAGGTGTTTTAATTAACGTGGTGTGTGTATATATCCTGTCTTACAAAGTTGTTATTCTTAGCAAAGGTAAAGAGATTAAAATTCCAGACTTACAAAACATAGGCAATCCATATTAAAGAGAGAGATTTGTAAACAATCACTTTTACCGTAAGGTTCACAAGGAGGAAGAGGATACTTATCACTGTATAGTAAAACTAATGAAGGAAATGCCTGGATTCTTCAGCCCCAGGGAGAGGCTTGCCTCTCCTCTTAATTCCTGAGTATTCAGGAATTAATAAGGAGCAGAGAATTCCTGACATCCGAAACAGCACACAGGAAGCCTCCTGTTAAATGTTTCCTGACACTGGGAAGCCTGTATATGCATACAATGCATCTTATATTTTACATCTATAGATTTCTTCATATTATGTTGAAATAGGGTGCATTATGGGAGGGTTGAAACAAGACAGCTGGTCAAGAATAAATAATAAATTATGAGGTTTTTATAGGAAAATTCAGCTGACAGGAAATAGTGATTGCAGAGCCAAGGCGATAGATATAGAAGCATGATATCCTTTTGCTGGAATTTATTTGCTGAATAAAAATTATAAAGTGATGTACTTTCTCATATTTGTGAGACTAGGAGTGTCTTGCTATAGCCTCTTTGGAAGGTGAGTATATGTCATCTGAAGTCGTATCAGTTGTAAGAGCAGAGAAGAACTATATTTTCTCTATTTCTGAAATCTTCCTTTTTTTTTTCTCCCATTTCCACATTTCTGAACTCAGGTCTCCATTTAAATGTACGACTGAATAACAACATGAAAAGGCTAATGACTTTTTAAGGAAGATTTTTATTAGCAGGAATAATGAGAAAGACCAGGTCAAAACCTTTATTGGGTTTCTGCAAGAAAGGCAAGACAGGATAGAATAAATTGCTTAGAATTAGATAGTTTGAATAATGTACATGGGCTGTGGGCTACATGGGTGGTTTCTAACTGTCTGGTACCTGGCCCTGGATTGATTTAGGGCAGGGAAAAGAGTGTTTTTTGGTGTGTGAGAGTTAGATAAAGGGGATTTATATGGGATTTAGTCTTAGGATAGGGCTTCCCAGGTGGCTCAGTGGTAAAGATGCTGGCTGCCAATGCAGGAGACGTGGGTTCAATCCTTGGGTTGGGAAGATCCCATAGAGGTGGAAATGGAAATCCACTCCAGTATTATTACCTGAGAAATCCCATGGGCAGAGAAGTCTGGTGGGCTACAGTCACAAAGGTTCACAAAGAGTCAGACAAGACTGAGCTACTGAGCATGCACACACTCAAACAGACTCAGGATTGGTTGGTATGTACGGGAAAGACATGCTTTCTTAATCCAATTGCTTTCTCTAAAAAGACTGCCCTGGGGATGCCTGTGTCAGTGAGGCCATAAATATCAGAGAATCAAGAATAGAGAAAATAAGACAATAAATTCAGTACAATTGACCTTGTGATGAAAGGATACCAAAGAGACAAATACAGAACCCAAGAAAACACAAATTGAAAACCACACTTCTGGAGGTGGGTACATAGACCAAGTTTTAAATAATTAATATAATTAATATTTATTATAACTTGAAGTATGCTTTATCTATATCAGAACTAGAAATATGTGTTGTTTATAGAGAACCAATTCCAGAGAATCTGGAATAAATGGTTGCTTTGGTCTGTCTTCCATGACAGAGCCAAGAACCTTTAAGAATGCCTGCAGGAAGGGTAAATATGTATTGAAGAAGCAACAGAAAAGATGGACAGGAGCAAAGGAGAGGAGAAAGGGATCAGAGAAATTTGAGACTCAGTCATGCTTCATAAGTACAGTGAACACAGTCAAAGGCAATTCATGATGTCCACCATCTTGGACGATGGAGTGCTCCTGATAAACTATAAGCAGAAGTTTTCTTCCTGAGAATGAAATGTCCATTTACACCCTTCCACATGTTTGATATTGGCGTACAGTTAAGGAAACAGTGGCATCTTTGAAGAACTATTAGATTGTTACATGGATCCATGTAGGACAAAAGTAAGATGTCTTGGTAAAGTCACAGAGGGTATTTCTTTGGTTGGTGGCAGATTTAAAATGATGCACTATTACTTAGTGAAAATGTTAGTCACTCAGGTGTGTCCAACATTCTCTGACCCCATGGACAGAGCCATGAGATTCTCCAGGGTATCTTCCCGACCCAGGGATCAACCACAGGTCTCCTGCACTGCAAGCAGATTCTTTACCAACTGAGCTACAAGGGAAGTCCCAGTTCAGTTCAGTTCACCTCAGTCGCTCAGTCGTGTCTGACTCTTTGCGACCCCATGAATCGCAGCACACCAGGCTTCCCTGTCCATCACCAACTCCTGGAGTTGACTCAGACTCACGTCCATTGTGTCCGTGATGCCATCCAGCCATCTCATCCTCAGTCGTCCCCTTCTCCTCCTGCCCCCAATCCCTCCCAGCATCAGGGTGTTTTCCAATGAGTCAACTCTTCGCATGAGGTGGCCAAAGCACTGGAGTTTCAGCTTCAGCATCATTCCTTCCAAAGACATCCCAGGGCTGATCTCCTTCAGAATGGACTGGTTGGATCTCCTTGCAGTCCAAGGGACTCTCAAGAGGCTTCTCCAACACCACAGTTCAAAAGCATCAATTCTTCAGTGCTCAGCATTCTTCACAGTCCAACTCTCACATCCATACATGACCACAGGAAAAACCATAGCCTTGACTAGATGGACCTTAGTCGGCAAAGTAATGTCTCTGCTTTTGAATATACTATCTAGGTTGGTCATAACTTTTCTTCCAAGGAGTAAGCGCCTTTTA
Organism: Aepyceros melampus; assembly: GCA_006408695.1. NCBI lineage: Eukaryota > Metazoa > Chordata > Mammalia > Artiodactyla > Bovidae > Aepyceros > Aepyceros melampus. The sequence goes on from SJXQ01004548.1 coordinate 572,923, forward strand.
ATTTCATGGCTGCAGTCACCATCTGCAGTGATTTTGGAGCCCAAAAAAACAAAGTCTGACACTGTTTCTACTGTTTCCCCATCTATTTCCCATGAAGTGATGGGGCCAGATGCCATGATCTTCGTTTTCTGAATGTTGAGCTTCAAGCCAACTTTTCCACTCTCCTCTTTCACTTTCAACAAGAGGCTTTTTAGCTCCTCCTCACTTTCTGCCATAAGGGTGGTGTCATCTGCATATCTGAGATTATTGATATTTTTCCCGGCAATCTTGATTCCAGCTTGGGCTTCTTCCAGTCCAGCGTTTCTCATGATGTACTCTGCATAGAAGTTAAATAAGCAGGGTGACAATATACAGCCTTGATGTACTCCTTTTCCTATTTGGAACCAGTCTGTTGTTCCATGTCCCGTTCTAACTGTTGCTTCCTGACCTGCATACAGATTTCTCAAGAGGCAGGTCAGGTGGTCTGGTATTCCCATCTCTTTCAGAATTTTCCACAGTTGATTGTGATCCACACAGTCAAAGGCTTTGGCATAGTCAATAAAGCAGAAATAGATGTTTTTCTGGAACTCTCTGCTTTTTCCATGATCCAGCGGATGTTGGCAATTTGATCTCTGGTTCCTCTGCCTTTTCTAAAACCAACTTGAACATCAGGAAGTTCACGGTTCATGTATTGCTGAAGTCTGGCTTGGAGAATTTTGAGCATTACTTTACTAGCATGTGAGATGAGTGCAATTGTGCGGTAGTTTGAGCATTCTTTGGCTCAAACTTAGGAAAGTCCCACTAAGTGAAAAGAGAGACTCTGATACCAGCCTTTTTAGCTTACCTGGGGCAACTCAAGATGCAACTAAGATATTAGACAGAGTGCTTCTAATTTCCTACTTCCTTATCAGGAATTTGACCTTACTTCAATACTTTTATATAAGTATATTAATCTTTTCACTTATTAGGAAAAAATAAGTAAAATTCTGTAGGCTTATTGATCAATAGGATAATAATTACAGTATTGCTGAAAATAGTAGCTTATGCCAAAAGAACAACTGTGAAAATATCATTCTTTGGATTAAAAAATAAAATCCTAGCTCTCTTTTCCATAAGAAAATGTCTTTAATTTCAGCCATCTCTGTTAATTTCCAAAAACAGCTAAATTCCATCAGAATAGGTAATGTCAAGCAGCTGTTTATGACAGAGTTAAGTGTCTCACTATCTATAACATGTCTCCTTTAATTATGTCTCAGGAAAGCAATATAATATTTCTAATTTAATCAAAACTAATCAGAATGTATTCCTTTATATTAATGTAAGCCAAGTCCTTCTGTGGTTATATATCTTTAAATGAATCTTGTATTGGAGTTTATATACAAGAAATAGAAATCCTAAAATGGAAGGCAGTATATATATTTTTAAAGGATATAAGAGCTATTAGCAATTGATGTAAATTTTTAGCTGAAAATACTTGGATTTTTTCTAATGCCACATAATAACTATAATTTTACCTGATGGAAGGTAGTTTTGTGCTCACAAAATTTCAGCCTACAAGTAAAAACTAGACAAGGGACAGAATCCAAAACCCAGCTACCTGCTGTTAAAGAAAAATACACCTAGGAAGACATTTTATTCAACCCACCAATTACATGCAAAAGATTTAGGTCAGGTATTTCCTGTCTGAATTAAGTACCTGAATATGACAGACTGCATTTAGACCCAATATTGTTCTTTAAAAATTTTTTTAAAATTTTTAAAAATGTTATTTAAATTTCTATAGCTTGGAACTTAAGATACCAATGTCCAAGAAAAGTTTAAGCAAAATGATGGTTTTCCCCAAGTATTATTTATATTTTATCTTCATCATTCTCCAAAATTGTGTCCTAAATTTTCTCTATAAAGAACATGGAATTGAATTGTAAAGGAAATAACATGAAATCATTCAATCATTCATTTATCAATGTGCTATTGATTATGTCCCGTTATTATGTCCCAGACACTTAATACATTGTCTCACTTAACTTTTACAACTTTCAAGGTAGTCTATCAACTCCATCTTTGGAAGACAGGAGGAATTAAGAAGCTGAGGCACTATTCAAGGGCATAGTACTGTGTCGAATAGCAGGAATTTAACAAAGTTTTGTCAGACTCCAGATTTCTACTATAGCTGTTAATGAGTTGTCAGAAGTTGCTCTTTGAAGAGAAAGGTGAAAACATTAAAAGAAGTCAGAGAAGAGAAAAATATGAGAGCAGATTACAACCTTGTGACCTTGTGGTCCCTTTCAACTAGCACAGAATCCCTCAGTAGTTCTAAAAGAATTATTCTGTGCTTAACTATAGTTAATGTCTAAGCTTAAAACCATTCTACTTGTAATTATTTTTATTTTAGTCTCTTTGATACTTCCTTAAGAATATCTGGGGAATTTTAAACTGCTGTTAGTGGAATATTCCTATCTAAATTTTCCTTCAAGCCCTAGACTTTGTCACAGTCATTTAAAAAGAAATGTCATTGAAGGGCTAACTGAATATTCTTTAATGTTTTGTCTCCTCTTCTCCTCGGATGGCCGACTTTACCAGCTGGCCTACATCTGAGGTGTTGGCCTTGATAAATATATCCCTGAGGCAGTTTATATACTCTGTCTACTGCTTGACCTCTCCATGCATTTGATGTAACATGGAATTATGATCACGCCATGGCCTCTATATGTTTTCTGCAGAAAACAGAAATGCTATTTAAGGTGAGAGTCAGGAAGAGATATATATTATGAAATGTCATCGTTGAAAATGATCCCAGTGTTGGAAGGTAAGAGTTACTTTCTAATTTTGGACACATGGATGGACACAGCCATTAACATCTTTGGTTCCTTATATATAAAATGAAGATAATATCACCTACCTTATAGGGTGTTTGGAAGATCAAATTACTTAATAAAAGTGAAGGACTGAGAATAGTGCCTTTTACATGAGTGCTACAGAAATATTAAACATAATGGTTATATTCAGGGTATGTGAAACTCTGCATCTGTGTTCAGATGAGCACTGAGTGCTACAAAAGAGCAGTTAAGATTTGAGCTCACCTTTCCATTTGCGGAACAATTGTTTAGAGGATAAGAGAGACTAGTTTTAATGATTAGGCTGAAAATGAAGTCAAGTTGACACAGTGAACATCCTACTGGGAACATGAAGGCAGACTTTGTGTTCTTTTATGTATACTTGTTCTTAAAGCAAAAAGATTTGGGCTGTTGCTGTTTTAATTCAAGGTATCCACATTAATTTCATATTTTATAAATGTCATATACCCACTGCTTAAAATCACTCAATAGCATCCTATTTCTCAGAATAAAGATCAAATACTTATCAAAAATATTTGGCATGGCATACAGATCCATACAGAAACCCTCCAGCTTCACTATAAAGCTGTCTTCATTTTTCTGAGCTTCAGCTATTGTGCTCTGTTAGGTAAAGATTCTGTGTGACCTCCTGTCATAGGGTCTTTGCTTATGCTACTTGGTGTCAAAATTTTATTTCCATTTTGTCTATTTACATATTTTCATTATTAATATTTTAAATTAAATACAATTTCATGAGGAAAAACTTTCCTGACACCTGAGATGAAACAGTGGAAATACTGACAGACTTTATTTTGGGGTGCTCTAAATCACTGGAGATGGTGACTGCAGCCATGAAATCAAAAGACACTTGCTCCTTGGAAGAAAAGACAGCATATTAAAAAGCAGAGATGTTACTTTTCCAACAAAGGTCCATCTAGTCAAAGCTATGGTTTTTCCAGTAGTCATGTATGGTTGTGAGAGTTGGTCTATAAAGAAAGCTGAGTGTAGAATTGATGCTTTTGAACTGCGGTGTTGGAGAAGACTCTTGAGAGTCGCTTGGACTGCAAAGAGATCCAACCAGTCCATCCAAAAGGAAATAAGACCTGAATATCCATTGGAAGGACTGATGCTGAAGCTGAAACTCCAATACTTTGGCCACCTGATGGGAAGAACTGACTCACTGGAAAAGACCCTGATGCTGGGAAAGACTGAAGGCAGGAGGAGAAGGGGATGACAGAGTATGAGACGGTTGGATGGCTTCACTGACTCGATGAACACGAGTTTGAGTAAGCTCCAGGAGTTGGTGATGGACAGGGAGGCCTGGTGTGCTGCAATCCATGGGGTTGCAAACAGTCAGACACGACTAAGCGACTGAAATGAACTGAACTGAACTGAGATGAAATTAAGGTCCTATATGCCCGTATAAACTTTTATAACCTTTTTTCATATTTTTTTCACCTTTCTTCATATTAATAACCATAGTTAGAAATCATTGTTTGGGGTAATAATTTGATTAAAATGTATTTACCCAATTAAACTCTAAGATCTGTTAAGTCAAAAGGGGTTTTAACTGCATTTGTTCAACATTATAATCTCATTATATTTTCCTATAATGGATCCCCAGTTAATGAAAGAATACATACACAGACACACACAAGTATGTGTTAATATGCACATATACACATTTGCATGTATGTATATATACACACAAAAAACTTTTAATAATGCATAATTTATTATTAACACATTTATTAACTTATCCAGTGGATATTTGAATATGTATTGAGCAACCAAAACATGCCTGATACTTCTCTATTTCAGAGGAATATAGTCATGAACTAATGGGAAAGCTTCCATTTTTGTGGAGCTTATTTTTCTCATGAGAGTGAAGGTAAGAAAAACCATGTATAAAAATTAAAATGTGTAGATTGTTAATCTGAAGCATGCTATATCATGTAGGAGAATGGCTGACAGAGGTAATGGGAGACTGCCTCTGAAGAGATGGTATTTGACAATAGATCTGAATAAAGTGGCAGAGTCTGCCTCAGGGAGCTTCTATACCTAATTACTTTTACATTCTTGGATGTTGTTCTTTCTTGCCTTAACTTCTAGGTACACTAATTGGCACTATAGCCCTAAAAACACTCAGGCAGGCAAATTCACCTAAAGGTAGGGATGGATTCACTGCTGTCTGTCCAGCATGAGCTAAAGCCCCTTCACGGTTTACTTTTGTCCAAAGATAAACCTTAATATAAAAGTGAAATTAACAAGAGTAAAATAAATTCAATGAGAGGTTGCAAAAAAAATGATTTGTTTTCATGACATCATATTTTCCACTTAAGAACAAAACAAATATGTGACTAGACTAAATATGTGTCTGTAATAATCTCTTAGAGCTTTGGTTATTTAAATTGATTACTGAAAAGTTGACTACTGCATAGCATTCATTAAAGCTGAAGTACAAATTATCCAGAGGAATAGCATCCTTTTAGATAACAAAAATGAATTTCCAACTATAGATTAGAGATTTCCCTCCAGCCTAAATGGTTAAAATCACTCTCCACAGTATAATGCATTTAAGGCAAAGTACTTTATAATAACAAGTATTGGAAAGTATACACTTGGAACTAATCACCAGTGGTCAGTTCTTACAAATGGACTATGACAAAATGTTGACTTGCAATTTCCAATAAGGTAGCCACTAACCACAAGTGACCATAAAGTACTTGACATGTGGCTTATGATATGCCTGAGGAAATGCATTTTTCACTTAATATTAATTTAAACTAATTTAAGTTTTTGAAAAGTGAAGAAGAGCAACTTCTTATTCCATTGAAATAGTCATGGGAACATTGAATGTAACTTTGTCGGATTGCATTTTATCTGATGCAACATGTAAGATATTGCTGCATTTGGGTGTGCATGTTAAATGTGAATGTCATTCTGAATATTACACAAAACACATCACTGATCTACTTGGAGTCAACAGATTCAGTTCAAATGACTTTTTCCATGTATCAGTCTAATGGACTGTAATATGTTTACTTGAATGTTTTATGCAGACAGCAGTACTTAAAATGATACCACTGCAATTGTAACTGGTAATTAAATTGCAGTATTATACATTTTCACTGGTATAAAAGAAATAAGCATGGACACATTTTTACTTAAAACCAAAGTATTCTAATGATGCAGAATTGAGTGCAGAAGCAGCAGAGAATCTGTAACACATCAAAGAGAGGGGAAAAAAAAGAAAGAATACTAGATGCAGCTATATCAAATATTTCACATTGACTAACAAATGCAATTTACTGTGGCAGAGCAAAAAGAAAACCTCATTTTTCCATGTAAAATGTATTCTTTTAAATAATAAAGTAAATAATATTATAAGATTTGTTTCACCAATTATTTTTTAAAAAGGCAGAGGAATTCACAATGACTTCAGATTTCCTGTACTGTATTAAGGAGTCTGGAAATTGCCTCTCTGTTCTAACAATGAGTAAATAAAAAATCAACAACTCTTCTTAAATGCATCAGAGAGGAGAGGTCACAGGGCAAACCACTCCTCCAAGACTATAAAGACAGGTGGAAACAGGGAGTGACACCTTACAGAAGAATTTCAGGAGTAGAAACCTCTGCAGCAATCAGTGCCAGGGTAGGAAAACATAAACTGTAATCAATGAATTGCTGGAAACTCAGTATAGACTGTCTGAGAGTTAAATACTTCAAGGTGATTTAGTCATAGGGGATACTCCATTTTTTTGTGTGTGAGCTTTATTTGGTTTTATCAGTTGGGTTCTTATAGTAAGAATTAGAGGGGGGAAAAAATCTCCTCTGGCTTCCAGCAGGGGAAGGGTTAAAAGGAATCATTTTGAAATACACCAGAGCACTTGTTCTTCTTTACAAGCACTTCCCTCAGGAGAAACTAGTTAACCAGAGCCTAACTTGCTGTATATATATATTTTTAATCAGAGCCTAGGGCTTCCCTTGTGACTCAGTGGTAAAGAATCTGCCTGTCAATGAAGGAGACAGGGGTTCAACCCCTGGTCTGAGATGATCCTACATATTGTGGAGCAACTAAGCCCATGCACCACAACCACCAAGCCTGTGCTGTCTGAGCTGCGACTGCTGAGGTCATATACCACAACTACTGAAGCACACATGTGAGAGGCTACCACAATAAGAAGCTGCCCGCTGCAGCTAGAGAGTAGTCCTTGCTCACCACAGCTAGAGAAAAGCCAAAGCAATGAAGATCCAGCACAGCCAAAAATCAATGAATAAAAAAAAAGAAAAAAAATCCTAACTGCAACTGCACACATGTGAGAAGCCACCACAATAAGAAGCTGCCCACCACAACTAGAGAGTAGTCCTTGCTCAGCACAACTAGGGAAAAGCCAAAGCAATGAAGATCCAGCACAGCCAAAAATCAATGAGTTAAAAAAAAAAATCCTAACTGCAACTGCTTGTGTGTGGGTTAGTCACTTAGTTGTGTCCGACTTTTTGTGACCCCATGAACTATATAGCCTGCCAGCCTTCTCTGTCCATGAAAATCTCCAGGGAAGGCTACTGGAGTGGGTTGCCATTTCCTTCTTCCGTGGGCCTTCCCAACCCAGGGATCAAGCTCTGGTCTCCTGCATTGTGGGCAGATTATTTACCCTCTGAGCCACCAGGGAAGCCCAGTGCTAAATGCTTGGGGGAAGGCATATACCCAAGTCCAGTCAGCTCTAAACTTTTACAAAGGAGAAGAGAAATATTCAGCTCTAGCCCACTTTAACCATTCTGGTCCACCAAATGGGGGTGGGAGGGGGACTCATAAATACTTCAAGTTCACAGTACAGAGGTGAAGGCTTACAAAAATACTGAGACCCAATCATACAACCATAGAATGCTCCCTCCCTCCCTCCACAACTTGCACTAAACTACTAAAGGCATATTTATGGCAGCTCCTTTTGTCCATTACATCATACATAGCTATCAAGAAAAAAAAAATTACAAGGCATACTCAAAGGCAAAAAACACAATTTGAGGAGACAGAGCAAGTGCTAGAACCATAAGTGACAGAAATGTTGGAATTCTTAGACTGGGAATTTGAAACAAACAAGATTAAACGGTAAGGGTACTAAGAAATAAAGCAGACTGAATGCAAGCACAGATGGACAAATGTAAGCAGAAAATTGGAAAACCTAAGAAAGAACCAAAAGAAATAATAGATATTAAAATAATAATTATAAGAGATTAAAAAATGAAAGGTTTTGAAGGCAAATGATAGACTAGATATGGAAGAGGGATGAATCTCTGAGCTTGAGAAAGCCTCAACAGAAATTCCCAATGGGACTTCTCTGGTGGTCCAGTGGCTAAGACTCTTTTCTCTCAGTGCAAGGGGTTCAGGTTCAGTCCCTGATCAGGGAACTAGATAACACATGCTGCAACTAAGAGTTTGCATGCCACAACTGAAGATCTCTCATACAGCAAAAGAGACCCACTGCATCACATAAACAAACAAAAATAAATAAATATTTTAAAATAAATAAATAATCAAAAAATGAATATCCAAAACTGAGAAGCATAGAAAAGAAAAGACTGAAAAAAACCAAACTACAAAATATCCAGGAGAATGACACAGCTATAAAAGGTGTAATACACATACAAGGCAGATATCAGGAAAACTAAAATAAAAAAATAGAAAGGGATGGTAGAAGTATTAAAAATAAAAATGACAGAATTTCCTCCAAGCTAATGTCATGCACTAAATCAAAGATCCAGGAATCTCAGAGAACACTAAGTAGGTAAATGTGAAAACAAACAAACCTAAACTTAGTGATACTGTTTTCAAAATACAGAAAATCAAAGATGAGGAAAAAAATGTCCAGAAAAAAATCTGAGGGCAAAGCACCTTATCTATAGAGGAACAAAGATAATAATTACATTCAACTTCCACAAACCATGCAAGCAAGAAGTGGGATGGAAAGAAATACTTAAAGTGTTAAAAGAAAAAAAGAAAAATTAAAACGCTCTCAACATTCTTTACTCTGAAAGAATATCCTTCATAAAGGATGAAATAATTGCTCAAACAAAATAGAAGAAATGTGTTACTAGTAGGTCTGCATTGCACGAAATATTAAATGAGTCCTTAAGGGAGAAGTCACAAAGAGTCGGACACGACTGAGCAACTGAACTGAACTGAACTGAATAACACATATCAGAAACTTGGATCTACCATAAAGAAAGGGAGAACACAAAATTAGGAATAAATGAAAATAAAATAAAACCTTTCATTTTTCTTATCCTAAATTGATCTAACAGAAACAAGTTTGTTCAAAGCGATAATAGCGAAACTGTATTTGATGATGTATATTTACATATACATCTGTGTTTGTGTGTGTGTGTGTATTATTCATACTACTCATGAAGCAGCATAATGTTATTCACGAATAGACATTGGGAGCACTCTCTGTCCCCCTTCTGATGTCTATGTCAGAAGCATTCTCTGTCCTTTTTCACTTTAATAAAACTCCGCTATACGAAAGCTATTGAGTGATCAAGACTGGTCCCTGGTCCTGAAGTTAAATCTCTGGAGATCATGCATCTGACACCGATCTCCAGGACAAGGAAGGGACATTCAGAGCTCCAGCCTGTCTGCTTTCTCAGTATATACGTTTTCTGCTTCCCTTTACTAACTTTTTGGTGCACTTGTGCGAATGAATGACACACCCTGTGTGAAGCAAGTGATGAGCTCTGCTCTGCGTTTTCATGGTCCCTCATAATGACTAAGGCAGTCCCCAAAAGGGGAGCCTTGTCAGGGGTTTATACTGACCTGCCAATGCCAAGAGACAACCAAGGTCCCTGTGAGGGGAGCAACCAGAAATAGGTGAAGCATGTGGGCTGAACGCTCCTTTCCCTGTCACATTTTCCTGATCTCTTTGACCATTTTGTAACTGCATGGGGAATTAGAACTACAACATAATCTGTTGGATCATAGACTTTCAAGGGACTTGTGATCCATGCTGTTAGTAGCTGAAATTTACATATTTGGGAAAGAGCACATTTGGGAGTGAGGTGGAACTCTAGCTCCAGGAACATCTCTTAGGCTAGAGGTCACTCTCTCGGCTGCCTGCTTCAGGGGCCAACAACCTGAAAGTGAGTCTGTGTCATGGCTGTGCCTCCTATCTATGTGGATAGAAGCACCGCTAGCAAGCAAGAGGTTTCTGAGGACACAGATCAGAAATTGGAGGATCTGTTCAGATTGGAAGCGCAGGGGGCCTCTACCTTTGGTAGTGTTAGCTGTTAGCAGATGAGAGAAAGCTCTTAAGTGGCTTGCCTCAACTCCCTAGATATTCCTTTTGTGGAATCTGTGGGAATGAACTGGAAGGATTGGCCCTAGTAGCTTGAGGACAAAAATCACCTTTTCCTCGCTGGTCAACCTTCCACAACCCCTTTTGCTATCACATATACTGGTGTGATGACACTCAGAAGAGACAGCTTGGTTTTTTTCTTCATCCCTTTATAACTTAATGCTTCTATTGTGGTCAGGACTATACTCAGGAATGCGCACAGGCACATGTTAAGACAGATGCTTCCCCTAGTGTTCCTAGCTTGGGAAACATTCTGGAAAGCTACTCTGTTACACTCTGGGTAGCATCAGAGAAAAGAGAAATCAAAGGTTTTGGAGGTAAGGAAGTTGAAATCAATTTGAGATGCCGTCAGGTCTACCCCTGGGGCATCTCCACCCCACTTCAGTGGTAGAACCGGGAGGGATGAGTAAGGTGCCTGTGTAGGTAAGGGACAGACTAAGTCTGACCAGGGAAGGAAAGTTTCAGCGGAGAGTCTGTCTATATCCCCATCTAGAGTGAGGAGGAAGACCTCCAGTGGAAAGAGGCCATGACTGTGGATGCCACTTTTTTCTCTCTTACAGATGGGAGCTAGCAGTTCCAGAACCCCTCCTTTACCATGTATTTAAAAAACTGGGACAAGTTTGACCCTAGAGTTTAAAAAAGACACGCCTGATCTTCTGTGATACTGAATGGCCATGTTATCCTTTGGAAGACAGGGAACTCTGGCCAGTTGAAGGGTCTCTTAATTACAATACTGTTTTACAACTAGACAGGTTCTGTAGAAAATAAGGGAAATTGGTAGAAGTGATATATGGGTTGCTCTTCAACTCTCTGCGAGACATGCCAGACTTATGTCCTAAGGGTGCAGATTTGGGTGTGAAAACTTCAGCTCCCTCCTGTCCTCTTACTTTGCCCCTGTATCTGGGGCTCCTAACTGAACAGGATGAGAATCAGTGTACCCTCCCAGGAGGAGCTGCCTCAGTCTCGGTAGAAATTCAAAACATGCCAGTTGCAGTCGAGACTATCAAGAGGATCCAGAAAAGTACATGGAAGCTTTTACAGGACTAAGTTCACTTTACAAGCTTACTTCAGTTCAGTTCAGTTCAGTTGCTCAGTCGTGTCCGACTCTTTGCCACCCCATGAATCGCAGCATGCCAGGCTTCCCTGTCCATCACCAACTCCCAGAGTTCACTCAGATTCACGTCCATTGAGTCCATGATGCCATCCAGCCATCTCATCCTCAGTCATCCCCTTCTCCTCCTGCCCCCAATCCCTCCCAGCATCAGGGTCTTTTCCAATGAGTCAACTCTTCGCATGAGGTGGCCAAAGTACTGGAGTTTCAGTTTCAGCATCATTTCTTCCAAAGAAATCCCAGGGTTGATCTCCTTCAGAATGGACTGGTTGGATCTCCTTGCAGTCCAAGGGACTCTCAAGAGTCTTCTCCAACACCACAGTTCAAAAGCATCAATTCTTCGGCACTCAGCCTTCTTCACAGTCCAACTCTCACATCCATACATGACCACTGGAAAAACCATAGCCTTGACTAGACGGACCTTAGTCGGCAAAATAATGTCTCTGCTTTTGAATATACTATCTAGGTTGGTCATAACTTTACTTCCAAGGAGTAAGCGTCTTTTAATTTCATGGCTGCAGTCACCATCTGCAGTGATTTGGAGCCCAAAAAGATAAAGTCTGACACTGTTTCTACTGTTTTCCTATCTATTTCCCATGAAGTGATGGGACCAGATGCCATGATCTTTGTTTTCTGAATGTTGAGCTTTATGCCAACTTTTTCACTCTCCTCTTTCACTTTCAACAGGAGACTTTTCAGCTCCTCTTCACTTTCTGCCATAAGGGTGGTGTCATCTGCATATCTGAGGTTATTGATATTTCTCCGGGAAATCTTGATTCCAGCTTGTGTTTCTTCCAGTCCAGCATTTCTCGTGATGTACTCTGCATATAAGTTAAATAAGCAGGGTGACAATATACAGCCTTGATGTACTCCTTTTCCTATTTGGAACCAGTCTCTTGTTCCATGTCCCGTTCTAACTGTTGCTTCCTGACCTGCATACAGATTTCTCAAGAGGCAGGTTAGGTGGTCTGGTATTCCCATCTCTTTCAGAATTTTCCACAGTTGATTGTGATCCACACAGTCAAAGGCTTTGGCATAGTCAATAACGGGAGGAAGAGCAATCCGAGGAGTGGTGGCTGGGCAGGCACAGGAGGGCCTAGAGGAGCTATCCTACATTGAAGGTCAGGAACGGTGACGAGCTTACTTGGAGAGATGTAATGTATGTCTTGGGACAGATTCTGATTCCTGACTCGAGAGCTTGAGTTTTGGGATAAGCTACTACTTTTGGAGATGAATGACTTGAAGGTGAGATAATGGTGAAAAGGGAACATGAAATAGCTCTTCTCCTTACTGGAGCCAAGCAGTTCCCATGACAGAGCCAGATTGGAACTATAACATGGCTAAAAGAGGGTGGGATCAGAACCAGTGTGCCAGATGTATTCTTGAAGGACTCATGCAAGCACGCACTAAGACTTTAAACTGTGCTAAACTGAATGACATAGAACAGGGAGAGAAGGAAACTCCTAGTAAATTCTTAGATAGACTGAAGGAGGCTCTGTGCAAGTTTACTAACATTGATACTGAAAGTTCGAGGGAGGAATAATCTTAAAAGATAGATATTCACTCAGTCAGCTCCAGCTATCCACTGTAAGCTATCCAAACACCAAACACAGGCATTTGGACCAAATCAGTCTTTAGAAAAGCTGCTACATCTGGCTCAGACAGTACATTACAGTAGAAAATATGAGAAGAATAGGAAGAAAAAAGACCCAAGCAAAACACTGAAGCCCCAACAATGGCTGTTAGACCTGCTCTCAAACAGCCTGAGGAAAAATGCCCAGAGGGACCCAGGTGAAAAGGGATGAGCTTGTTATTACTGTGGAAAGGAGGGACATCTCAAGCAGGATTGCTCTCAGGCATCTAAGCTGCCCCAGGTTCCATGTCCTGTCTGCAAAGGACCATGCTGGAGAAAAGACTGCCCTCCAAGGTGTAGGCCCCAGGGGTCGGACTCTCAGGACAATCAGGACTGAAGGTGCTGGGGGTACCCACACAAGCCCTCATCCTAATAACACCTAAGGAAACCTGGGTATTAATAACTGTGAAGGGCTGATCAGTCAATTTTCTTTGGACACCGGGGCAACTTTCTCTGTGCTCACTGAAGCTCCTGGTCTGCTTTCCTTCTGATTTACTACCATAATGGGGCTATCTGGACAAACCAAATGCTATTATTTTAGTCATCCTTTAAGCTGAAAATGTGACTCTATGCTATTTTCTCGAGTTTCTAATAGTGCCACAGTCTTCCTCATCCCTTCAGGGGAGGGATATACTGAGCAAGGTCCAGGCCTCTGTTTTCATGAATATGGAACCTGCTCTTTTTAACTAAACAAAATGTAAATCTTCGAGTGTGGGCTGATGAAAAAACTGTGGGTCAAGCAAAAAAAAAATACTGTTCCTGTCATTATTAATCTCAAAGACCCTTGCCTATTTTTCACAGCAAAAGCAGTATTCACTAAAGCCTGAGGCTAAGGAATGGGTGAAATCTTGCTGTACTGACTTCTCATGATGTAAGAGGGATCTTAAACTCTAAAGTTCAGAGCAACAATGATCCACCTTTAAAGCTACTGGAACTCAAGGGGAGTCAAGCTCTAGGAATAAAACATCACTTATACGGTTCCTGAAAACCCCAATCTTCATAAAAATTTAAAAAGGCTAATGACATTATTAAGAGGCATCTGTGTTAGCTAACTCATGAAATACAAGATAGTTGGCTTAAAGTTTTACTCATACCTTTAATGAGGGCTTGAACTTCCCCCTGAGTAATGAGATTATCTCAATGACAGACCATTTTTGCACACAGATATTGTCATAGATCCTGAAGCCTTAGAATTAACTAACTATCTGAACCAGCTTTCAGCTTTTAAACAGACATTATGAGAACTCTGGGGGGTGACTCCTGACCCAGCCTCCACAATTGGTCTAATTGCTCGGTCTGTGGAGCGCTCCCTCTCTTCATCAACTGAAGACTTCCAAAGGTGGGTTTCTCTACTTCAAGGATGGGACTTTCTTCAACTCTGTGAAAACCTTCACCAACAACAATCTTATGTGACACCTCCTCTTGATCTGATAACATCTAACAATCCTAAAATGGACTAATGTAACTATGAACATAATGTAATTTTTAATTTTGATTTTGTTTTAGGTTTGTTTAATGACTTATTTTGCTCCCTTATATCGGTAACTGTGTAACTGGATTTGATTCTAACCATCTGAAAGCTTTTAGGTAACAAATGGCTGTCCAAGCTGTTAGCAGTGCCACAGCCTCCTCCAACTATTATTTGGGGTCCCTGGATCAGAGACCCTCAATAGGAGGGTTAGGAGAATATGTTGCCTCAACAATTTAGGGACAGAACCCTTCAACAGCAGGAAGTATTTATGGAATGAAAATGACACCCCTTTCCCTTGGCAACATAATTCTCCTAAAAGAAAAGGGGGGAACTGAGGCAGTCAATTCCTAGGAAGGTTGATAAGAAATACAGGGTCCTCAAGGAGGAGAGCAGAGTCTGGGGCTCTGGAAGAGGAGATAGGGGTCTGGAATCCTCAAGGAGGAGGAAAGGACAAGGTCTTTTTTTTCCTCTACATTCATAAAACGTTTTTTTTCTTTAAGTGGGAACTGGAACTGATGATTACACAACAAACAACTCAGTTTAAATTCTGTACTAAGGACTATATAACAACAATGTATCCTACTTGAAGACAGTTTCCCCTTCCTGAAACCTTCTGACTAATCCTGATATCTTAAAATGTATATTATGGTAGTGGTTCTGATAAAATCTTTCTATTGTTAAATTCTAAAGAGGAAAATGAGTACATCATGGCTGTATATTGTCACCCTGCTTATTTAACTTATATGCAGAGTACATCATAAGAAATGCTGGAATGGAAGAAGCACCAGCTGGAATCAAGATTGCCAGGAGAAATATTAATAACCTCAGATATGCAGATGAAACCACCCTTATGGCGGAAAGTGAAGAGGAACTAAAATGCCTCTTGATGAAAGTGAAAAAGTTGACTTAAAGCTCAACATTCAGAAATCGAAAATCATGGAATCTGGTCCCATCACTTCATGGGAAATAGATGAGGAAACAGTGGAAACAGTGTCAGACTTCATTTTTTTGGGCTCCGAAATCAATGCAGATGGTGACTGCAGCCATGAAATTAAAAGACGCTTACTCCTTGGAAGAAAAGTTATGACCAACCTAGACAGCATATTCAAAAGCAGAGACATTACTTTGCCAACAAAGGTCCGTCTAGTCAAGGCTATGGTTTTTCCAGTGGTCATGTAGGATGTGAGAGTTGGACTGTGAAAAAAGCTGAGCACCAAAGAATTGATGCTTTTGAACTGTGGTGTTGGAGAAGACTCTTGAGAGTCCCTTGGACTGCAAGGAGATCCAACCAGTCCATCCTAAAGGAGACCAGTCCAGGTGTTCATTGGAAGGACTGATACTGAGGCTGAAACTCCAATACTTTGGCCACCTCATGCGAAGTGTTGACTCATTGGAAAAGAGACAATTGATGCTGGGAGGGATTGGGGGCAGGAGGAGAAGCGGATGAGAGAGGATGAGATGGCTGAATGGCATCACCAACTCGATGCACTTGAGTTTGAGTGAACTCTGGGAGTTCATGATGACAGGGAGGCCTGGCATGCTGCAATTCGTGGGGTCGCAAAGAGTCAGACACAACTGAGTGACTGAATTGAACTGAATCCTATTGTCTTAAAATGTAAATTGCGGGAGTTGGTCTGGCAAAATTTTTACAACCTCGAGACATTCTTTTGATTTATCATAATAACTAACTTAAAAAGAATATAATTCCCTTGCTAAGACTAGCAAGTCGGGCATTCTCCATACCCCTGCTTATGTCTATGTCAGAGGTTTTCTCTGTCCCTTTTCACTTTAATAAAACTCTTCTATACAAAAAAAAAAAAGGAATATACCTGGATTCATTGTAAACGTATACTGCAAAACTACAACAACCATTTAAAATTAAATGTACATGTATAACTCATATGGAAAAAATTTAAATATATAAAATGCTCAATTAAAACTACAAAAGGAGGAAAATAAGACACAAAGAGCAATAAAGAAAAAGGGTAACAACAATAAAAAATAAAGTACATGGTAAATAGTAATGAAACATGTCAATAAACAATTTTAATATTAATAAAATAAGTTCACCAAAGATCTAGAGTAGATTAAAAAATAAAAATGACCCTACCCAACTAACTACTGTAAATGGATGTATGAAAATATACAATGCTAACACAAATCAAAAGAGTGCCGCAGTAATTGTACTACATTTAGAATCAGCAGACTTCAAAGCAAGGGAACTTAGTAAGGATTAAGAATGGTATTACAGCATGAAAAAGGCTCAAAGCTCCAATAAAATAAAAGAATAATTAAGATGTATGTGCCTAACAACAAATTGTCATACATCATCAATCAAAAACTGACAGAACCGCAAAGAAAAAGGGATTAGCCTACCATTGTAGCTGGAGACTTCAACACCATTTTTTCAAAAATGGGCAGATGCAGCATCCAAAAAGTCAGTAAGGATAACATTGAATTTGGTCAGGTGGATACAATGGTTATCTACAGAGGATTTCATGCAACAGAAAAATACACATTTTGTAAATCTTACATAGAATATTCACCAAGACAGACCACACTGTCAGCTATAAAACACAATAAACTTTTAAAAAGAGATATTATACAATGTCTGTTCTCAGACCACAATGGTGTTAAAACAGAAATCAATTATAAAAAGAAAGATGGAAAGTCCTAAAATATGTGGTGATTAATAAATATCATATGACTTATAGCCACTTATAAATATCATATGACTTAAAGCAAAGAATCTCAAGACAATGAAAAATAATATTTTTAACTAATGAAAATGAAAATTCAACATCCAGATTTGTAGGATGCAGTAAAACTGCTGATTAGAGGAAAATTTATGGCATTGAATACATACAGCAGAAAAAAAGAAAGATCTAAAGTCTGTAATCTAAGCATACATCTTAGGAAATTAGAAGAAGAAAAGCAAAGTGAAAGAGGAGAGTGAAATTTTTGACTTAAAACTCAACATTCAGAAAATGAAGCTCATGGCATCCAGTCCCATCACTTCATGGGACATAGATGGGGAAACAGTGGAAACAGTGTCAGACTTTATTTTTGGGGGCTCCAAAATCACTGCAGATGGTGACGGCAGCCATGAAATTAAAAGATGCTTACTCCTTGGAAGAAAAGTATGACCAACCTAGATAGCATATTCAAAAGCAGAGACATTATTTTGCTGACTAAGGTCCGTCTAGTCAAGGTTATGGTTTTTCCTGTGGTCATGTATGGATGTGAGAGTTGGATTGTGAAGAAGGCTGAGCATCGAAGAATTGATGCTTTTGAACTGTGGTGTTGGAGAAGACTCTTGAGAGTCCCTTGGACTGCAAGGAGATCCAACCAGTCCATTCTGAAGGAGATCAGCCCTGAGTGTTCTTTGGAAGGAATGATGCTAAAGCTGAAACTCCAGTACTTTGGCCACCTCATGCGAAGTGTTGACTCATTGGAAAAGACTCTGATGCTGGGAGGGATTGAGGGCAGGAGGAGAAGGGGATGACCGAGGATGAGATGGCTGGATGGCATCACTGACTCGATGGATGTGAATCTGAGTGAACTCTGGAGTTGGTGATGGAGAGGGAGGCCTGGCGTGCTGCGATTTATGTGGTCACAAAGAGTCGGACACGACTGAACGACTGAACTGAACTGAAGTGAACTGAACTGAAGCATAGAAAGAAATAATAGTATGAATTAGAGCATAAATCACTGAAATGGGAAACAAAATCAATAGAGAAAATCACAAAAATAAGAGCTGTTTCTGAAAGAAAAAATCAATAAAATTATTTAGACCAAGCTAGCTAAATAAAAGAGAAATAGGACACAAATTATTACTATCAGAAATGAAAGGAAAGAAAACATTGAATAACCCAGGGAAATTAAAATAAAAGAAATGAATACTATGAACAACTCTATGCTGGCAAATTTGATAACCTAGATGATGAAACAGACCAGTTTGTTAAAAGACACAATTTACCAAACCTTTGGAAGAAAGAAATTATCTGAATAGGACTATATGTATTAAAGTAACTAAATCAACTATTAATAACTTCTGAAAATAGAAAGCACCAGGCTCACATTGTTTTACTGGTGAATACTACAAAATATTTAAGGGAAAAAGTATACTAATTTTCTACAATTTATTTTGAAGAACAGAAGCTTTTGGGACTGCTTTTAACTCACATGATGAGGCCAGACTTGCCTTAATACCAAAGTCAGACAACTGACTCTCCTCAAAGTTGAAGAAAATCTATGTATAACATGGAGTTGGCCATCTGTGTCCATGGTTCTTCTGTATTTGTGGTTACACATGTATAGATTCAATCAGCTGCAGCCAGTACTGTAAAATTTACTATTGGAAAAAAACCACATACAAATGAATCCACACAATTCAAAACCATGTTGTTCAAGGGTCAACTGTATAGCAAGGTTGCGGGATAAAGGCTAGTATACAAATGTCAATAGTTTTCCTCTATACCAGCAAAATAAAAAGTGAACTTTGACAGTAGAAACAAAATGCTATTTATATTAGTACTCAAAATGACAAACTAAGGTAAAAATGTAACAAAATGTGTATAAAATCTATTGAGGAGCACTACAAAATTTTAATGAACAAAATCAAAGAAAAACTAAATAAAGAGATATTCTAATTTCAAGACTGGGAAGACTTACAATTGTCAAGATGTAAGTTTTTACCAACATGATTTATAGATTCAATATGATCACCATAAAAATTCCAGCATGATATTTCATGGATATTGACAAACACTGCAAAATTTATATCAGGCAAAAGACCCAGAATAGTCAACATAATTGCTGAAGGAGAAGAAAAAAGTTGGAGGACTGATGTTCACCACTTCAAGATTTGCCATAAAACTACAGTAATTAAAACAGGATGGTAATGATGAAAGAAGAAACAAATACATCAATAGAACAGAGTCTCAAAACAGGCACTCACACATATAAGCAATTGATATTCAACAAAGGAGCAAAAGCAACACAATGGAACAAAGGTAGTCTTCTCAGAAGATGGGGGTGGAAGAACTGAACATCCACATTCAAAAAGAAAAAAAAAAAGAATGAATCTAGAGGCAGACTATGTTTATAGTGATGGATTTGTCCAAATACATAGAATGTACAATACCAAGAGTGAACCCAAGTATTAACTATGGACGTTGGGTGATGATGATATGTC
Source organism: Aepyceros melampus (assembly GCA_006408695.1). Classification (NCBI taxonomy): domain Eukaryota; kingdom Metazoa; phylum Chordata; class Mammalia; order Artiodactyla; family Bovidae; genus Aepyceros; species Aepyceros melampus. The sequence goes on from SJXQ01004548.1 coordinate 592,500, forward strand.
AATGTGGATTCATTAGTTGTAACAAATGTATCACTCTTGTCGCAGACATTGATAACTGGCGAGGCTATGCACAAGCTGTGGAGGATATATATGGGAACTTTCTGTATTGTTTCCTTAATTCTTCTGTGAATCAAAACTGCTGAGATATAATTGTCTTTAAATATGAAAGAAAGAGAATGAACTTATATGGTTGTCTGAAATTGGAAACAAATGTCAACAAACGCAAAAAAGTTAATGATGTGTAAAAGAATCTGAGCTTATAATGCTGGTCAGCTATAATAGTGTTTGGGTTGTGCAAAAAAAGAAGCAAATGTTTTATTATAGGTGTTAAAGAAATACTTCTACCGACTATTTTATTAATGTTTTGATAAAAACAGTAAAAATATACTTTACACAAAATGAAAGATTCTCAATAAGCCAGCAAATTATTGTCTGTATAATATAAAATATTTCTAACAGCATCAATTATCAACTGACTCAAATTTTGAATAACTGTAATTACTTTTCCCTACTTTTAGTCATGTAGTAAGAGAGACACTGCAGAAATAGTATTTGGGTACAGTTTAATTTCAAAGATCTCCCAAATTCACAATGAAATGCTGTCAATTTACAGTCTAAAATATGAAGCTCATGACATATATCCTTCTGAAACTTTTGCATCTGAAGAAGAGAAGTGAAAGTCACTCGATCACGTCTGACTGTTTGTGACACCATGGACTATACAGTCCATGGAATTCTCCCGGCCAGAATACTGGAGTGGGTAGTCTATCCATTCTCCAGCGGATCTTCCTGACCCAGAAATCTAACTGGGGTCTCCTGCATTGCAGGCAAATTCTTTACCAGCTGAGCTACATGGGAAGCCTTAAGAAGAGAAATCTTAGCTAAATATTTTTTACTGACATTTCTATGAAGTGAATGGTGTTCCAGGTATATTACATTAAAAAATAATTATTCCACTTTAAATTAGGAGATTGATGTTTTCCCTTCTGTGTCATTTAACTGCTCTATGACGTGTTAGTCACTCAGTCATGTCTGACTCTGTCACTCCATGGACCGTAGCCCACCAGGCTTCACTGTACATGGTGTTCTCTAGTCAAGGAATGAATGGATTCTCTTCTCCAGGGGACCTTCCCAATCCAAGGATTGAACCTGTGTATCCTGCATTGCAGGATACTGTTGGAGCCACCAGGGAAGCCCAATTGTATGATACATGTGGAAAATATTGGTTGTCAGTCACCTGAGAAAGACTTTGTGAAAAGCTTCATGAATACAATTTTTCAAGTCTTTCAGTATTTACATTCAAAGTAAAAACAAAGAATTTCATAGCATCATGTTCTTTTACCAAAAATGCTCATTTGTTTAAATGTCAAAAAGTTTTACATAGTTTTATTGTACTATTAATTCAGGTTCAAGTTTTTCTTGAGATAAAGGAATGTTGCTAAATATTCAATAATCAAAGACAAAATGTGGCAGCATGAATTATGTGATTTCATCAATGTTAAGTTGCATATGGAAGAACTAAATTTGAAGCACCCAGGGGAATAAAAAGGCAATCTGTGACTTAGGTAAGAAAACTTATGTCAAAATTGAATTTTTTTTTTATAAAACAAATCATGAACTATGATTTATAACATTTTATAAAATATATCAGTATGCAAATTTTAATTGCAAATGATAGCATCATGCAAACTGACTACAAAATGTGAAAAAATGAATAATGCTTTGTGATACTGATAAATTTTGTGCTGTTTTTCATTTTAGAAAACATTCCTTTGTATTTGATGTTTAACATAATAAGTTGACCCAAGTGTTAGTCAATTTATTAAACTTGGACAGATGCAATTTTGAAATTAATATGCTTTTGCTTCAAAGTCAAATCCATCCTTTTAAAAATTATAAACCAGTTTTGTCAATGTTTATGTATTAAAATAAAAGTATCTTGGAGCACTCAATTCAGATATTGGAAAACTTTTAAGTATATTTGGCATATTAGAATATGCCAGTTGAATTTATCAACTGTAAATCTTATGAAATCTAAGGATAGATCAGTGTTTTCAATGAAAATTTAGCATCTTAATTGAGATTGTGCTAAAGTGTAAAATACATACTTCATGTTCAAAAAGTAATATGGATAAAATAAAATATTTTATTAATACTTTTAGATATTGATTACATATTACAATTATAGTATATTGGGTATAATGCATTAAATATAATATTAATGCATTATTATAACTAACTGTATACATTTCTTTTTACTTCTTTAATGTGACTATAAAATTTTTAAAAAACATATGCATCTTGCATTATTATTTCTGTTGTTCAGCACTGGTCTAGAATTGTGACAAATGATCAAATGATTATTTAGCAATATATACATTAAATAATTTGTTCATTTATAAATATGTTTTCAATTCAGGTTTAATTTATCTACATTTCCACCAAGTTAAGGTTACTGATTTCACATTACATTTCATTTTATTATTTTTTCTTTTTAATTAGTCACTCTGATAATTTAATTGTTTCAACTATCACAACTGAGAAAACTAACACATTAAAAAATATTAAAAAGGGATGTAATGAAAGCTGGATTTATATTGAAAGAAAATAAATGCTGGCAAAATGGCAGATGTGACACATATCTTAATTTCTTCTAATGACACAGCTGGATGGAGTCATTCAGTGGATATTCGAAGTTAAGAACCAAAGTGAAATGGATGTGCAGTTACCGCACTGTATAACACTGGACTCAGGAATTGGCTAGATGCTCCCATCTTAGGTTGAATGCATGGATCATTCTTTTCACATCATTGGAGACTTGATTAACATCATTGCTATCAACTTTTATTAAAGAATTATTAGTAAATTTTTATGCATTGAACTTAGTGCAACTTCTTTAAAGGAATTTTCTCATTTAATTTTTACATCAATTCTAGGAGGTAGGTTCTCTTATTACTCTCATCATACAGATAAGAAATAAGCTGAGAAATATTGTCATCTGTATAATATCCAAGAAAGTCAGAATATTAGTGACAATGTATATGGACTTATTAAGGTAAAAAAGTCTCATAGAAGATACTATCTATAGCTTTTTAGGCTATCTTCTTGGGACTAATGTTTATTTAAGACAACTATGATAAGTTTTCTTCTCTATCTAAGAAAATTTATTGAATATAAAATATGCTAAAGAAAAGAATGATCCAATTGTGACTTTAATCTTAGAGCAAAAATGCAGCTTTTCTTTAAGGAAAATCAAGCCCAATTCTGCATCTTTCCTACTCACTCAATCCAAAGAAAATGTAGTTTTTTTATTTCACTCTCTGCTGAGCTTCCCACTTAGATAGAATGTTTTCCACATGGTATTTTAGTCACCTACAGTCAATGAATCGGGCTTCCCTAATGGCTCAGATGGAAAACAATCTTCCTGCAATGCAGGAGACGCAGGTTTGGTCCCTAGGTCAGGAAAATCCCCTGGAGAAGGAATTCTCATCCACTCCAGTATTCTTGTCTGGGAAATCTCATAGATAGAGGAGCTTGGCAGGCTACAGTCCATGGGGTTGCAAAGAATCGACACAACAAGGTGACTAACACTTTCACTTTCATCATCAACGTCTCAGCGTGAGCACTCAACCTAGCATATATTTGCCATTCTTGACTTAATATGACATCTCTATAAGAAAAGTTCCAGGACAATTTAGAAGAAGGGAAAAGAAAATGTTAAGTAATAGGACCAATAAGAGAAGTCGATCTCTAGGTTGTCAAGCAGGAGACCACTACAAAGTTTCCTGACACTCTCCTCTGAGAACCTTGACAGATGAAAAAAGACATTAAAGGGCCAAAGTCAAGAGCCCAATACCTTTGCAGATTCTAAGATGCAGAGGTATCCTAGCAACACAAAGGGATTTTTCTTCTTTTTTGGTGAGGGGGTGTTAAAGGCTAAAGCCATGCATGTATGCCGCTGTTCCTGGTCCATATGCTGTATGTGTATAATTAGGAGAATGGCTGTCCTGGGTATAAACCCCACTTCACCAGTCCTTCTGGAGGTGTAATCCAGTCCTCTCATGTTCTGTGAATGTGTGTGCATTTTATGCCAATTTCATTCTTGGTTTGGGATCTTTATACTTGAGCTGTTTCCTCTTTCTGAAATCTTTCTCCCTATGACCTAGGTGGCACTAGTGGTAAAGAACTCACCTGCCAATTCAGAAGACATAAGAGATGTGGGTTTGACCCCTGGGTTGGGAAGATTCCATGGAGAAGGAAATGTCAAACCCACTCCAGCATTCTTGTCTGGAAAATCCCATAGACAGAGGAGCCTGGTGGCCCAAAGTCCATAGGGTCACAAATAATTGGACAGGACTGAAGCAACTTAGCGTACATGATCTTTTTAGGTTCAGATTAAATGCCACAGAAAAGGGAATCAGGAGCTTTCACTTGCCATGTTTACTGATAAATTCACTGTTGGCTAGACTAGTGCCTGTGGAGAAGGCAATGGCGTCCCACTCAGTACTCTTGCCTGGAAAATCCCATGGACAGAGGAGCCTGGTAGGCTGCAGTCCATGGGGTCGCTAGGAGTCAGACACGACTGAGCGACTTCACTTTCACTTTTCATTCTCATGCATTGGAGAAGGAAATGGCAACCCACTCCCATGTTCTTGCCTGGAGAATCCCAGGGACGGGGGAGCCTGGTGGGCTGCCATCTATGGGGTTGCACAGAGTCAGACATGACTGAAGCGAGTTAGCAGCAGCAGCAGACTAGTGCCTGATGGATTCTAAACCCTCAAATATTTGGAAATATGTGAATATCTATGTGAAAGAGGGACATTAATTTGGAGGGGACTTCTTAGATTTCAAAGACTTTTTAACACATGCAAAATTATCCAAAAACCTTAGGAGATTAATATTTTATTGTATGTAATTTTCAATTGAGAAAATGAAAGTTCAGATTAGAAAACAACATGTCCAAAATCCCTCAGCAGTTGGAAGAACAAGATTTCTGATTCCATGATTTTACTCTTTTAAAAACATCAAAGAAATAGATATTAGGATTTTGTCTAGGTCTCCATCAGATACAACTAATATAATCTTCAGCCTGTATCTACTCTGGATATAGATTGTTAAGAATTGGAAATTTTATGACTGATCTCCACATTTTGGTCCTTGCTCTCAAATTTGATAATCTCATTGCCCCTGTGAGTCCTGAGACCCTAAACTATTAAGCACTTATAGTTCCTGAAATGTATCTTTTATCTGATGCTTTTGTAGTTTTATATATATTTCCCCCTCCTTCCAAAATGTGCTTCCTCCCTTTGCCAGCTCTTCAAAGTTCTATTTCATGATATATTTCTCTAGATAGATTTTACTGAGTCCAATACCTACTTGTCCCTCATTGATTCCTGTCTGTTGCGTCTGGTACCCACTCCTACTATTGGATTTTCATATTTTATTTTGCTCAGGTGCCTACCTGATCTTCTCACTAGATAGAATTCATGCATTAGATATCTGTGAACACACAGCACCTATCAATTATGTTAAAAGATTGATTTGGGGAGCATGACAAAAGTCCAAAATGTGATTATGCTATGCAGTATGAAAGCACTTTTTTCCTAAGTATATAGAGAAACAGAATCATTCTCAACAATTGAAGGAAGAAATCTAGCATATCCCTACTGAGTAACAGAGGAAAAAAAAAAAAAAACCTGAATGCTGTAAAATAGAAAAATATGCAAGTTATAAAGTAGTAATTAACCTTCTCATATGTGTGCCCAACAGCAATCTTCCACAAGGGTCAGGCAATTTGCAATGAAGATGAAGTTTAGGACATAAAAGGAAGAGAGATAGATCTTACAAAAGCTCAGTTTCACAAACACCTTTGGGTATTTCCAACCAACACAGGTTCTTAACATACACATTTTAAATTTTTTATTGCTCTCTTCTAAAAATGGAAATGGCTTTAAAAAGTACTTGCAAGAAGAAAATGCACTCATATCTTATTTTAAGCAGTGTTATAATGGGGAGCCTTATTTATTATGCACACATGCATGCTCAGTCGTGCCTGACTCTGTGTGGTCCCATGGTCTGTAGCCCACCAGGCTCCTCTGTCAGTGGGATTTCTCAAGCAAGAATTCTGGATAGGGTTTTCATTTCCTGCACCAGGGTATCTACCTGATCCAGGGACTGAACCTGTATCTCTTGCGCCTCCTGCATAGGTAGGCGGATTCTTTACCACTACACCACCATTATTTAGGTGCTTTCTTGGTGCCTCAGACAGTAAAGAGTCTCCCTGCAATGCAAGGGGCTTGAGCTGGATCCTTGGGTTGGGAAGACCCCTGGAGAAGGAAATGGTTACCCACTCCAATATTTACACCTGGAGAATCCCATGGACTGAGGAGCCTGGAGGGCTGTATTCCACAGGGTTGCAAATGGTCAGACACTGCTGAGCAACACACATACACACACACACCCTCACAAATACACACCCCATTATTTATTACAGTTGTGGCTTAAATGGGCTTCCCTGATGGCTCAGAGGTTAAAGCATCTGCCTGAATGTGGGAGACCTGGGTTCAATCCTTGGGTCAGGAAGATCCCCTGGAGAAGGAAATGGCAACCCACTTCAGTATTCTTGCCTGGAGAATCCCATGGACAGAGGAGCCTGGTAGGCTGCAGTCCATGGGGTAGCAAAGAGTTGGACACGACTGAGCGATTTCACTTTCACTTTCACTTTCACTTTCTTTCATGGCTTAAATACATACACTAGAAATCAATAGCAAAACTAGACAGAGAAGGGTGTGCAAAACTCAAAGGCAAAGAAGATATTCTGAGTTCATCTGGATTCATATCACAGAGAAAAGGGGAAAGAGACAAACATAAAATCATATTTGGTTGAGTGATATATCAAGCAATCCTGGGTCAAAACACTAAACAATACTTACAACTCATACAAACAACCCGATTCTGTAAATTTCTTTCTAAATTGAAGAGCAGATTCCTGCAGGCTTTGAAAGGGAATTCTTTTCTAAATTACTGGGCAATTTTCTCCACTCCAATTGAGCTATATAATCAAACATGGTCAAAACATTGTACTAGGAAGCATAATATAAAATGATTTCAACAAAACCATGACTTTATGGACCCATCGCTGCAGAGAGGGCTCAGGAATGAAAATGACAAAAGCGCGAGCTGGACGTTAGCTGGGTTTTAGTTGAGAAAATATCCACGGTTGCACTCTATTCATGAAGCTTTCAAATTATTGTGAGTAATTGAAAATACATTGTAAAGTGTATATTTTACCATATTAGATCTTTAGAAATCTGAGCCCATAGTGAGATGTGATTCACATGCTCTTATTTCTTACCCTAAAGCTAATTAGAACAAAATGAGATCCATGAAACTGAGCAGATTAGTACATCCAAAATGTCTTTCACAGTAAAGATTTAAATTTTGCTTCCCACCCATGCTTAGAACTGAAATAATACTTCCCTCTGGATGTATTTTGTTTGATGTCAGCTGTCTAAAAAACTAAAGTGCACAATTCACCTCTACCCTCGCAAAGTTAACAACTGACTTTAGAAAAAGTATGTACTTGTTTCAATGCAAACCTAGTATATAAACAATTGTTGTTGTTAAAAATGTCTATTTGTTCCTAACCCTGCTGTTTATGAGATTGGGTAGTTCTTCTGTTTTAGCATCCAGAAATGGGAGAGAATCCCAAATTAAGCCCCTTCAGAATTGCTTGGCCTGATATTCGCATAGTCTTAGCCTTGAATAAGGACAGAAAAGCCAAACTCTTGGCTAAGTAAGAAAAAAAAAAAAAAGACTTACTGAAAGAAAGCCTTCTCCCCTATTCACTTTCTCGTCAGGGAAATGCCCCTACTATTACAGAGATCTGGCTGCTGTCAAGGCCATAGGTTGCTGGACTACAACTGGCAAGTGGCATTATAATAGATAACTTTCCTTCATTCATTCAGTATGTATATCTTGCGCACGAGTGCTGGAAAACATTCTAAGCACTGACAATGCAAAGAACAAAGCAGAATTCCTCTGTACTCAGGAAACTAGTATTTATTTTCTGGAAAGCAGACAATAAAGAACTTTTATTGGAAGACACTCTATTTAAAAACCAAAAACATAAACAAAAAAAAAAAAACTGTCCCCATAATGATAATTAGAGTTTTGCAAACTAGGATGAAGTAGTTAGAGAAGAACTTCCTGGGAAGGTAGGATTTGAGCTAACAATTTAAAGATGAAACAGAGCTAACCAAATGAAGAAGAAAAAAATAGAGGTAAGTTAAAACACACACACACACACACACACACCCCCTGAGCATCTGAAAAAATATTGTAAAATTTCTGGTCCTATTTTGGGAAGAAAGCCTATAATCAGACAGCCATATATAATATAAGAATACCAAAGCTCCACATAATTTAGAATATTCATTACAAGCAAGTGTTTCTAGGTTCTGTGGCCCTTATGAGCCAGAGTCAGAGGTTAGAGATCAGGGCTTGAACAGGGGAAATGGTTTATGAGAGAACAAATTCATATGTATCTGCGGTCCTAAAGGCTATGTTCTTAAAGTGAGAGGAAGGCAATTTGTTTAGAGGGTTGATCTCATATTAACTGTTATTACCATAATAAAGTACAATTTAAAAATAAATGACATTGGGAGTTCATGTACACTCGTGGCTGATTCATGTCAATGTATAGCAAAACGAACACAGTATTGTAAAGCAAAACAAACTAAAAAATAAAAATTAATTAAAATAAAAAAATAAACACACACACAAAAATAAAAAGAAAAGAAAATTAAAAAAATAAAAATAAATGACATAAGGAAGAAATAATTGCTTTCAGGAAGAGCTGAAGACCTACCAGGAACAGGGTGAAACCAATGCAAGTACTCACTCAACCTTTTGGAAAATGGTTCACAATGTACTGCAGAGTAAGACAATACTAAGGAGTCTTAGGAGAATATTTGACAGTGGATCTTTGCTTACTAGTTTTTGGAACTTGACAACTCTGGACCATCCTTCTAGTGATAACCATGAAGTGATCACTATAAGGAGAAAGGGTGATTTTAATACACTTATGAATTATTTGTGATTATCATTCCCAAATCCAGGTAAGGGACCAAAAGCAGCGAGGTGTTGAGAACTTGCTCAATGTGATAAAGCCAATTAATAGTAGAACTGTGATAAAAACTCAGGCAGACTGGTAATGAGTCCAAGTTCTTAAACATATTCCAGAAAACTGAGTCAAGAAATGAATGAATGAGTGAATATTTGGGAATGATGAAGCACACAATCATGAGGCCATTAAACTGGGTGGATTACATTATTATAAAAGAGATACATGTATAGGCCAATGATTCTTAACTTTCTTAATCATAATTTTGTCAGTTTTGTCATTGTCTAGATATATCTTTGGCCTTCTCATCTGAGGTCAGGGGCCAGTTACTGGCATAGAATGGTAGAGGGAAGGGAAGCTGCTAACATTCTACACAGTGAATAGGATAGCACTTCACAACAAATAATTGACTACAATGCCAATTATACTGCTGTTGAGGAATCTTGTTCTAGACCTTATATAAATCACCCTAACTTTCCTGAATCTCGATTCCTCATTTACTAAGAAGGAAATGCCACATCTACACAGTGGTCATGTAAAAAACAAAACAAAACAAACAAACAAACAAAAAGATAGATCATGACATCTATAATAATGCCTGGCACAAGGTTAAAAGCTTTAACATTTTAGATTTAAGCAGGCAAATTACATGTTTGTTTTATCATAAATGACATTTTAGAAAGATAATTCTAATAGAAATGTTAAGAATGAATAAATGGATAAGGTAAAATTTCACAGGTGGAAAGCAATCAGGAAGATGATAGAAAGTGTGCACATCTGAACTTGGGTAGATGCAAGAGGGGTCTTCCCACTCAACGAAAACTACTGACATATCACACATTAGAATATGAGGCTGTTTTCTGTTTGTTCCTTTGTTGTTGTATTTACTCTTGCTACTTCATTTCTTATTATGAACCTGAAGATAATACCAATTGAAACCTTCTTTGCAAACAATGATGCTTCATTTTTTTGGCTAAAAACATTTTAATCTATGAAATGAATTATATGTTCACAAATCAGACTGTCATCTTCAGGTGAACTGTGTGTTTATGCACACACACACACACATACACACAAATCCAATTTGAAGTTGTGATTTATTACTTGAAAGGTGTAGGTTTCACATGAGAAATTTCATCATCTGAAATTGCCTTGTCGTTGAGGATAATAAGAATTAAATTCAGCTGCTGAAAGGAACAAAGACAAATATTGAAAGATGGGAGACTTTTCTAATCCACTGCAGAACTGTAGAGTCCTCTGTGAGATTAGACTGAGGCACCATTTGTAGAAATCACTAACTGTTTCAGTTTATTAAAAGATTAAGAGTAAATCTATTTGGGTAATATGTGCTTTGCAAGACAAGAAATTTCTTCAAAATCGATGCTTTTGCTTTTTCATTTCCTCTCAACTCACTGAGAAGCAATCAACATGGGAGTAGCTCTGATCACACTAAGAGAACATTCTGATCTTCATTAGTGCAGGGTCGATGCAAGAAACTTTATTTCACATAAAATCTAGAGGTGGTTCCCCTAGATTTAAAACCCTTTTCTGTTTTAACACATCAAGCCTCTGGATTTCATAATCCCCATAATTAATATACTACCACGCACACAACTTTCAAAATAGGGTTCTGCAAGTTGCAAATAGAAGGTGCATGTTTGAAAATCAATAAATAGATATTTATCTTTATGTTTCATTTTTTTCTCTTCCTTTTGTGGAATTAAAGGAGGCTGGGAAGTGACATAATGGTAGGAAATGTCAAGAAAATTACATTTCCTTTGTCTATAATTTTTATGCCGAAGTCTATAATCTTTGTATGCAATATTTTATGAACTAAATGAAATATAGGTTGCTTTCCAGTGATTGTGTTTATTTAGTTATTAATGTACCAATGAATCAATAAAATGTTTCTTGAGCATATGTGCTGGTCATCAAGAAGGATGCAAAATGCCCAACCAATACAGAGTCTGTTGGCTCTAGGAGGTCAAAGTCTTGAAGACAAGCAGGTACAGAAACACAAAACTGTAATAATAACTATGTGAGAAGTGCCGTGGCTAAAGTAAATACACAGCACTGAGATAGCAGTGGTGAGGGACTCTCAGCCTGTCTTGTGTTAAATGACTCTGAGAAAGTTTTCATATAGCAATGACCTGTTTCAAATTGGTTATGGTCAAAATATGAAGAGACAATTCAGTGCCTGGATAAATTTTATGTGCTATATAGAAGGTGGGAGGGTTAATGTGGAATGAGAATGTTCATTATGTTCCTAGAGGGTATAGAATTTTATTTCAATAAACAGTAATTCAGTTATTCAAAAAACAAGGATGTTTAGTTGTGTGTGTGTGTGTGTGTGTGTGTGTGGTTGTACGATGTACTTGCTCTGTCTTGTTTGTGGTGATTTCAGAGTGGCCTTATCTCTCTCCTGTTCCATCATGGTTACATAGTAGCCTGCTTGAGTACTATTCATACTCTCTGAAAGTTCTTCATGTTCAGTAGGGAATACTGCTGACCTGTCAACTCCTAGCTTCAGCACCAGCTGCCAGCTATCAAGACTATATTTCTAAATCTATTTTCTCAACACACTGCATGTGATTGAATAATTCCTCTACACAAAGATATTTATATTGTTCTCAGTTTTTGCCCTTGATCATATGCAATACTGCAGTGAATATCCATGTACATACTCAAAGATGAAATTTCTCAGAGGAGAAATTGTGTGCTAAGTCCCCTCAGTCATGTCCGACTCTTTGTGACCCCATGGACTATAGCCCAGAAGGCTCCTCTGTCCATGGGATTCTCCAGGCGAGAATGCTGGAGTGGGTTGCCATGTTCCCCTCATATATGAGTATATGATCATTGCTTTCATTAAATTCTCCTGATTAAACATTTAGTGAAGTGAAGTCGCTCAGTCGTGTCTGACTCTTTGCGACCTGTGGACTGTAGCCCACCAAGCCTCTCCGTCTGTGGGATTCTCTAGGCAAGAATACTGCAGTGGGTTTGTTAAATTTCCCCATAGACTTTTTCTTTTATGTGAATTACTTATCCCTTAATCTAAATTTCCTCCTTTTATATTTCTCCATACTAATGTTTAAATAGTAGTTCCTATATTTTATGGAAGCAAATCAGTTGCTGGTAATTAACATCTCCATTTAGTATGCTAATTATTTTTAAGTTAATTTATATTCTTTTTCAGAGTTTTTTTTTTTTTAATGAAGTCACTTGGATTAAAATAAATAAGATCTGGAAAAAAAAGTGGAAATCTAAAAAAAAGAGTGTTAAGGGAAAACATGGCATAATTTACATAGATACATAAACCAATAGATATTCTATTTAGTCTTGAGGTTTAATATAGATTTTTGCTTTTTACTTCTATGAAGCTTATCAGATAAAATTTAGTCCATGACATTATAATGAACTCTGCCCATGACCCTATGTATATTTCTTTCAACATTTTCCACTGATTCATCTACTACAGTGGAAATGATCTCTAGCTTTAAAATTAATGTATTCCACATCTTCACAATAGAAGGAAAGATACAGCTGAGTTTTTATTTCTAGTATTTTGGATATGGAGTATATGCTGAAGAAACATTTATTGAATACATGAAAATTGTTGAAATGTTAATATCCCTTATTTGAAATTCTTTTGACTGTTATTTCCTTTTGAAATCACTTCAGTGGACAGACAGAATTTTCCTGTACACATTTTTTCATTTAGAGGCAGCTCACCTTAAACTTCAGAGTCAGAGCAGTGTGGTCTTTGAACCTAACTGTATCACTCTCAGCAATATAACCTTGAAAAGTAAGTAGGCTTTTTAATATTCAATTTCCTCATGTATGAAAATGGGGAGCTGATATCATAAAATTATAGTATATGCTTTTTATATGGCAGTGCAAGGAGGCTTTAAGTAAATATCTTGTCTTCTTAGGAAACATGTGCAACTGATACCTATATTGTGCTTAGGCAGGGCTAAACTTGTAAACTTTGTTTAAAAGTATTTTTTCTGGCTCTTACTACAAGAGGTCACAGCCCAGGAAAACTGGATGGAGAGAAAATTTTATACTATCGCTTATAAACACTATCTTTGAAATCTACTGCTTAAACAGTTGAACAAAATAATTTGTTTTTCAGAGAAATTAAACTTTAAGAAATATTAACCTGTTTTCTGATTAAAACATTTTTTTCAGTGTGGTTGATGTTCCTTTCCCCTTACAAAACTCCAGTATTATTTACACATTCTGTGCCTTCACTTTATCCCAGATAAAGTGAACCAACCTCCTATTTAATTTAGAGTTATCTAATTCTTCTAAAATTGATCATGGAAAAGCCCCTTCTCTTTGTTAGTAGAGCTGATTACATAGCCCAGTGTTGACCAGTGAGACGTAAGATGAGGCCTAGATGTGGGCTTATGGTAAAAGATTTAATTTCTTTTAAAAATAGACACATGACAGAGGAGATTGCTCTTCTACTCTCGGTCACTGAAATGTTACATGTGATTTATAAAACCTTGCAACCAAGAGGCCCCAATATAGAGAGCTAACCAGAGAAAAAAGCCCCAGTGTTAAGGAAAGAAATCATGGGCTGCTGAAAACATATGAGGTAATTCACTTTTGAGCTCCCATTCTTTAAAGTCATTACGATGTGAGCTAATAATTCGGTATTGTTGATTTCTATCGTATTTTGCATTGTATCTATTGTATTGTGTTTTCTGATACTTGTGATCACAACCATTTAAATGATTTATAAAATGGATACTTTATAACACTATTTTCATTCATTCATCTAATCAATGGATAACAGTTGAATATCAACTATGTCCCAGGAACCATGTCTAGCCTAGGGATTCAAATGAGGACAAGAAAACAAGATCACTCCCCTTGTGCATGATGTAGGATTGAGTCTAATGTTTCTAACAACAGCTCCTACTAAACTCAAGAAGTAAATAGCTCATGAGCTGATGAGCTGATGTGTTAGAAGGAGAATGTGTTCTCTTCCATCTATCAGAAGAACACGGTTCTACCTATAACTACACTCACAATTTACTCTGAGAATAGAGCATCACAGTAACTGTGACAGGACAAGACCAGCCACCAAATACGGCATGGGACTGTGGGTACTACAAAGTGGGCATTCTGCATCCACTCTTTGAGTTTTAGGTCTAATTTCTAAAGCTGTGTAAATGCACATTGTTGTCATTTTGTAGGAAATTGGTACTATCTAATTATATTTGATATGTACACTTTAGTAATAGGAGTTCTATTTATTAGATCCTTATAAAACTAACTAAATTAAATGTCTTTTTTCGTTACATGAAATACGGAAACGTTAGTGAGAGGAATATATCTGGAAAGGAGGACATATCTGGAAAGCACTGGTATACTATGGAGGGAGGGAAAAGAAGTACTTATTGTATTTGAGTGCTTATTACCTGTCAGACAAATTACCTTACTCTCAACATAAAAGTATGCATGCTTATCTTCATTTGGTTATGAGAAAACTGAGATACAAGAAAAAGAAATGATGGCCTGTCAGGCTGGGAACTGAGATTCAGACATGCCAAACTCCATACCTTCATGTTGGGCTGACTCAACGTTTCTCCATTTGCAGGGTGCAATAATATTGTTTCATGAGCTGAACTGAAGCTTTACTTTTTACTAGCTATGGAGGAAAATATGAAAAATGATTTCTTATATCCATGAAATCTCAAAGGGAAGATTCAGGCCAAAACCACAAACTAAAATGCCTACGAAGGGCAGGAAGGCATGTGAAATGAATATTTGTGAAATACCCAAAACAGTGAAGCAGGGACCTAGGCTAACTGGAGAACACATGTGCCAGTGAGTTGTTGCCATGGAAAAATGAAAGCTAAGTGTCGCCAGATGTCAACTATTTTGACACAAGCCAGAAATATAGGTTTTTATGTACTACAGTGGACAAGTAATTGGTGTTTACAAGACTGCACATGCCATTGAATTCTGATAGACACACTTAAGAATATACATATGCAGCCAATAATTTTTAGCAAGTATAATTACTACATACAAGGAATTCTTAGTAAAATATTTATTAAATGTGGTAGTAATATTTCAAAAAACTTCACTGCATGTCATATGCAGTATGAACATAATTTTTAACCTAATTATTGCCATAATTAAATTGAATATCATGTATCTTGGGAGGCTGGTAGGCTGCAGTCCATGGGGGTGCTGAGTCGCGCACAACTGAGCGACTTCACTTTCAATTTTCACTTTTCACTTTCATGCATTGGAGAAGGAAATGGCAACCCATTCCGGTGTTCTTGCCTGGAGACTCCCAGGGATGGGGGAGCCTGGTGGGCTGCCGTCTGTGGGATCACACAGTCGTACACGACTGAAGCGACTTAGCAGCAGCAGCAGCAGCTTGTATCTTATAAAGTTGAGCTAAGGCTAAAATTCTTTGCAAATTAAGTTTTCTATTATTTCCACTCAGAGAAGTTTATGAGGTAATACTGCATATTTATTCAGTCAGTTCAGTTTAGTCGCTCAGTCGTGTCCGACTCTTTGCAACCCCATGAATCATAGCACGCGAGGCCTCCCTATCCAACTCCCGGAGTTCACTCAAACTCATGTCCATCGAGTCATGATGCCATCCAGCCATCTCATCCTTTGTTGTCCCCTTCTCCTCATGCCCCCAATCCCTCCCAGCATCAGGGTCTTTTCCAATGAGTCAACTCTTCGCATGAGGTGGCCAAAGTATTAGAAACATATCAAGTAATTACTAGCACTAGCCATGATTAACACTGCTGCTGCTGCTGCTGCTAAGCTGCTTCAGTCGTGTCTGACTCTGGGCGACCCCATAGATGGCAGCCCACCAGGCTCTCCCGTCCCTGGGATTCTCCAGGCAAGAACACGGGAGTGGGTTGCCATTTCCTTCTCCAGTGCATGAAAGTGAAAAGTGAAAGTGAAGTCGCTCAGTCGTGTCCGACTCTTAGCGACCCCATGGACTGCAGCCTGCCAGGCTCCTCCATCCATGGGATTTGCCAGGCAAGAATACTGGAGTGAGGTGCCATTGCCTTCTTGTGATGAGCATAATCTTAATTTTTTCACATTTTATTTGGAAATATATTTAAATTATTTTATACTTACAGAAATGTAGCAAAAATGATATCACGAACTTAAGTATACATTTCTCCAGTTTCCCTTTCCCTTCCATCAACTCTGCTCTCTTTTAGGTCTCCCTCTCACTGCCCCTCAACATTCTCATGCACATTATTTTTTTTTTTGAATCATTTGAAAATACATTACATACAAAATGTCACTTTATATCTAAGAAATTCAGTGTATTTTCTAATAATAATTATATTCTCTTAACCATAGGATTGCCGAGAGAAATATCAATAATCTCAGATATGCAGATGATGCCATACTTACGGCAGAAAGTGAAGAGGAGCTAAAAAGCCTCTTGATGAAAGTGAAAGAGGAGAGTGAAAAAGTTGGCTTAAAGCTCAACATTCAGAAAACGAAGATCACGGCATCCAGTCCCATCACTTCATGGGAAATAGATGGGGAAACAGTGGAAACAGTGTCAGACTTTATTTTTTGGGCTCCAATATTACTGTAGATGGTGACTGCAACCATGAAATTAAAAGACGCTTACTCTTGAAGGAAAGTTATAACCAACCTAGATAGCATATTCAAAAGCAGAGACATTACTTTGCCAACAAATGTCCGTCTAGTCAAAGCTATGGTTTTTCCAGTGGTCATGTATGGACGTGAGAGTTGGACTGTGAAGAAAGCTGAGCACTGAAGAATTGATGCTTTTGAACTGTGGTGTTCAAGAAGACTCTTGAGAGTCCCTTGGACTGCAAGGAGATCCAACCAGTCCATTCTGAAGGAGATCAGCCCTGGGTGTTCTTTGGAAGGACTGATGCTAAAGTTGAAACTCCAGTACTTTGGCCACCTCATGCGAAGAGTTGACTCATTGGAAAAGACTCTGATGCTGGGAGGGATTGAGGGCAGGAGGAAAAGGGGACGACAGAGGATGAGATGGCTGGATGGCATCACCGACTCGATGGACGTGAGTTTGAGCCAACTCCGGGAGTTGGTGATGGACAGGGAGGCCTGGCGTGGTGCAATTCATGGGTCGCAAAGAGTCGGACATGACTGAGTGACTGAACTGAACTGAACTGAACAGAACAATAGGATTATCAAAATCAGAAAATTAATACTGATATAGTAATATCATCCAATCTATAAGCCTTATTCAAATTTTGCCATTTGTCTCCCTATTGCCTTTATTGCAAAAGAAAAAGAATTTGGTCTGTTATCAATCTGAAGATCATAGGATATATTTGTCATACCACTAATGTTCTCAACCTAAAATTTTCCTCAGTCTGTCTTAGTTCTTCATTATCTTGATATTCTTAAAAGTACAAATATTTATTTGAGAATATCAAAGAGAACAGACTGTGAGATATTTTTTTAAATCTGTTAAGATCCTTATGCTGGGAAAATTGAAGGCAGGAGGAGAAGGAGACAAAAGAGGATGAGATGGCTGGATGGCATCACTGACTTAATGGACTTAAGTTTGAGCAAACTCAAGGAGATGGTGAAGGACAGGGAAGCCTCGTGTGCTGCAGTCCATGGGGTGGCAAAGAGTCAGACACAATTGAACAACTGAACGTAACAACAAATTCAACAAGTTGAATGTATTAATATTTTATTTTATTATTAAAACTTTGGGGTCCTATTTAAGTATACCTTTCTTACCCCCAAAACAAAGATATTCTCCTATACTTTATTTAGAAATTTTATTTATTTACTTGTTTGTTTTTTAATCTTTCAATTTAGATTAACAATTTATCTGGAATTGTGTTTTTTGTGTATGCTATATTGTAAAAGTCAGGATTGAATTTTTCTTTTATATATGTATATACATATGTATGTATACATGTTATACAGAAGTGTGTGTACATACTGAGTGAATATATACATATACATATATGTTTGAATTGTTAGATGGATGGTAGGTATACATGGAATTTTGTATACATATTTTAACATTTATTGAAATCAGCATAGTCAAAAACTTAATGAAATATCAATTGCATATATGGAATATATTCATCTCATCAATATTTTTCAAATGTAACAACATAAAATTGTTACTGTCCTTATATTATTAAGCATTCATTAACTACATACCTGGAGCAATGACTTCTGTTCATGACTATCTTCCATATTTATTTTATTTTTTTTGAATGTACTTGTATAGGAAAAGGAGTACGTCAAGGCTGTATATTGTCACCCTGCTTATTTAACTTATATGCAGAGTACATCATGAGAAATGCTGGACTGGAAGAAACACAAGCTGGAATCAAAATGGCTGGGAGAAATATCAATAACCTCAGATATGCCGATGACACCACCCTTATGGCAGAAAGTGAAGAGGAACTAAAGAGCCTCTTGATGAAAGTGAAAGTGGAGAGTGAAAAAGTTGGCTTAAAGCTCAACATTCAGAAAACTAAGATCATGGCATCCAGTCCCATCACTTCATGGGAAATAGATGGGGAAACAGTAGAAACAGTGTCAGACTTTATTTTTCTGGGCTCAAAATCACTGCAGATGGTGACTGCAGCCATGAAATTAAAAGATGCTTACTCCTTGGAAGAAAAGTTGTGACCAACCTAGATAGTATATTCAAAAGAGAGATATTTTTTTGCCGACTAAGCTCTGTCTAGTCAAGGCTATAGTTTTTCCAGTGGTCACGTATGGATGTGAGAATTGGACCATGAAGGAGGCTGAGTGCCGAAGAATTGATGCTTTTGAACTGTGGTGTTGGAGAAGACTCTTGAGAGTCCCTTGGACTGCAAGGAGGTCCAACCGTCCATTCTGAAGGAGATTGGCCCTGGGATTTCTTTGGAAGGCATGATGCTAAAGCTGAAGCTCCAGTACCTTGCCCACCTCATGCGAAGAGTTTACTCATTGGAAAAGACTCTGATGCTGGGAGGGATTGGGGGCAGGAGGAGAAGGGGATGACAGAGGATGAGATGGATGGATGGTGTCATTGACTCCATGGGCGTGAGTCTGGGCGAACTCCGGGAGTTTGTGATGGACAGGGAGGCCTGGCATGCTGCGATTCATGGGGTCGCAAAGAGTCGGACACGACTGAGCGACTGAACTGAAACTGAACTGGACTTGTATCAAATATTTATTTAAGTGAATAATGAGGGAACTTGGGTTTGAAGGAAATGATAGAAAATCACACTGAAATATTTGCTGAGCTAGAGACTAACTCGCTAATTCCTACAGAATAATAAAACCATAATCATTGTGTTTGTTTTATTCTACCAGATTGAAATTATTTAAACCTCTTCTGGAAAAACCTTTGTAAGTTAACATATAATTTCACAGTTTGGGCCCTAATCAATAGTAAGTAGAAGTCAAACAAAGACATATCCCTCTAACTAATTAAATACCCCTGCATTAGCCCACTGGACAGTTCTCCAGAGTAACATCAAAAGGACTTCCTTCTTGTTTATTTATTTATTTTTTGTTGCACTGAGGCATGTAGGATCTTATTTCCCTGACCAGTGATGGAACCCATACCCTGAAGAGTGGCAATGCAGTGTCTTAACCATTGGTCTGCCAGAGAAGTTTCAAGTCTTCTTCCATTTTTGAATTCTTATTAAGTTTTATTACAGGTTTGTCAATATTATTAGTCTTTCCAAGCTAACCAACAAATAATTTACTTTGAATCTTGTACATCCTTTATATATTTGCTTTCTATTCCATTTAAATTTGCCCTCAACTTTAATATTTTTTCCTTATACATAATTTTATTTTGCTATTCTTTTACAAACTCTGTTCTGAATCTTAGTTCATTAGTTTTATTTTTTTCCTTTTTGTAACATACAGTTCAGTTTACTCACTCAGTCATGTCCAGCTCTTTGTGACCCCATGGACTGTAGCACGCCATGCCTCCTTGTCCATCAACAACTCCTGGAGCTTGCTCAAACTCATGTCCATTAAGTTGGTGATGCCATCCAACTATTTATCCTCTGTCGTCCCCTTCTCCTCTTGCCTTCAATCTTTCCCTAAATCAGCGTCTTTTCCAATAAGTCAGTTCCTCACATCAGATGGAGTTTCAGCTTCAGTATCATTCCTTCTGATGAATATTCAGGACTGATTTCCTTTAGAATTGACTGGTTTTAACATATAGGAAAAGCTTTAAATTGTGCTGCAAGTACTGCTTTCAGTGAAACAATTTTTTGATGAGTTATTCTCTTTATCATTCAAGTCAATATATAACCTATTTTTATTTATTTGATGTTTTTACTCAGATTATTATCTATGTTTAGATAGATTATTATCTATCTATTATTATCTATCAATTATTATCTATGCAGTACATTTCTAGATTGGGCTTCCCTGGTGGCTTAGATGGTAAATAATCTGCCTGCAATTCAGGAGACCTGGGTTCAATTCCTTGGTAGGGAAGATCCCCTGGAGAAGAAAACACAACCCACTCCAGTAATCTTGCCTGGAGAATTCCATGGACTGAGGAGCCTGGAAGGCTATAGTTCATGGGGTCACAAAAGATTTGGACATGACTAAGTAAATAGCACTTTCACTTTCTTTTCTATCGTTGTTTATATATTTTGAGACCACGTTACTCAGGAGAAAAATGTAATTAAAACTGTGATTTTTTTTCACTCACAACTTATCATTTTCAAGTGACAGATACCTTTTCTCCGTAACAGACTTGGCCTTGACTTCCATTTTTCTGTTAATAATATAGATATATGAGCTTAATTTGTTTAGTTTTGGCATACTTTTTTTTCCCTTTTGTTTTAGTCATAAGCTTCCTCATTATTGTTGCTTGCAGTTTCCCAATAACATTAAATTTGGGTTCTTCCTAGAAACACAGATTGATATGTCTTTCTCTGGAGAGATAGTCTGATTGTTTCTGCTGAGTACCTAGAGGAATGTAAGATCTCTTCCACTTAGTACTGCTTCCAACCTTATCTGAAGATTAAGGGTCCCAAGACCATCAAGGATATGAATACTTAGAACAGATAAAAGAACTATGTCCAAAGGATGGGAGAAGTCAGTTATAGATCTGACTTCCTCACTCTAAAATAGGCTTTAAGACCTCAGATCCATATGGGTTGGGTTTGACCTCTGACTCTGGCTCATAAAAGCCACAGAACAACAACAACAAAATCACTTGTTTATAATGAATACTTTAGGTTATGTGGAGCTTTGGTGTTCTTATATATTCTGTATGCCTTCGTGATTATAGGTTTTCTTCCCAAAATCAGGCTAGAAATTCTGCAATATTTTTTTCACATGTTCAGGTTTTCTGCTTGTTAGTTTTTGTTTTGTTTTTACCTAACCACAAGGAGGTCAAAACTTTCAATCCTAAAGGAAATCAACCCTAAATATTCATTGGAAGAACTGATGCTGAAGCTGAAGCTCCACTACTCTGGCAACCTACTGCTGCTGCTGCTGCCAAAGAGCCAACTCATTGGGAAAGACCCTGACACTGGGAAAGACTGAAAGCAAAAGGAGAAGAGGGCAGCAGAGGATGAGATGGTTAGATAGCATCACCAACTCAATGGACATGACCTTGAGCAAACTCCAGGAGATAATGAAGGATAGGGAAGCCTGGCATGCTATTTTCCACAGGGTTGCAAAGAGTCAGACATGAATGAGCAACTGAAAAACAACAACAAAACTCAGTATTTAATACCTGTTGTTTGCCTTATTCATCCTGTCATTACCACAACCATAAACTGAAGTCCTTTCACAGAGATTTTCTATTCCATGTTTTATTGATTCACTCCTGTGGAGTGAGTTGTGATTTTACACAATGCTAGCTCATCAACTTCAATATCTTCTTACATTGATAGCTTAAAAAGTTTCCTGATGAGGGTGGGAATCACACAAGGACTATAGCGACTGAATTCCCACAAATTATGACTAAATTAGGGTTAGTTTACTAGCTTGGTTACTTTCATTTCCCGGTATTCACACACATGCATATTATCACTAGGTTTGTCAGTCAAATCCTACTTTATGAAGTACAGGCCAATACTTTGACTTTCCACCTCCAGCCACTGAACCTGGAAAGTAACTCCAGAGTACTCACTTAACTTTTTTTAGAAATAAATCAGTATAGTATAATGTCTGGCACATATTAGACTTTTAATATGTTTGTTTAATATATGTTGTAGAAGTGAAAAAAAAGTGTTAAATTGTATCTACCAAATGTCAGATAAAAATTCAGTGGTCAGTTTGTTAAGCTGTTGTTTGATGTTTGTATTTCATTTAAGAAAATGGATACCTAAAAATCATAATAGGAATATAATTAAATTTTTGCACATTCTATATTTATATCTACATCATGTGTGTGCATATATATATATCATATATATGATATATTGTTGGTGTTTAGTCACTAAACATGCTGTTTAGTCACTAAATCACGCCCGACTCTTTTTTAACCCCATAGACTGAAGCCCACCAGGCTCCTCTGTCCATTGGATTTCCCAGGCAAACAAAATGGAGTGGGTTGCCATTTCCTTCTCCAGAGGACCTTCCAGATTCAGGGATCAAAGTCCACCTCCTGCACCTCCTCCATTTCAGGCAGATTCTTTACTGTGAAGCCACCAGGGAAGTCCATATGTATATAAATGTGTATATAAATACTCCTCTCTATAAAAATTTGGCAATGCTTTGTTTTGTTTTTCACATGAGTTCTTAAACACATGAATTAACACTGAATGTAATTCCGTAAAAGTGAAAATTGAATTCTCTCTAGGGAATATGTTTATCCCTATCAATCTTCAGCTTTTAAAATGGAATGTTAACATCATTTTGGGATGCACCAAGGTGTGTGCATGCGTGTGTGTGTGTGTGTGTACAATGTATTTCAAAACGACAGAAAGACAAATTGCGCAACACATCATTGCTTTAGGCTCGGTTTTTAACAAAGAAGCAGTCATTCCGCTGGGTATTGCCCGTTGTGCTTCCCGTGCCTATTCTCCTCCCTTCTCTCCACTACTCACTGTCCTGGGAGGCTGAATAAAAGAGCTGCATCTGCAGACTCCCTGATATGCTCCTTCAGTTTGTGTTTAGACGAATGGATGCATTGGTGGGCATGAAGGGAAAGAAGACCGTAAATGTATAGATTGTCTAGACTGTCATTCGAGCAGAAGTCACTGTGCCTCTCCAGGGAACTTTTTCTTTGCCTCTCTGGTTCTGGGTTCTTGGTACCTACTCTTTTCCCCCATTCTTCAGGATCTGCAGTAGTTATATCTTTGTTTTTGCTAATCTTGGGTTTCCACCCTATTTTTTGTGTGTTCTCCTGTTCCCTGCCTGTACTTTTATGAATTGTACTTAATTAAACTTTCCTCCAGTTACACTAATTTGAGTGGTTCCTTTGTTTGCTATGGGCACCCTAAGTGATGCAGGAGAGTAGACTCTCAATTATCTACTGTGGGTCAGGACCCAGAGTAACTGACCAAAGTCTTTAGTTAGTATGCAAAAAGACATCATTTAATTCATACAAAAATTTCCATTCTTAGCACAAATACCTCTGGACCATTGATTCCCCAAAATTAACACTAAGATGGAAATGTTACCCTAACATGAAACTATGAAAGGAGTCATCAAACAAAGCTTTGTGTATTGGCTTTGCTCCCTGAGCATTCTCTGCAACAAAAGGATGCTCTCCATAGATAAGACTTTACCACAGCCTATCCCAACTGAGAAAAGTATTTCTACCGTTACAGCCTACGATAGCCTTCCTGCTCAACAACAGTGGGCAAATATAAGAACTACTTGTAAAGGTCACAACCTAGGGACACAAGTCCACTAAAGACTGACATTTAATCATAAGATTGCTATAAATCTTTGTAAGATTATTTTAAAATTTATAAGGAAAGGCAAAAAACCTAGAATAACCTACAAAATACTAAAGAAAAAGAAAAAGGAGGAAGAGGAAAAGGAGGAGAAGGAGAAGAAAGCTGGAGGACTCACACTATCCTTTATCAAGATTTACTATAGAACTACAGTAACCCAGACTACATAGTATTGGTGAAACAGTATCAGTGAAATAGAATAGAGACCCCAGAAATAGATCCATATATATAATCGGACTTTGACTAAGGAGCAAAGTCCAATTAATAAAAAATTATAATCATTTCAACAAATAATAATGGAGCAGTTCAATATCCATGTGCTATGTCCAAATCTGAAACCGGCACATACTATAACCCTTTCACTAAAATGAAATTTAAAAAATGGATTATAGATCTAGATGTGAAATGGAAAACTATAAAACATTTAGAAGAAAACATAGAAGAGAAGAATCTTTAGGACCTTAGGTGAGTGCTGACATGTAATAACAAAAGCATAATTTATAAGAACAAAATGTAATAAGATAGACTTCATTAAAATTTCAAATTCTGCTCTGTGAAAGACACTGTTAAGATAATGAAAAGGAGAAACAGACTGGAACAGATTATTTGCAAAAATAATCTCTGATAAAGGACATATATCCCAAATATAGAAAGGACTTTTAATAATCAACAATGGGCCCAGACAAATAGGCAAAAAGTCTAAAAAGACATCCTACCAAAGAAGACATGTGGATGGAAATAAGCATAATTTTACATTAGGGAACTTCTAGTTCAAATAACAAGACTTCACTTCACACCTATTACAATGACTAAGATATCCTTCCCCCCCCCCCCCAAAATAAATAACAAATAAACCAAACCAAACTAAAACAAAACCCTGATAATATCTACTGTTGAAGAGGATGAGGAACAAAGTAACTCATACTCTTTGCTGATGAGACTGCAAAATGGTAAAGACACTTCTTAAAATTGTTTGAGAATCTCTTATAAGGCAAAATAGTCTTAACTTGTGGTCTAGTAATCATGCTCCTAGGTATCCATTCAACTTATTTGAAAACTCATGTCCACATAAAAACCTTCACAAGAGTGAATGGATCCAGTCTGAAAAGACTACACACTTAATATCCTCAACTGTAAGCTCTTTTGGAAAAAGGAAAACTATAAAGATGGTTAAAAATAATAATAATAATCAGTGGTTCCTATGAGTTTGGGAGGAGGGGATGCTACTGTAGAGATGAAGTACAAAGGAATTTTTGTAGGTGAAACTTTTCTATATAAAACCATAATGGTTAATTCATAACATTGTGCAGCTGCCAAAATCCATAGAACTTAGGACAAAGAGTGAACCTTAATGTATGCAAATTGTAACAACTCATTGGGAATGTCATGGGATCCTTGGATGGAACTGAGAAGGTGATAAAACAACCTAACTGCATTACAGATATATGAACTAACCTTACTGCAGGATATGGGGGGAAAGAATGTTGACCTAAGTAACTTTGAAAATGAGTGGAATCTTCAGACTAAAGGGAAAATAAACTACTTAAGCAGTATCCATGCTGGGGCTCCCCGGGTGACTCAGTGGGAAAGAATCTGCTTGCAATGCAGGAGACATGGGTTCAATCCAAGAGTCTGGAAGATTCCATTGAGAAGGAAATGGCAACCCACTCCAGTATTCTTTCCCGAGAAATCCCATGGACAGAGAAGCCTGGCAGGCCACAGTCCATAGGATCACAAGAGTTGGACATGATGTAGCAACAAAGTAGTATAGTAAGTTGATAAAATGGTTTTCTATGAGGGTACAGATTAACAGCTGTGATACTGCCTTACATGTAAACTGGAAATAATCATTATGCAAATAAATGCCCAATGGTAAGAGTCAGATTCCTCACTGTTGGGAGGTTACTAATAAACAAGAGAAGGCTAGAATGATCATGTGGTAATGCATTTAAATTGAATGTATCAGTATGAAGCCATGTTTAACTTAATATAAATGTAGATGCGTACAAATACGAGTATTTGTACATATATGTATATACACAGTTTAGTATACTCATATAGAAGTCCATGTTTTATCATCTGAGAGGGTCCAGGAGCATCTAAACTAGAGTAGCAATAATCATACTTAGCACCCAGAACTTGGATTCAAATACCATTCTTCAATAAAAGAAACAAAGGCTCCCAGGAGCAACTGCTGATTAAATACATGAAAACAATTATACAAAGTGAGCTTGGAGCATCCTGTAGTAAGAAAAGATAAGAGAGTGCTGAAAGAAGTATCCGTCAATGGTGGTAGTATTTCAAAGGGAAATGAGAGTCAAATGAAGAGTTCCCAAAAGCAAAAGCTAGAATAATTTTTTTAAAGTAGAATTGGATTATAAATCATAAAATAAAAAACAACGAGTCTATACAGATATAAATGAAGCATTGGATGATTAAATAAATGGGGTAGAAGAAACAAATATCCTATAGAGAAGAATTTCAAATAATTTATAGATACTCTGCCCTCAGGAGGTGGATCAAAATTCCCCACTCCTTAAATAATGGCTGTACACATGCCTTCCTTCCAGAGAGAACAGTATGAAAAAGCAGAGGAAAAAAGAAACTACAGTGGAATTGCCAACAGACTACCTTACCCAAATAATCAAGTTAACATCAATGGTAAATAAATCAAGTTGATATGTGCCTTTGATAAGTGATTAAAACACCATTTCCCCCTATGATATTGCTTCTCCAAATTCATAGTCTCAGTCTAATTATGAGAAAAACATTAGAAAATCCTGATTGAAGGACACTCTACAAAATACTTGACTAAAAGTTAGTCAAAAGGAAATTTAAGGTGTATTAGGAGAAAGTGTAATGTGATATTCTAGATGAGACCTACCTAGAGCATCTTAAAAAAGACATTAAATAACTACTAAGTATGGACTTTACTTACATCAGTATTGGCTCAGTATTGTGACAAGTTTGTCACAGTAATATGTTAATAATAATTAGGATATCATATGCAGTTTGTGAGAACTCTTTGTACTATGTTGGAAAATTTTTAATAGCTACAACTTTCTAAAATTATAAGTTTATTTTAATGGATTAATATTTTAAGTGGATTAATACTAAAATCTTCAATGATGCATGGTATGCAGTTAACAACACATACTATACATTTTGATGATGTGAGACAATCCACCTTGATCACTGTTATTTCCTTTAAAGTGAAAATTTTCTATAATTGAGAAAATTCAGCCATGAAGTTTGGAGATAATACTGTGGATCTGCGATGTTACTGTTTAAAGCTGAAACAAGCTTGTTGCAAAAGTTTAATTTACACCTGCTAACTTCACATCCCTCAATCAACTAATCTCATATCACGGCAGAATCAAATGCAAAGAGGACTCAAGTAATTTTTTCAGTCATATCCTCTAAATTCTTGTGCTCATAAATTTTACAATAAATTGTCTTTATTTCTATACTGCTCTTTTTTTTTAACCATCCCAAATTTGTACAATTTAATCTGCACTCCAAAATACATTTATTTTATAGCTGTTCCTCTTTCTTTCATTATTTAAGTGAAGTTATTTCTTTACTGTCTCTAACTTCCTTTTTTTTCCCTCTCATTTTTTTAAAAAAATTTTATTCCTATTTTATTTTACTTTACATTACTGTATTGGTTTTGCCATACATTGACATGAATCTGCCACGGGTGTACATGAGTTCCCAATCCTGAACCACCCTCCCACTTCCCACCCCATCTCATCTCTCTGGATCATCCCCGTGCACCAGCCCCAAGCATCCTGTATCATGCATTGAACCTGGACTGGTGATTCATTTCTTACATGATAGTATACATGTTTCAGAGCCATTCTCCCAAATCCTCCCACCCTTTCCCTCTCCCTCAGAGTCCAAAAGTCTGTTCTATACACCTGTGTCTCTTTTGCTGTCTCACATACAGGGTTATCATTACCATCTTTCTAAATTCCATATATATGTGTTAGTATACTGTATTGGTGTTTTTCTTTCTGGCTTACTGCACTCTGTATAATCGGCTCCAGCGTCATCCACCTCATTAGCACTGATTCAAATGTATTCTTTTTAATGGCTGAGTAATACTCTGTGTCTCTTTTGCTGTCTCACATACAGGGTTATCATTACCATCTTTCTAAATTCCATATATATGTGTTAGTATACTGTATTGGTGTTTTTCTTTCTGGCTTACTGCACTCTGTATAATCGGCTCCAGCGTCATCCACCTCATTAGCACTGATTCAAATGTATTCTTTTTAATGGCTGAGTAATACTCCATTGTGTATATGTCCAAAGCTTTCTTATCCATTCATCTGCTGATGGACATCTAGGTTGCTTCCATGTCCTGGCTATTATAAACAGTGCTGCAATAAACATTGGGGTACATGTGTCTCTTTCAATTCTGGTTTCCTCAGTGTGTATGCCCAGCAGTGGGATTGCTGGGTCATATGGCAGTTCTATTTGCAATTTTTTAAGGAATCTCCACACTGTTCTCCATAGTGGCTCTACTAGTTTGCATTCCCACCAACAGTGTAAGAGGGTTCCCTTTTCTCCACACCCTCTCCAGCATTTATTGCTTGTAGACTTTTGGATCGCAGCCATTCTGACTCGCGTGAAATGGTACCTCATTGTGGTCTTGATTTGCATTTCTCTGATAATGAGTGATGTTGAGCATCTTTTCATGTGTTTGTTAGCCATCCGTATGTCTTCTTTGGAGAAATGTCTATTTAGTTCTTTGGCCCATTTTTGGATTGGGTTGTTTATTTTTCTGGAATTGAGCTGCATAAGTTGCTTGTATATTTTTGAGATTAGTTGTTTGTCAGTTGCTTCATTGGCTATTATTTTCTCCCATTCAGAAGGCTGTCTTTTCACTTTGCTTATAGTTTCCCTTGTTGTGTGGAAGCTTTTAATTAGGTCCCATTTGTTTATTTTTGCTTTTATTTCCAGTATTCTGGGAGGTGGATCATAGAGGATCCTGCTGTGATTTATGTCAGAGAGTGTTTTGCCTATGTTCTCCTCTAGGAGATTTATAGTTTCTGGTCTTATGTTTAGATCTTTAATCCATTTTGAGTTTATTTTTGTGTGTGGTGTTAGAGAGTGATCTAGTTTCATTCTTTTACAAGTGGTTGACCAGTTTTCCCAGAATCACTTGTTTAAAGAGATTGTCTTTACTCCATTGTATATTCTTGCCTCCTTTGTTGAAGATAAGGTGTCCATAGGTCTTTAAATATCAGTTTAAATATTAAATGTCGCATAAATTCATTAATTTGTGATGTTTATATTATCATCTGCATGCA
The DNA here is from genome assembly GCA_006408695.1 of Aepyceros melampus. Lineage (NCBI taxonomy): Eukaryota > Metazoa > Chordata > Mammalia > Artiodactyla > Bovidae > Aepyceros > Aepyceros melampus. The sequence goes on from SJXQ01004548.1 coordinate 621,848, forward strand.
GGAGAGTCTGAAACCATAATGTCTAGTTTTGGTCAGTTGGTTAAGTCCCACATTTCTTTTTCAAAGAAAAAGAACTACCTTCCAGCCATCTCCATCCGCCTTTCATATTTAGTACTTCATATTTAGCATACAACCCTCATTGAGACAGCACTCTGTCCATTATCAATGGCATTTAACAAGTGTATCTAAAATACACTCGTTGTCATGGATACATCTTTCTGAGTTCCTTGATTTTTTCTTTGTCCTTATGTCTTTCCTCCTCATGTTTCTACTTCAGTCCCTGTACATACTCCTCAAACTCCATTCTACTTGCGTTGTTTTCATTCCATTGACTCCATTCAGTTTTAAATTTTCTGAAAAGTATCTTTATAACTTTGTCTTTATACTTCAAAAACAAATACAGCCATTGCCTTTGAAATGCCATCTCATGCTGTTGATTTTTGTGATATGTACCTCATTTAAAACATGTCTCAGAGGATACAATTACACAATTTTAGAAATGAGAGGAATAAACAGCAAACGCCCTGCTTCATCCCTTATTCCAGACAGTAGGTCAGTGATTAAAGAAAAGAAGATGATAGACTTTAAGAAATATATAGAAGGTGAAGAATCAGATTTGCAGCAGGGAAAAATATGTAATTTTGCACATCTTGCTTCCATATGGCCAGAATTCAAGACAATGATATCTCCAAAGATATTAATAATGTATAGGTTTTTATGTTGGGTGTTTTCACTTTATTACTATGCTATATAAATATATTGGAGTTTTATATAAAATATTATATCATGAGTATATATGATTAAAGTGAAAGTGAAACTTGCTGAGTAGTGTCCAACTCTTTGTGACCCCGTGGACTATATAGTCCATGGCATTCTCTAGGCCAGAATACTAGAGTGGGTAGCCTTTCCCTTCTCCAAGGGATCTTTCCAACCAGGGACTGAACCCAAGTCTCCCACATTGCAGGCAGATTCTTCGTCACCTGAGCCACAAGGGAAGCCCATATGATTAAGTGATCTCCAAAATGAAGCCATTTATAACAATTCCTGTGTGTGTGTGTGTGTGTGTGTGTGTATACTTATATTAGAAGCCTTACTATATGTGTATGCACCTTGTATGCACAAGGGTTCCTAAATCCCCAGTTGCTATAATATTTTCTTTATTTAACCTAATGAGCAATTGTCCACTTGATTTTCATTTGCTTTCTCCCCAGTCATTCTTATAGATCTCCATCTGTTATTTAGGCTCAATTAGAGCGAGTAACAAAAAATTGCTCTGGTAAATAACCAGATCCAGATCTCAGTTTTCACTCTGATACCAATCTTCATTAATATTTAGAGCAAGACAATTGTTTTTAAGTAAAAAGAACTCTATATTTTATTGGTTCTCCTTAAAATCCAAATTCAATATCTAACAAAAAATATTTACTACAGAAATGACATTTTAATCTAATCCATGTCCTTTAAAATGTTCTTTACCCAAGTTCAGTTTTTATTCCTTTCACACAGGGCCATAAGAAATTATCTATCATGGTTTACTCACTTATTTGTCATTGCTACAGTCATAAAAGGGGGATACAATCAGTGTATGGAAAGGCACACTCTTACAAAGATATAAGGCATTTTCAACTTGACACATGAATTTAAAGAGATTCTAAAGATATTTCTCTAGCAAATTTTAAAAGTTTATTTGGCAAAAACAATCCAGACAGATAGCCTATTGGGAGGTAGGAAGAAAAAGAAAGAAAATATATTAATAGAAGAAGAGCTTTACCATATATATGTAATAAAAATACAAAACATACATTTGAGAACACACATATTCATCCACATGTATACTTTAGTCCTGGTATATAAATAGAATTAGCTGTTTCTATAATATACTGAATTCAGAATATGATAATGCCAACATTTTTAACTCAGCAAGGGAGGACATGTTTTTTTGACAAGTGCAACTGAAATAATTGGTTAGGATTTTAGGGGAAATGAGGCAGTAAAATACATTTCAGTAAACATAAGATTAAAGGAAAATGTTAAACCTTAAATGGCTAACAAGATGTGAAGATTTATTTCAAAGTCTTACTTTGAAGAAAGACTTTTTAATAATGACAGAAATTTTAACAACCATGATATATAATTTCACAATCATGATAATTCAAAAGTAAAAAAAATAAAAATGTTTATTAAAAAAATAGGTAATCAGTTAATTAACATCTATGCACCCCCACATGGAAACAAAAACACAGTAATAAATTTTAGGTTGATGAAAGGTGTGACTGAGAATGCATGCATGTGTGTGTGTGTGTGTGTGTGTGTGAGAGAGAGAGAGAGAGAGAGAGAGAAAGATTAGTCCCATTTGGATATTTAATTTATCACTCACTTCTTTATCCAACTGATATTTCTTCCTCCACACTATGCCACTATCTTGAAAATATCCTTGTCAGTTAAAGAAGGGAGAAGATATATTTTACATCTGTTGAGCAGACTTTAAAAATAGAGAAATATTAAGCAAGTTTTAAAAATTAAATCAAATCAGAAACAAGATTTATGATGCTTCTCTGGAAAAATATTTGACCTGACTTTCTAGTGTACTGATAATTCCAGAATGAAAGACAATGAGGATGCATAAGAAAATAGTAGCACCATATCTTAAACACAACTAAGGAAAATGTTAAGATGTTTCTCAGGGCTATTCAAAGAATAAGAAGTTAAAAAAAAAAAGTTAGGGTATAGGAAAAGGAGAGAAAAACTCATGAAAGGCACAGAAAAATGATTAATACATGTTTAATATTAAAGATTCTAAATGGTCGATGAAATTTTAATTTTAAAAATTAATCCAGAACCGAAATGAAAATTTCAGAAAATATTTTTTGGCACTTTTAAAAATTGTTGAGAATATGAAGACTTTTGTAATAGAAATTAAAGTGAGATGCAAAAATGGGCAGCCATATAGCAATAGAATAGTAAGGCAACAGACCTAAAGAGAAAAATTCAAAACAGTAGAAAAAACTGGTCAACCACTTGTAAAAGAATGAAGCTAGAACACTTTCTAACACCATACACAAAAATAAACTCAAAATGGATTAAAGATCTAAACGTAAGACCAGAAACTATAAAACTCCTAGAGGAGAACATAGGCAAAACACTCTCTGACATAAATCACAGCAGGATCCTATATGACCCANTTACTGCATAATTATTTTCCAAGAGAACAGTTATATAAATAATTTTTACCAAATGGACTTCCACCTATTAGGTGGATAGTCTCTTGACTATTATATTTAGCTTTGTCAGATAAATGAATGATATCTGTTCGTGCCTCATTTGCTTTCCTCAATAGTTATTCGATGAAAATAAATAATTCACCTAAATTGTCACAGACTGAAATTCAGGATCTCTGCTCACTCCAGCCATGAATTTAGGTAGTAACAGTATAATTACTTGTTAATTGTTCTTTGATTACATTTACCTTTATCTGTCACAACTTGAACAGGTACCCTAATTGCAACTCAGATAATAGTGTTCCTCCATCATGCTAGATTCAGCTTAATTGCAATGAAGAATAGAGGTATTTAATTCTTTTGAGACATGATCATCTCATTCTGGACATTAAAGAATTTTAAAGAGAATCAGTTATTAATGAGGAAAGCTCATGCTATTTGCTCTTGTCCAAAAGGGACATTTATCAGAAGACACAGTAATGCGTTAATGTAAAAAGACGCTCTAAAATTACACATCTAATTGCAAGCTTGTTTTGATCTTTTCTTTGTATAAAGGATGATTGTGACTGAAATCTTTTTAGAATAATGGTAATTGGGACAGCATGGATCACTGACAAGCACAACTAATATTGTTTATAACTGTCAATACACCGATGCCTTCTTAATGAGACAAGTTTTAGCCCAAGGGAAGATGATTTAGTCAACCAAATGGAGGAAACAAAACTGCCAAGTATTTTCTTAGGCTAGCTTATCTGATTCTCTCTTCCTCTCTCTATCACTTAATTTTAATAAAAAGAGTTAGTAGATGCTTTATGCTTGTGGTTAGTCTGTTTATAAAATATGACAGTACTTTGGTCCTATGCCCTGCTTAGCAGAGGTCACAGGTCCTGCTTGTCCCAGTCACAGAGTTAATCCTGAACAGGAAAAAGGATACATTTGAAGCTATCCTCATCCCCTTTGGTGGATGAGACAACTTTGGAGCCTGAATGAAAATTTACTTCCCACAAATCATCATGCCTTAAACTTCCCTTTAGTTCTAGTTTCTTGGAAAGGAACCTGAGTTAGCTAGTCTTTTTGAAAGATATAAGCTAATTCAAACAGAAGGTGGGTGGGAGACTGGTCTATTTTGAGACAAATGTGTTAAAGACATAGTGGTAATACCTCAAGCAAAGCTTCCATGATAGTAGCTGATATTAACAATGAATGCTTGAGAAATATGAATACAGGACTAAGATTTGATCCTGTATGATTCTTTTGTTGCCTTTCTTTTCCTGTAGGAAGTCCACCTTCCTCTAATACCAACAAGCAAGGCATGCATACTTAGTGGTATATATTATATATACCATAATTTATTATAGGTGATAAGGTAATGAGTTGCACTGAGGTTATATGCAGGGACTTTGAAGTTAGACAGCTGCAAAGGTTCATACCAGTTCAGTTGAGTCACTCAGTTGTGTCCAACTCTTTGCGACCTTGTGGACTGAAGCACACCAGGCCTCCCTGTCCATCACCAACACTCAGAGCTTGCTCAAACTCATGTCCATCAAGTTGGTGATGTAATCCATCCATCTCATACTCTGACATCCCCTTTTCCTCCTGCCTTCAATTTTTCCCAGCATCAAGGTCTTTTCAAATGAGTCAGTTCTTTACATCAGGTGGCCAAAGTATTGGAGTTTCAGCTTCCATATCAGTCCTTCCAATGAATATTCAGGACTGATTTCCTTTAGGATGGACTGGTTGGATCTCCCTGCAGTCCAAGGGACTCTCAAGAGTCTTCTCCAACACCACAAATAGTTTTTGTGTGTGTGTCTGACTTCTTTCATTTAGCATGGTTTTGAACTTTGTCCATGTTGTGTACATGTTTTTTTTTTTAATTTCCAAGTATATTACATTGTATAGATATACCTCATTTTGTTTATCCATGTAAGTACTGATACATATTTGGATTATTTCCAGTTTGAAGTTAAAACAATACTGTCATAAATATTTCTTCCTTGACCTTTCTCTGGAATAAGTCTTATGAAATCTAATGGGGGGAGGAAGGTGGGAGGGGGGTTCAGGATGGGGAACACATGTACACTCATGGCAGATTCATGTCAATGTATGGCAAAACCAATACAATATTGCAAAGTAAAATAAATAAGTAAATAAAAATTTAAAAATTGGCTACTGTTTTCAGAGAAATATAAATGTGTACCTTGTCAAAAAAGCAATGATTCAGTTTCCAGTTTCATAGGCTTCTAGAACCCCAAAAGTCATCTATGAGTCCCTGGATCCAGACTAAAAGCCCATTCCTAAGAACATGCAGATCATTACTTTAAGATACAGAGAAAATTTCTTGTTTCCTTATATAAAATTATAATTATACTGTGTGTTTTACAGAAACATACACATAATGGAGCAATTGACTTCCAAAGAACTACAACTTTTTTTTTTTCTCAGAACTAGAACCGTTTGTCAAGCTAATCCTGATAAACCACACATAAGCAGAAAGGCCAGGGGACAAGAAAGAGCCATGAGCTGTGACATCTGCTCTGTTGACAATGTACAGACAAGGCACTAAAGAAATCTATACCCTAGCAAGACATGTCAATATCATGATTTGATCTCAAGTCCTGAATTCTGAATAAAGAAGTGACACACATCATCAACAATCAATGATCACTGTTTGAGGGAATGTCTAGGATACACGCAAACAGTTGGGAAGATGATGGAGAGTGCCAAGTATGGTGTCTACCCAGAACGAACCTGGAGTTCCTTGGTACCCAGAAATTACACAGAAAAACTCTTCTTACTGAGCTTTCAAAAAAAAAAAAATAGCACCTAAGTGCCAATTTCAACATCACTGGAGTCATTTTAAATTTACTTCCTATAAGATTTATGGAGCTGAGTAGTTTCTAAAAATAGGACATAATTATGTGGATATGGTGCCTAACACAGGTTAGGTATTTAATTCATTATGGCTGTTAGGACTTGTCCCATTCCATTAAAATCCTGATGTAATAGCTGAGGAATCTGATGTATAAATAATAACCGCAAATAATTGATTTGGTGAAGGAATAGACAACATCTTTCCAAGCAGAAACAGGGAGCAGCTGTAGCAACTCTGGATGGGCGGATATGGGATTGGATGACATACAAAGAGCAGCAAAGAAGGACTGAGATTTGGAAGAAGAGCAGAAGTTAGCAGAGTAGATCAGTGGTAAAGATTAAACAGAATACTTAGGCAGAGGAAGTTCCGTTCAGTTCAGTTCAGTCGCTCAGTCGTGTCTGACTCTTTGCGACCCCATGAATCGCAGCACGCCAGGCCTCCCTGTCCATCACCCTCTCCCGGAATTCACTCAGACTCACGTCCATCGAGTCAGTGATGCCATCCAGCCATCTCATCCTCGGTCGTCCCCTTCTCCTCCTGCTCCCAATCCCTCCCAGCATCAGGGTCTTTTCCAATGAGTCAACTCTTCACATGAGGTGGCCAAAGTACTGGAGTTTCAGCTTTAGCATCATTCCTTCCAAAGAAATCCCAGAGCCGATCTCCTTCAGAATGGACTGGTTGGATCTCCTTGTAGTCCAAGGGACTCTCAACTCCAACACCACAGTTCAAAAGCATCAATACTTCAGTGCTCAGCCTTCACAGTCCAACTCTCACATCCATACATGACCACAGGCAGAGGAAAAGTGTATAGAAAGACATGGACACGTGGAAATGTGTGAAGTATTCAAGGAGCAACGAGTTTTCAAATGTGGCTACAATGGATGCAGCAAAACAAATGCAGTGGAGGTTAGGTCTAGCACTCTGAGCAGGCAGGTGGGACAATCCAGTGATCCCTGCTCATGCCCTATGTTATTGTTTTCTGAGAGATGTCATCATAGCCTGTATTTGCATGACACTTCATGCTGCAGAAAACTTCTCATTTAGAATTTTCTAATTTGCTCCTTAAAATGGAGGTGACAAAAGAATCTTTGGCCTCATTTTTAACCAGGATACCTTTCCTGAGAGAGGTTAATTGATTTTCCTCACTCATACAGGCAGGTAGTTGTCTTATTTAAAGTTACACTGCTAACTGTAAATGTAATGATGCTTTTCAATTGTCCTTGGATTTTGAAGTCAGATTGAGTATTACTACAGAAAAAAGGAAGATTTCCAACAATGATGGTGATGATGACTATACTAACTCACAAGATTGTATATTCTCTAGGTTATGATTGTATATTCTCTAAGTTTTGTATTTTCAAATATTGAATATATTAGACTCTATTGTATTAATCTTTATTGCAGGTTGAATAAATTACTTCTAGTCTGAAATCAGAGTGGACCTCATGCCAGACAGTTTAATAAACAATGAGAAAAAGAAGATAAGGCATATTGAGCCATTTTTTCAGAAGCTTGTAGTTGGAGGATGGTTTGGAATGACCATACTATTATATAGGATTATTACATAAATTGAATATACTTATTATACAACATTTCCCCACATTTGAATTGCTTGTCAACAATCTAAGAGTTATGGAAAATCAAACTATCAGTTAAAATTTCCGTCTCCCTCTCTCTCCCTCCCTCCCTTCCTCTCTCTCTCTCTCCACACACACACACACACACACACACACACACACCACTTTAAAGTTCACTAAAACATAATACATCCTTTTTGCTGGAAACTTGCTCTCCAGAATGCCAAGGTACACGTTGTATCACATTGTAGCTGAGTAGGAGTTACTATGGAAATGTTCAGTTGTAGTCTTTGTAGCACAGACACCTTCTTACCAGAAATGGCTAATGCTGCCTGATGGGCAGCTTCCTGTGAAAGATGTCCCCTGGTTCCCTTCGGTCTTTCTCTACAACTACACATGTATGATCTGCTGCATTTGTCAAACCAAAAAAAGACAAGGAACATTGACATAGAGAAAGTATGTTGCTATTTTTATCTTCAAAGGATAGAATTCATTGAAGCATTTATGGGAGGATAAGAAAATAAAATTATTTATAAACAAAAACATTTTTTTTTGCAAATTTAAGCATTCACTTTTATTACTATATTAGGCTTCCCCAGTGGCTCAGTGGTAAAGAATCTGCCTCAATTCAGGAGACAGAGGTTTGATCCCTGGGTCAGGAAGATCCCCTGGATAAGGGCATAGCAACCCACTCCAGTATTCTTGCCTGGAGAATCTCATGGACTGAGAAACCTGGCGGGCTATAGTCCATAGAGTCACAATGAGTCAGACACGACTGAAGTGACTTAGCACTCATCCACAAGGTGAACTTCTCAAAGGGCTGTTTTAAGTGTTTAGAGTACTAAATAAGAAAGAGTTCCCTATTCTCAAGGTTTTTTGTTTTTTTGTTTTTTTCATGAAGAAGGGTGGTGGGCAAGAGAAACAAATAAATGGGTAACTGCCTGAAAATGTCCCTGGTGGCTCAGATGGTCAGGAATCTACCTGCAAAATGGGAGACCTGGGTTTGATCCCTGGGTTGGGAAGATACCCTGGAGGAGGGCATGGCAACCCACTCCAGTATTCTTGCCTGGAGAATCTCCATGGTCAGAAGAGCCAGGTGGGCTACAGTCCATAGAGTCACAAAGAGCTGGACAGGACTGAGCAACTAAGCACAGTACAGCGTTAGAGTCTATGGTAGGGTTATCATACAGCCCTGTTAGATATTTAGGACAAATTCATATAAATGGAGAAAGTTTGAACCTTTTAGAATTAACTGAAATTAGAGACCTAGAAATTATGAGCTGAAAAAATAAATTTCCAGAAAGTGAATCAGCTAGTAAAGTGTTTTTTTCCTGAGTTAAGTTAAATGGCTGAGCAAAAGGACCTCATAGATGGCATGCAAGGAGAACTAAAAAAGAGGCTGCAAAAGGGAATTTTTCTACAAACTCATGAACTGGGAATTACAATTTACCCAGTCATTCAGTACATTTTTTCCTGAACTCCTTATCACTTAGTGGCTGCAGGTGGAGTGAGATTAAAATAGATATGGTCCACACCCCCTTAGAGGATATGAAACTGTCTAGTGGAGGAGGCAGACAATTCAAATAATCACACAAATCAATATGCAATTAATGCAATTTTATAAGGTTAATGAAGACTTTGAGTGGGTGCAAGACTTTTCACCTTCAGGTCTTACTGAGCCATCAAAGCATGGGAGAATGAAAGTCAAATGTTCTTCAAGATTATATTTTTAAACCACATATGATAAAGTTGCATCATCAGAACTGGATTTGGTTCAAGCTATCTTCACCTTAGCTGATCTTTCAAAATCAGCAACAGAGGGATGAAGAGATGCAGAAAATTTTAGCAGCACTCTCAGAAGGAAACGCAGTTGATGGTACATGAGGGGCAAGTGAAGAGAAGGAATTTACTGAGTTTATACCAATATTGATAGAAGCAAAATGCAGCCATGCTTTCTTTGTGAAAAGCCCAAGAGAAGAAAGTGGAATGTTGAAAATAGAATTCAACTCAGCTTTCTCTCTCAGATTGGAAAAATACAAAAGTGTACCCGTGAATAACTAATATATTTTCAAGATTTAGTTCAATTTTAAATATAGACTAGAAAGTTTTCAAGAAATATAGCATTTGTTTCCAATTTAATATTTACATTAACATTTTATCACTTGGGTGATAGGTGGCCTATTTGCAATGCTAATGAAGAGCTACTCTTCATTTGCTCAGCAAAACATTCAATGAACAATTCCAATATATCAGGCACTGCAATAGGCATTTAGTAACAATAGTGAAAAGGAGAGAAGTCCCTGTCCTTACCTGGTGTATATAGTTTATTGGAGAAGCAGACATTGACTACATTGTGACAATGGTGTGATGATAGGTTTCAAGTCCTAGAGGTTAAGGTAGGATAGAGGGAAACATATTCAATGAAAGTTTTTATCAGGAAAAACAGCAAAGCTTGAAGGGTCTGCAAAATCAAGCATAGGGTAGCTACGCTGTCAAGCAGAAAGGCAGGGATAGCTTCAAACATTCTATTGCATTCCATATTCAGGAGAAAAAGATCCTTCCTGATGGCCATAGAAAGGAGAACAATGATCATTATTAGAAAGTTAAAAGGTGGCAGATTCATATCAATATAAGGAATGATTCACTACTAAATAAGGCCATCTGATAATCAGAAGTCTGAGTATGGATGTAGAGAAGTTGTTACTGGAAGCATTCACACTCAAGTTGGAGGAAGAACTCTTCAAAATGGGTTCTGGGCATATAGATTCAAAGAGAAAGGGGCCAGACAGTGCACAGAGAGGTGAAAAAAATTAAGAGAGATGAACCAATTGGAAAAAACACACATTATATAGAGCATTCACTTTTATATGGTACTCATTTTACACTTATAAAGTGTTTATGAAAAAAAGAAGAAAACAATTTTAAGGTGTTATAAGATTTTAGTTTTGTCTACTGTCCCACCAGCATAGGTTAGTGACCCTTGTTAGGTTATGTGAAATGTGAATGGGCAGCTAAAATTAGAGTACCTGAAGTCACTATTTTCCTTCATACCCTGATATTGGTTTCAAAATTCATTGATAACATTCTAGGATTTTGAGAAGTACAAGGCTAAACACAGACAATTTCCTGAAGTTCTCTAAATTATACCTTGTTTGTAACCACTGATGTAGATAAAAGAACCCAGAATACTCACTAGCTGTGATGCTCCAAGTGTCCAAGCTCATTACTGAATCTTGGTTTCCCCCCTTGCAATTTGGGAAACTGCTCTTTAGCAGAGAGAAGTAGCCACAGTCCTGAAAGTTAGCAGTCTTACTGAATGAGCCGCAGCTTTGTCTGAGCACACAGCAGGGATGGGGAAGATAAGGCATATAGTCCTTTTACCCCAGTGATCCCTACACTGCCATTGACACCTTGCTCCTATTGTCAGATACCACTCTCGAGACTTCTCCCCACCTCGTCCATATAATCTTCAGGTAAGACTAGATGATAGGAACTTGCCTGACCCCATCTCCTAGTTGCTTAGTTCATAAATGATCACCTTATGCAAATTAGGTCAATCATCCTGACTCCCACTGACTACTTTGCCCTAGAACTAGACATGGGCTGTGCCGATAACTCCCTTCCCAGACTTATTATTGGACATGGGAAAAAGAGGCTAAAGGTATACTATTAAGAATTGTCAGGTGCTGTCTTTCCATCATATTAAGAAAAAGAAAAAAAAAAAAACCTGTCATGTACAGAAAGTTAGATACATAAAACTGTCATGCAGATAGATGTCAAGGCACAAAACTGAGAGCTCCCAAAATGTCAACATCTCAACAGTTCCCCCAGTGGTCAAGCCCACCTCTCCTGATGTGGATTGGTGGTTTTATGAGATTATTCAGTATCTTCCCAAGCCTCTCTTTTTCATGTCCCTGATTTTATCATCTATTTTACAAAGTCCTAATAAGCACATTGATATCACCTTCCTCAGAAGATGTTTTTCTAAAATATGCATTGGCAAATAAAACAAACAAAAATGGCATGGTTTATCTTTTTCTTTTTCCTTTTTTTACTAGAGAACTCAAACGAAAAAGAAAAATAGAATGCTCCTGATAACTAAATGACATACTGCAATTAGCTCAATTATTAGACACATTCTATTAAGTGATACATTTTGCCCATTCTCCTTCCAGTCTCTGTGAAGCCACAAGCTGTCCATGAGCTATTCATTAGGAGGGCTACTTATGAACTGGCAGACTAAAGTCTGTGTTTCTCAAAAGGTCATCACCTGGATGAGTCAAAGCCTTGGCAGGATACCTAAGAGATAAGGAAAATGTAATTAACAAAGAAATCTAGGACCACTTGCCCATATATTTCTTGTACTATGTGGACAATTGCATTAGCAATACCTGGGCAGAGGTTATGAAAACAGATGGCAAACCCAGAGGAAGTGCAAAATCCTGGAGAGAGGAAGCATTTCAAAGAAAGAGAGACTACAGTTCAAATCTTGACTTGACTATTCTCATTTAAGCCAGTGATTTAGTTTCTTTGAACCTAAACTACTAACTGTAGTCATTATTGAATAATATATAAAGCATCTTGACACTAAAGTGAGATTGGATATGGGAAGGCCCTTGCACACATAAAAATGTGATGAAAATGTTACTTCCTTCCACATTGGACCCCTCTAAGATCTCCTCTGGGACAGTCTAACCAGAAAATTAGATGAGAGGAAAAGAGGAAAGAGAAGAAGAAGAAGAGGGTAATATAAACTCATTTTATCATTAGACCCAAAACAGCTGGCTAAAAGCTTAAGCAAAGATAATTGTCTTTCAAATGCATATATGTTCTAAGGTGTAGCTATTACCTTTTATCTTTCTGTTTCCAAGATAACTTTCCAATAAGTATTTTAAGAATATATGATAGTTTTCCTGCAATACTTTCCTTACTCAAACTAGAGACCTATCATCAAGTCCTTTTAGTGCTGAAGAATAGACAATCAAATAAATATCTGGTACCAATTACCTATTTTAATAACACATAAGAAAAATGGTACACTAGAGAAAAAGATTAGGGATAATAATTATAAATCATATTTACTGAGCACCTACTTAGGCCCAACACTTTTGAAGTCACTTCCATCAATTTTATGATTTTTAAAACTTTTAAGAAAAATACCTGAGGATTTCACCTTATATTTGTTAGAAATGGCACATATGATATACAGCAAGATTTTTCAAGGTTATCAAGGAATTGTGATAGACATAAGAAATAGATAACTGAATAAACCAGTGTTCTTTAGGTCAAAGGGCCCAAAACAGAGAGAAAATAATCATAAATTAATAATAGCAGCTGTTGCTTATTATGCAAATACATATCATAAACTATTTGTTATGTTTTTCATATTTCCCTGCTTTACTAAAGAATTATTAAGCAGAGAAGCAGAGAATGCATTTCATGGACCACCTCACTGTTTTAGAATCTTCTATGCATAATAATATCATTGGATATAAATACCATTGACCAAAAAATATAGGACATTCAATATCACAGTAATCCAAGTCAATACCCCAGCAAGTAAAGTGAAGTTGAAAAGTTCTATGAAGACTTCTAGAATTAATATTCTGAAAGATGTCCTTTTCATTACATGGGAATGGAATGCAAAAGTAGGAAGTCAAGAGATATCTGGAATAAGAGGCAAATTTGGCCTTGGAGTACAAAATGAAGCAGGGCAAAGGCTAACAGAGTTTTACAAGAGAATGCACTGGTAACAGCAAACACACTCTTCCAACAAGACAAGAGAAGACTCTACGCAACGACATCACCAAATGGTCAACACCAAAATCAGACTGATTATATTCTTTGCAGCCAAAGATGGAGAAGCTTTATACAGTCAGCAAAAACAAGACCAGGAGCTGACTGTGGCTCAGATCATGAACTCTTTATTTCCAAATGCATACTTAAATTGAAGAAACTAGGGAAAACCACCAGAGCATTCAGGTATGATCTAAATCAAATCCCTTATGATTATACAGTGGAAGTGACAAATAGATTCAAGGAATTAGATTTCATAGACAGAGTACCTAAAGAACTTTGGACAGAGGTCCATGACATTGTTCAGGGGCAGTGATCAAGACCATCTTCAGAAAAAGTAATTCAAAAAGGCAAAACAGTCATCTGAAGAGGCTGTACAAAGAGCTGAGAAAAGAAGAGAAGTGAAAGGTAAAGGAGAAAAGGAAAGATGTGCCCATTTGAATGCAGAGTTCCAAAGAACAGCAGGGAGAGATAAGAAAGTCTTCCTCATGATCAAAGCAAAGAAATAGAGAAAAACAATAGAATGGGAAAAACTAGAGATCTCTTCAAGATAATTAGAGATAGCAAGGGAATATTTCATGCAAAGACGGGCATGACCAAGGACAGAAATGGTATGAACCTAACAGAAGCAGAAGACATTAAGAAGTGATGGCAAGAATACACAGAAGAACTTTACAAAAAAGATCTTCATGACCCAGATGATCACAATAGTATGATCACTCACCTAGAGCCAGACATCCTGGAATGCAAAGTCAAGTGGGCCTTAGGAAGCATGACTATGAACAAAGCTAGTGGAAGTGATGGAATTCCAGTTGAGCTATTTCAAATCTTGAAAGATGACGCTGTGAAAGTGCTACACTCAATATGCCAGCAAATTTGGAAAACTCAGCAGTGGCCACAGGACTGGAAAAGGTCAGTTTTCATTCCAATCCCAAAGAAAGGCAATGCCAAAGAATGCGCAACTACCACACAAATGCATTCATCTCACATGCTAGTAAAGTAATGCTCAAAATTCTCCAAGCCAAGCTTCAGCACTATGTGAACCATGAAATTCCAGACGTTCAAGCTGGTTCTAGAAAAGGCAGAGGAACCAGAGATCAAATTGCCAACATCCGTTGGATCAGTGAAAAAACAAGAGAGTTCCAGAGAAACATCTATTTCTGCTTTATTGACTATGCCAAAGCCTTCAACTGTGTGGATCACAATAAACTGTGGAAAATTCTGAAAGAGATGGGACTGCCAGACCACCTGATTTGCCTCTTGAGAAATCTGTATGCAGGTTAGGAGGCAACAGTTAGAACTGGACATGGAACAACAGGCTGATTTAAAATAGGAAAAGTCAAGGAGTATTAAAATAGGTGTACGTCAAGGCTGTATATTGTCACCCTCCTTATTTAACTTATATGCAGAGTACATTATGAGAAACTATGGGTTGGAGGAAGGACAAGCTGGAATCAAGATTGCCAGGAGAAATATCAATAACTTCAGATATGCAGATGACACCACACTTATGGCAGAAAGTGAAGAAGAACTAAAGAGCTTCTTGATAAAAGTGAAAGAGGAGAGTGAAAAAGTTGGCTTAAAGCTCAACATTCAGAAAATTAAGATCATGGCCTCCGGTTCCATCACTTCATGGCAAATAGATGGGGAAACAGTGCAAACAGTGGATGACTTTATTTTTCTGGGCCCCAAAATCACTGCAGATGGTGACTGCAGCCATGAAATTAAAAGACGCTTACTCCTTGGAATGAAAGTTATGACCAACCTAGACAGCATATTACAAAGAAGAGACATTACTTTACCTCAAAGGTCCATTTATGAAGGCTATGGTTTTTCTAGTGGTCATGTATGGATGTGAGAGTTGGACTGTGAAGAACGCTGAGAGCAGAATTGATGCTTTTGAACTGTGGTGTTAGAGAAGACTCTTGAGAGTCCCTTGGAGTCAAAGAGATCCAACCAGTCCATCCTAAAGGAGGTCAGTCCGGGTGTTCATTGGAAGGACTGATGTTGAAGCTGAAACTCCAATAGTTTAGCTGCCTGATGTGAAGAATTGAGTCATTTGAAAAGACACTGATGCTGGGAAAAATTGAATCCAAGAGGAGAAGGGAACGACAGAGGACGAGATGGTTAGATGGCATCATCAACTCAATGGACATGGGTTTGGGTGGACTCTGGGTGTTGTTGATGGACAGGGAGACTTGCATGCTGCAGTTCATGGGTTCTCAAAGATTCAGACACAACTGAGCAACTGATCTGAACTGTCCTGAACTGAACTGAACTGTTTGATTTTTTTATGGAATAATGAGCTGGATTATACAGTTCTATACTTGTTTCAGATGTTGAAAATACATTTTACAATGCATTAATTTATTTTGTGTTATTCCTCTGCAATTGCCCTGTTAGCCAGTAATCTTGGGTTTTGCTGTCATTTTTAGAACTGTTGAGAATGGGATATAATCTCATTTAGTTTGGAACAGCAGCTCCACAGAGCCTGGAGAGCCCTGATCCAGGAGGTTTTCCTGGATATATTTGGAGTGGTGATGATGGAAGACAGTGAGGTGACAAGATTTTAAACCAATCACAAAATATAGGCCAAATAAGAATAGTAAATAAAAAATAATGATGATGATGACAAAGTGCTAAGATAGCTCAGTTTGCAAATTTAGGCCACATGAGAATTGGTCGCCTACCAAATAAACTTTTTTTTCCTTCTCTCAAATAGGGACTTGCTTATTGTCAATATCAGAATTACCTGAGCTGTTGGTCAAAGTGCCGATTCAGAGGATTGGAGGTTATGAAGTTTTAATATCTGATATCCATGTGAGTGAAATGCTGAGGAGAAAAGGTAATAGTAATAGTCATTTCTTCTGTTTAATATTGTATTCCAATTCCTGGCACAGTAGCTAGCATATTATAGATGGAAGAAAAAAAGGAAGAAATTAAAGAAGGATGGAAGGAAGAGAGGGAAAGAAGGAAGAGTAGAGGGAGAGAGAGCGGAATGGAGGGAGAGGGAGGAGAAAGCAGAGGAGGGTTAGGTATGGGGAGAGGAGAGACAGTGAGAGGAATGAGAGAATCTTCCCACACCAAGAAGCCATATTATTTCCTTTGTTTTTTCTTTTCATATTTCAAGTTAGAAGCTTCACATTTTCAACTGGACATGTGTGAGGGATATGTGTGTGTGGATGGGTGTTTTTATATTGGGGGTGGGGTTGTTGGAGATGATCTGGGAAGTGGTTCCTCTGATTAGATATAAATAATATATAATTATTAGTTATTAATAATATAAGAGAAAATGATTCTCTATCCCACTCCAGTTTGCCTGTATTTTAGCTTTATTAGTTTTTTCATTTGAATAGTTCAAAATCATTTGGAACTTCACATTCAAGAGCCCAGTCCCAAGATATTTGTGCCAAAAGTCAAGCTTCCAGAGTACTCTCTACATCCTCTTTTGTAACACTAATCATGTTATTGATTATTTGTGGCATTTTAATATTTATTGCTATACCAGTTCATGAATAAGGACCTAGTAGATTACTTGGTGATCGGAGAAGGCAATGGCACCCCACTCCAGTACTCTTGCCTGGAAATTCCCATGGACGGAGGAGCCTGGTGGGCTGCAGTCCATGGGGTCGCTAAGAGTCGGACACGACTGAGCGACTTCACTTTCACTCTTCACTTTCATGCATTGGAGAAGGCAATGGCAACCCACTCCAGTGTTCTTGCCTGGAGAATCCCAGGGACGGGGGAGCCTGATGGGCTGCCGTCTCTGGGGTCACACAGAGTCTGACACGACTGAAGTGACTTAGCAGCAGCAGCAGCAGCAGATTACTTGGTGATAGTAGGTAGGCACTAGATAAATAAGTGTTATGTGTTTATGGGAAAAACTAATGATGTAAGAATCACTATTGTATGGCAGTGACTTCATATCCACTCTTTATTTTTATATATTATTATTTTGTGAGCCATTCATTCCTCCCTGAAGTTCAGAGTGAGCTAAAAGGACTATCAGACAGAAGGTGCGTGGATTAAGTGTAGAAGGCATATGGTTCACTAAAGAAAGAAACAGCTTCATGGGGGAAAAACGATATATGAGATAAAAGAATTAAATTATGCTCTCGGGTATTAAAAATAAAGTTGAAAATGACATACTAAAGAAACCAAGGGAAACCTTACCACCAAGAGAAAGTAACAGGTTTTTCAGTGATTGAGTCTGCCTCTCTGTTGCTGATACTTCCCATAGTCTTGCTTTTGTTACTGTTGGTATTTTTTGTTGTTGAGGTAACTGTTGTAAATTATGCGGTGGTTTTCTCTCTCTAGTCCTCTCCCTTATATGATGCTTCTTTATGTCTTGTTTTTCTTGGCTAAGCATTTCTTAAATTCATGCTTAGAATTACTTTGTGCTCTATGCCATCTTGAAGGCCCTTCTGTTATCACATGGATATTGTATAATCTTCCCTGTAATTAGGATATAGTTAAAATTGCAACTTGCTTTTGCAGCCAATTGTTATCTAGGTTCTGTGTAATCTTGGCAACCTCATCACTGATGACTCATGGTGCGCATTAGGAAGGACAATGGTGCCAGAAGTCCCCAAACATTCTCATACTAGTAATAGGTTTCAAACTCATCACCAGTGTGTACACCAAAACACAGTTGATATTCACAGGAGAAAGGTTAAACCACAGCTGAGGTTGAGCCCCTTCCAGTTAGCACAACAGAGCTACATGGGAGCACATGTGAGGTCAATCTGTAAGAAGAAGAGAAATTCAAATGCAATGCAACTACAAGGTCAATCTATATATTGTAATTGCTAGTTAAAAGCAGCACACTTTAATGGTGATAGGGAAAGAATTGGGATGTTCTAATGTTGAGACTTAAAATGCAGTGACATTTGCAGAATTCTGTTCCTGTGAATTGACCTTCAACTCGATTTTATCTATTTAACTTTTGGCTAAGCTTTTAATAAATCATTCATTTGTTCAACAAGGATTTATATGTCACATTTCTTACTTGGCATCTCTGACTGTGTATACAAAAGAACACTTACTATGACAAATACTCTTTCTGATGCTTAATCCCTCTAACCCATTCCAAACCTCATTCCTCAATCTTTCCTTTCAAAGAAAAACTACTGTTAGCCATTCACCTGGCTAATAAAGCATTTCCTTTTCCATCTTTTCTTTTCTTTATACCACACACCTAAGATATCTATAAGTCATGCCCACACGTCTATTATTATTTCCTGATTCCAAGACATTTTATCTCACTTTTCGTGCTTGAAAGCCTCCTGAATAGTTTCTTCCCTCCATTCTCATTGCTACTATGTTCCATTCTTTACACAGAAGCAAAAATAAGCTTCTTATTTAAGAAAAGAAATTATAATACTCTTTTGCTTAAACATGCAATGTTTTCCCCAACAAACTAGAAGAAAATCCAAATTCCTTTTCTTGGTTTGTATACTTAGTCTGTCTACTTCCCCCCCGTAATATCATACCCCCTCTTTTTGACATTACTCTTAAGCTATACTCACATTATTCTCTTTATTACACAAATCAAGCTTATTTTTAATCCAGGGCCTTTGCAACAGGTTCTTCCCTTCACTGTAATTCTTTTTAATTAAACTTGGTATGATTGAGCTCCCGTTAAAGATCTATGTTTAGATAGTATCTTTTTAGAGAGATTCTCTTGGCTATTCAAATTCAAATCTTGGCTATTAGCCAATACTCTCTTGGCTAATCAAACTTGGCAATCCTTATCCTTTTATTTACTGCATAGCATATTTTTATACTAGTGAACAAAGAAGAAAATGATACAAACTCATTTATTACTGGTCTACCAATTCTAGATTGTAACCTCCTTGGGAGTGAAACCATGTCTGTCTTATTCCTGCTGTGCAGGAATATGATAATCATAATGATTTTACAGAGACGGAAGTGAATTAATTATACTTGGAATTTTCAGGCAACATTTAAGAGGTAAGATGATTCTCAATCAAGATATTGATGGACACATAGGAATGTATTTGGAAGAATAGGATGAGAGGGAGATACTCTAAGTAAAATGACCTTCATAAAGCCAGTCTGAAACTGATGGAGCATAGTGTGAGCAAGAGGTGCCAAATTGTGACAATGCAAGAACAATGTGTTGGATAATGGAGGATTTAGTGTTGTTTGCTGAAGAATTTGGACCTTACTCTGGTCAATTGTTTCTCAAATTCTTCCATTCATATATTTCTAACAGAAGATGAGCTAGAATACATATCCACTGGGAACTAGAAACATAGTCCAAAATGCCACCAACAATATTGTTTGTTTTAAACAATGTCCTACTTTAGCTTAAAATGTGTGTGAATGTCATATTCTAACCATTTTGATTAGTTTTCATTACAAAAATAAATATTGTGTTCAAATATTTGAAAAAATAAATTCAATATCAATTCCTTATCCTGTACTGTGGATATCCTTGGCAGACCACTGTACCCCTAGTGTTTGGGCGCTCTGGTTAAAGTGATAGCTAACAAACAGCCTACCATGGGGGGCAGTCTTTAAAATAAAAGAGTGGTGAGATCACACTTGTGATTGAAAAAGATCACTCTAATTGAGAATGTGGAGACCATATTACAGGAAAGAAATAAATGGACATTCAATAAATATTTGTTGCATTGCTCTAACTCTCACCAAAGCCAAGTTTACACAGTCATATGCAATAACATTTGTATGGTTTATCCAGGTTCAAATACTTTCTCTTGAGAAATACACATAGGGCTCTGACCTAAGTCATCTGAGATCATGCTCTGTGCTAAACAAATGCATTGCAGACTCACTTATTTCCCATTCTACAATGTCAGGATGTATAAGAAATGATTATACACCACATCTCTGAACTAATATACAATAGGAGTTTATCACAGAATGAAAAGTTGTCCAATTAAATAATTTCATCAAGCATTTACTTTGAATAGAGTTATGAAATTGTTTTGAAAATGAGGATGATTTTTCCAATATGCAAGATCTTTTTTTCCCAATTGCAAGAGCTCATCAAAGCTGAAGACCAAGACAATTATAGCATTAGAAGTAACTAAAGGGAGGAGATGTCGCTCAAAGAACTGAATTTTCTCTTCATTGATCTTATTCTCACCAGTCAAAAGTCCTCATCACTTGTAGCTTATCTTTTTGTTATTTTTGTTTTTTAACCTCAGGACCTTTTTCTCCAAGATGATTTCCTTGATGATCACTTACGAAGAACTCCACTGGATCTGAACTGAGTTGCTGTTTTCGGGAAAAAACAAAAACAAAAACTGCTTGATGCAAACTATCTGGAGTTGCATGAGGATAATCTTTCCCAGGTGAGGAAGAAGCCAAAAAAGGCTGAAGGCTTAGCAGGGAGAGGCCTGGGATTATTTGAGATGATCTTGGAGAGATTAGAAAGCATTTCTTCCTGCAGAAAGTACTGTAGACACTGTGGAGCTGGTAGGACAGGTGGTATGAGGAGTTCTGTGTGGCTTCCCCAGGGATTTTATGAAATACAGAGAAAAGAAGAAATAACTTGGACAGTGATGGGTAAGGACACAAGGCTTTCTTACAGCACCTTGAGAAAATCCAAAATCTACCCTCTCCCTTTTCTCTATTATTCTGGCTACTTTGCACTTTGAGTGCTTTTTCTCTTACATATAATGTACATTATAGTCTCTACTGTTCAGGATGTTTTAAGGTTATTCAAAAGAAAGTACCTAATGTACCAGAACTTTAAAATGACCTATACATTCTTCAAGTTCCACTAAAATTGAATAAACTTTAGATGGGATTATTCCCTGACTACAGGTCACTGACCTCCCTTTACTGGCAGCATTTACCTAAGAAAATTTTCAATTGTAAAGTCTTCTTCCATCCCTGTGAGACGTAAATCTTCTCCTTGCCTCTTGCCAGTTTTACAACCCAGGGATGTCATTCTCAAGGACCTGGAAGTCAATCCTTGAAATGATGTAATCATCAAGGAAAGTAGTGTCCCTGTCCCCTGTCTCTGTGGTAGGAAGGGGCCTAACTTTCAAAGTGACAACTAACATACATGGATGACTTGCTCACACTGGCCAATCTCCCCTCTGAAATCCTCCAGGACATTCCACTAGATCTCCCCAGCCCTCAAAAACCCTTAATCCTTTGTTTCAGCAGAGTTGGGTTCAATCTCCCTTCCCTGCTGCAAGAGTCTTGAACAAAGTCTTCCTTATATAACTGTGTCCAGTGCAATTTTTCTATGACAAATATATATTCATTCCTTGTAATTCAAAAACATCTACAATTCTATGTAATGTTTCTTTTAATAGTTCTACCTGAAAATCAATGGATTTTTATACATTCCTTAACTATGTACAAAGTTGCAGGCAATATTAAAATAAAAGTATTAATCAGAATAAGACATGGAGTCAATAAAGGCAAAGTGGGTATTAGACACATTTGGGCAGTTAGGTAGGTGGCAATTTCATGGGCAAAGGTTCCTACTGTGTATTTACCATGAGTCTGTTCAGTGATAATGAATGTAAAATAACTGACTTAATATTCACAAGTATAGAAGAAAGGGAAGAACATTACCTTAATACTTGCTTGCATAGGAATATAATGAATATAGCTTGGAGGATTAATATTTTCTCTTCTGAGTTCCAAAGGAAACAATTTGGATATGACATTATTTATCACCAATTAATATAGTATGGTTTGTGCAGTAACTAAGAGGACAGAATGGGGAGATGGTAAGGATGCTTCTTAGCATAATAAGGGAAAGGTTAAAGAGTAGTTTCTGTGAAATTCAGCACTATTAGAAGTTACCACAAATTCTCATACAGACTCAGTAGAGGTTTGGAAAGAATATTATTTCTCATTTTGGCAAGATATGAATTTAGACATTCTATAAGATAAACTGCTACAGCCTTTGGTGGAAGCTCCCCTGCACAACATCCTTCCTTGACAACTGGCACTCCCATTCCCACTATCTATAAGAGAGCAATTTACCATTTAACCTTCCAATAGCAAGGCCCAAATGTACACTTTTATTTGCAGAGCAGCAATAACCGGAGACCCAGGTTTGATCTCTGGGTGGGGAAAATCCCCTGGAGAAGGAAATGGCAATCCACAACATTATTCTTGCCGGAAAACCCCATGGACAGAGGAGCATGGCAGACTACAGTCCATGGTGTTGCAAAGAGTTAGACACAACTTAGCAATTAAACCACCACCAATAACTGGACAGAGACAAACCACTCCATAATCCCTTAATACCTCAGGATTTGGAACTGTAAAGTATAAGATAAGGCTGAATCCTGATTACTTTGATAGGTTGGTTGGAATATTGTAAAAAGTGGATGGAAAAAGAATTTAGAAGAGTTCTATGCAAAGTGAAAAAAGAATGGGTGAAATTAAGAAACAAGGAATACTTTGTTAGATATCCTAAAGGACTTCAGGATTGAGTCAAGTGTGTAACATAGGTTTCCTCTAAACAAAATCATAAAGGCAACCAATTAAATATATGTAAATGCCCACCTAAATTTTACTGGGTCTAGGATATGTGTGTGTGTGTGTGTGTATTTATGTATATATATTACTATTAATAGTAACACATATATTACTATCAATAATATTGATGATACTATTAATGTTAACTAGGAAAAGAGAGAACATCTCTCCTTAAGAATCAGTTAAGCTGATATTCTGTTTTTCTATCTGTAAAATGTAGATGGATACTTTTCATAGGAGGTCAAAATAAAAGCAGACAACAATCAAGATTACACAAGCATCACATTTAATTTTGGAACTGATTAATTCACTCACATATTTGTTAAGCATTTATTATGTAGTAGGCAGGCACTGTCCTTGATTTTGGAGATACATCAGTGAAGATGCACAGATTTTATCTAGCTCACATGAAGTTTATAATCTAGTAACAGGGGTGGAGATGGATGGGAAGGCTGATAACATAAAAATTAATAAATATAGAGCATGTTCCCTAGGATTAAGTGCTAATATTTGGAGAAATAGCAGTCAAAATGTGTACAGTAAATGAGTAAAAGAGAGTTGTAGGAGATAAGGTCAAAGTGTAGAGAAAGACCAGACCCTTATAGGAAAGTGTAAGGATTTTTATTTTACCCAATAGGACAGAAAGTTACTGGAAGGCGGGCAATGGAAATAACTGATGTGTTTTGATAACAGAAAGGTCATTCTTGCTTTGGGATTGAAAATAGACCAATGGGTGTTGAGAAGAAGAAAAAAGGACAACTAAATTCCATCTAGAGGACAGTCAGATGTGGTCAGATACCAAGTAAATTTCGAAGACTAAAGCAGAGGATGTGATTTAATGAGGTATTAAATGCAAGGGGGATAGGACAAGAGAAATTGGGTATGACTTCAAGGTTTATGGTTGAGAAACATCA
This sequence comes from Aepyceros melampus, assembly GCA_006408695.1. NCBI lineage: Eukaryota > Metazoa > Chordata > Mammalia > Artiodactyla > Bovidae > Aepyceros > Aepyceros melampus. The sequence continues at coordinate 645,726 of SJXQ01004548.1, forward strand.
AATTAAGTTATTATTAACTGAGAAGGGAGATAGGGAGATAGTTTGGAAAGATGGGAAACCAGGTGTTCAGCTTTCAATAAGGGTAGGAAGTTGGATACACTTGTTTCGAGGTTAGTGAATAGATCCAAATAGGTAAATATTTAGATGTTCAAACACAGATAGTATTTAAAGTCATCATGTTGGATGAGATATGTCATCTCCTGAGAGTAGGATGAGGAAAAGGATAATAAAAGTTTGTGAAAAGAGGACTATGATACAGGAGATGGAGGAAAAAATGGACTAGGGGAACATGGTAGGGCTGCCTGGCAGCAGTGAAACCTGGTTTGGGTTTCACATGCTGGATTTTAAGTGAGACCATTCAGCAGGGTTTTGTGTGTCTCCTTTCCTCTCACCTTTACATTAAGTTGCAAGAATGTAGATGAAGGAACTAATGTCTGGGTTAAGCAACAGAGTATTCAAAGTCAGGGCCAGGGGGTGGGAATAATGGAGTTGACGGTATAATGATAATGATCAATCATAGAATCTAAAGTTGGAAGAAGTCACGTGAGAATGTGAAATGAGAAATAATTAAAGAACAATACTGTTGAAGTATTAAAAATTCAAGGGTGTTCAGTAGAATGGACAGAAGTTGAAATGCTTGGAATTTCTATTAAAGAAGGGATGTATATTTTGGTCACATCAAAATCAGTGTTATGAGCATGGATGGCACATGTTAAAGTTCAAGATTAGATTACAGAATAAGTGGAAAAACTGAGAGGCAGGGGTCTGATAGGATTATTTACATGGCTAATCAGTCATTAAGAATTTTGAACGCAGTGTGTTCAGGATAGAGACAGCGAGCCAAGGTTTAATATCTTCAAGCAGTGAAGGGGAATGATGAGTAAGCTGAAGATGAGTAACACAAAGGACTAGAGTATAGCTTGACATGATGGCATGATGTTTAAGCTCTGTGGCTTTCAGGGAGGGGATGGGATAATTGCTAGGAAGCAGCCATAAAGTTCACTAAGAACTACTTAATTTTTCTGTCCAGTGGTATAAGAGATATGAAAGAGGTCATCAGGGACGATCCTAAAAGGAAAGGGAAATGTTTGGAGGAGAAGTCAAAGATATAGAGAAGACTGCTGAAGAACTGCTGTGGGTTTCTGAAGGCAAAATAAATATGTTTCAGGTTAAAAAAAAAAAAAAAAGTGGACTGCAAGACAGGTTTTTATCTGTTTCTAATACCCGTAGAAACTGAAACTCTAAGAAAGTATTTGATAAAAATCATAAAACTTGTACAATTTGAGACAGAATTTAAAGACTGCTTTCACTCCAAAGCTCAGAAACTTCTAAAGCCTTTTCTTATCATGATGCAGAAACTATCTAATGCAGTTAGGGAAAGAGTCATTGTAGTGTGAGAATTACTCTAACCATGTAATAGTCTCTTATTTTCCAGATGTATTCCGCATGATATGTAAAAAACTAGCACATGTCTTAACCAATTCTAAGATATTTCTCAAAATTACCATTTTTTGCCTAGCTCATATGGAATATTTGATTATCTTTATGGATCTGCAACACGGTACATAATGAAAATGGACAGTAGTAGAACTGCCTACATTCACATCCCAACTCCAGCTCTTTATTAGATATGAGATTTAGATTAGTCAATTAAATCAATGGTATTAATCAATTAACCTGAGTGTGTTCCCATGTGGTGATATTGGAATAACAATACCTTGCTTGTGGTTATACTAAAATGACTCTGAGAGGGGTTAGGAAAAGAAGTTCAATTCAGTTATTTTCTTTTTCTTCTTGGTAAGAAATAAATAATGTGATTCATTATTAATGGGGAATGTTTTTCCTTCTTCTCACAGAGACCAGTAGAGGAGGGAAGAAGAAGAGGAATGGCAATCTAAAGCTGTTTCTAGCCCTTCTGTACCGCGATTTGTGTCCTGCTTTGCTGGATCTAGAATAGATGTTCTGTCCGTTAAAAGCACACAGTGAGAAATGTTCAGATATCCAAAGGCAAGCCGAGGGATGAATAGGAAGTAGAGAGGCAATTTATGTTGCATAATAGGAGGAGGACTTGAGGTATGATAAAATGTTTGAAAACGGGAAATAGAAATTATTGAGAGAGAAGGAGAGAGGACTGAAGCATGGTGGGGAGAATAATGTAGTTTTATGAATGGGATTTTAGTTGTCTGCATATCTCTAATGTAGAATGGCTCATATATATATCAAGCTTTTATTAAAGTCAGCTACAAACGTACACCTTATTAGTAGGAGATTGAATCAATTGTTGGGAGAAGGACCAAATAATCTTCTTAAAGCCATAAGTTATTTAAAGGAGTGCTTAAATTCAACCCATACCTTACCCTTTTCCCTATTCTTCCTTCCTCCCTCCTCTCTACCACTGCTGGGGTCTGAGATTCCCTACTCTGGGTTTCTTTATTATACAAACAACCCTGCCCTAAGGGAGTTAACAGCTGCCTTGCATTTCAGGGGTCAACAACACCCAAACAACTTTATGATGCAAGACTATGAAGAAAAACAATTTAGCCTGATGTTTTCCTACTAAACATAAAAACATGGGTAAAAGTCTAAAGTTTTAACTAAAGTGAGAGTGGCTCGATCAGATTCCTGAGAAATGGAAGGGAATGGACTGACATTCCTGTGAATGATAGGGGTCTTGGAACAAACAATAAGTACTGCCAAAGAAGAGAGTCTATTTTATGGAAGATTCTGAGGAGTTAGATATTAGAAATGGTAAACATGGAAGCAGTCAGTAAAATTATCTTAGATTGTTAGTGGGTAATATTCTCTGAGAAACTTCTGTGAAGTGTGTACACATAACCCACCTATAGAAAGAGTTGTGGACTGATAGTTGTATAAAAACTGGGCAGATACATTTCATGCAAAAGGACAGAAATTAATCACTGAAACCACCAAGACTGAATGCTAGAGTCAGCTCCATGTACCCAGCAACAGGTGGATCTTAGGAACACTAAATGATAAAAGTCGAGGGAGAGGGAGCCCTGATAGTGGGCACAAATAAGAATCAGGAAAACACTGACAGGTGGGGTCTGATCAGTTACATTTTATGTTGTAAAGTTGATGTATCTGATATTTATGGAGCTCCAGAGTTAATAAAAAAATGAAACATGATCATACAATTCATTTGCATGTGGAAAGATAGGTATTTTATTTTGGTACAGTCAGAAATGTAATTAACAAAACCAGATGGTGTAGTGGGTAAAGAATCCACCTTCCAATGTAGGAGATCAAAGAAACTTGGGTTCCATCCCTGGGTCAGGAATATCCCCTGGAGAAGGAAATGGCAAACATTGAATGAAATCATGTAAAATAGTTCATCATGAAATAAGTTCATGTGAAATAGTTCTAGGCACATAGGAGGAACTCATTGAGCACTACTTTTATCAATAATACCATTTTGTAACATTTGCCAACCAAATTTTTCACTATACAATGGAACTAAAACTACCCAAAGTTAGGAAAAATTTAATTTTATTATATTTGGACCTATTAGTTGGAGATCAGTCTCAATGTCTCTGGGGATAAACAAATACCTCAGTTGGGTTTTTTTCCTCTCCATATGGAAATTGCTTGGAAATATCTGGTGATGTTGAGCTTGGCCACAAAACTATTCACACCAAACCGTTTGTTGCTCTGATTAATAATTACATTATCTGTTTTTTAAAAAAGCTCAACCTTTTGTGTGAACAAACTTTAAAGACCAGCAACATTTAAACTAATTAAATTTTTAACAAGAGGTCTTGGTTTTGTAACATTTCACAAGATAGATGTTTCCTTATCCCGTGACAATTGCCCTTGGGTCAATTAGTCATCAACCAATTGAAGACTTCTAATACTAGCACTTTTTTTTCAGCTTTTGATATAGGGCATTTAAACAAGTTATGAATGCTTATAATTTGCACTTTCAGAAAAAAAAAGTAAGAGGGCTTCTGAGTAGTAGAAGATATGCATATTCAGCTGTTTTATTGATATTTGGTATTTGCATATCTCCTTACTCTTAGACATATTAACCTATATTCCAAATTGGAATCATAGGGATGAGATGCAAATTAAGAACACTTAGTTTATTAACGTTATGCAGCGGATGAAATCAAGAGTGTGTGCCACGTAATGACCGCTAATGTGGCTACCAAGACTAGCACTACTGGGTCACTGTTTTCATGCGTAGTATAGATTGGTTCCTATATACAATATCTTTGGCGCTTGCTTTTATTCTGCAGTTGAGTCTCTATTATCCCCATTTGGCACATGAGAGATTTAAATTTATAGAGTCCAAATACTTTACCTCAGACACACATTTATGAAAGGTGTACCCAGATTTGAATCCCAAGCTTCTAGTTCTGATGTGCTTTCTACTACCTCTATTCTGAATCACTTAATGTATGTGAATGAATGCTTTTACTGGTGATAGTTGGAACTGTCAGCAATTCAACAGGAAACAGATGCTATGCTCAAATTAGGATAATTTGAGGAAAGTTTATCTAAAAAGGGACCATATATTGGAGTGTGGGTGGTAGGATAACCACAATGAATGTTGCAAAAACCCTGGGCTAGTAATAGGAGAGCTGTTACTATCCCTGGATCTGAAGGGACAAAGGCAACAAGCAGTAACTGAAATATGGAATTGTGTCACAAAGCTCACCTTGAGAAAAGCAAGGACCTTGAGCAGAGGACAAAGCAAGCTCAAGATAATCCTGCAAAAAGGAATCCAGGGACCTAAACCCACTCAGTTTCTTTTCTACCTCTTATCTCCTGCCAGGCTCCCTAACGTCCTAATCCAGCCCCAGAATCAGAGACAAGGGAGCTCATAATAGGCAGGGGGTAGAGAATGGAAAAAAATCAGAGGTGAAGCTAATAGACATGAGAGCATTGTTTATGTTGAGCTAAGTGTGACCTGAGGCAAGCCTGCCTGTTTCAAAAGTAGTTTTTTTTTAATAATATATCTGATCTTCTGTCTCAAAACTCAATTTTGAAGATAATTCCTGATTAAATAACATGGTCATTGTTAAACAAAAGACAATATAACTATATGTGTGTGTGTGCGTGTGTATACACACATACACACGCATACAGGTGTTCATGAATGCGAACTTGCTTCAGTTGTGTCTTTGGGACCCTATGGCCTGTAGACTTCCAGGCTCCTCTGTCGATGGGACTCTCCAGGCAATAATACTGGAGTGGGTTGCCATGCCCTCCTGCAGGAGATCTTCCTGACCCAGGGATGGAACCCTTGTCTCTGTATCTCCTGTATTCTGCATTGGAAGGTGGAGTTTTACCTATATGTACATATATGTGTATGTGTGCTTGTGCACATATGTATATATACATATATGTTTTATTTTGTTTTTAATAAAATTTTATTTTGTTTTCCATATTCTTTGAAACTTTAGAACAACTATCTAACATGAATATTGCTTTCTTTCCACTTATGATGCAGTGTGATGACTCTTCTTTGTGCCAACAGCTATTCCCGTGAGTGAAACAATGGTCTGTTGCCTACCAAAGGCCAAGAAGAGCCTTTGAAGCTGTTAGATATCACTACCAGAGTTGAAGTCAAGACTGTGTTTGTGAGGGAATCGAGCATGGAGGGGATGGTCAGATGCATGTAACTGGGACAGCAACTTTGTCATAATACAATCCTCTTATAAAATTAAGAAAAAGACTTAGAAACCATCTAATCAACAGATGATAATAATAGATTCCCATGACATCTTCTTATGTGTATTCTTATTCATCGCATCTCTCAGTCATCAAGAGAGTAAAGACATTGTGTGTCTGTTTAAAAGTGAACCTTCTTTTCAGATTCCTCTAGGTAAATCCACTTAGAAGTATGGATTTAAAGAGGCACTCAAATATTTGTCAAATTGACCAAAAATGAAAATTAGTCATCACTTGAACATCAGGGGAAAAACAAAATATAGTCTGTTTGCAGAACTCCATATATGTTTGTAGTTATGAATGATACGGACTCAATGGGCATGAGTCTGAGTGAACTCCGGGAGTTGGTGATGGACAGGGAGGCCTGGCGTGCTGCGATTCATGGGGTCGCAAAGAGTTGGACACGACTGAGCGACTGAACTGAACTGATGAATGATACCTGGAAAACATCAAGAAATTTCCAATACTGGATGATATTTTAATTAAATTCACAGTACAAGAATGTTTTTTTCTTTTTAAATAAAAAATATTTTTGGCCACACCGTGTGTCTTGAGGGATCTTAGTTCCCTAGCCAGGGACTGAATATGAGTCCTGGCAGTGACAAACCACAATACTAATGACTAAAGCTCAATATCCAGAAAACTAAGATCATGGTATCCGGTCCCATCACTTCATGGCAAATAGATCGGGAAACAGTAGATATCATGGCTGACTTTTTTTTTTCTGGGCTCTAAAATCATTGCAGATGGTGACTGCAGCCATGAAATTAAAAGATGCTTATTCCTTGGAAGGAAAGTTATGACCAACCTAGACAGCACATTAAAAAGCAGAGACATTACTTTGCCAACAAAGGTCCAGCTAGTCAAGGCTATGGTTTTTTCCAGTAGTTGTGTATGGATGTGAGAGTTGGACTGTGAAGAAAGCTGAGCACCAAAGAATTAATGCTTTTGAACTGTGGTGTTGGAGAAGACCCTTGAGAGTCCCTTGGACTTCAAGGAGATCCAACCAGTCCATCCTAAAGGAGATCAGTCCTGGGTGTTCATTGGTGGGACTGATGTTGAAACTAAAACTCTAATACTTTGGCCACATGATGTGAAGAGCTGACTCATTAGAAAAGACCCTGATGCTGGAAAAGATTGAGGGCAAGAGGAGAAGGGGACAACAGAGGGTGAGATGGTTGGAAGGCATCACCGACTCAATGGAATGGGTTTGGGTGGACTCCGGGAGTTGGTGATGGACAGGAAGGCCTGGTGTGCTATGGTTCATGGTCGCAAAGAGTTGGACACGACTGAGCGACTGAACTGAACTGATCAGGGAACTCCACAAAAACAGTTTTATTATTCCCATTTCATAGACAAATCATCTGATTCTTAGAGAATTTTAGTAGTTCTCATGGGATGATAAGGATTACAAGTGACCACAACCTAACTGGAATCCAAACACAGTTCTGCTGGCCAGAAAATTATAAGCAATGTCTACTCTGACCTCATGTAGCAACGGTTTCCCAGGTGAGACTGTTAACAGGCCTAGGTTTGAAAATCAAGAGTACACTCCACTACAAGTGATAGCACATTCAAAGGCAAGAGAAAAGTGCCTACTATAAATGATCCTGTTTTAAATTTCTTGTTTTGGGAGGGAAAAAACTCTTTAAAATTTCATAATTTGACCATAGGTCACAATTTTTATACTGAAGCTTAAAATAGTTCCAAACAAAGAAAAAAAACTTAGTGTAAATTCTATTCAGAAATCATCATCACCACCATCATACTACATGGTACCTCTATCTGCTGTCATTGGGTTCCAAATATGTTGCCCAGGATCTGAAAGGCTCATTCCAGTGAGTAACTAAGATTTATTAATAGTATTAAAAGAAAAAAGATAATATCAAGATTGTTGTGTCTTAAAAGTGAGTCAACAGCCTAGATCAGTCGAAAACACCTGAGAGCCCTCTAAACATAAATATCTCTGGGACCCACCCAGACTTACTGTCTCTGGGGTTGAAAGTTGTTGTTTAGTCACTAAGTTGTGTCTGACTCTTTTGTGACCCCATGTACTGTACCCCACCAGGCTCCTCTGTCCATGGGGTTTTCCAGGCAACAGTACTGGAGTGGGTTGCCATTTCCTTCTCCAGGGGAGTCTTCCCGACCCAGGGATCAAACCTGTGTCTCCTACACTGACAGGTAAATACTTCAGTGCTGAGACACCAGAGAAGCTAGAATTTAAATTATAACAAGGTTCTCATATGATTCTTGAGCTTCCCAGTGGCTCAGTGGTAAAGAATCTGCCTGCAACGCAAGAGACCTGGGTTCAATCCCTGGGCCAGGAAGACTCCCTGGAGAAGGGAATGGCAACCCACTTCCGTGTTCTTGCTTGAAGAATCCCATGGATAGAGGAGCCCAACAGGCTACAGTCCTTGGAGTTGCAAAGAGTCAGACACAACTGAGCGACTAACACTTTAATATGATTCTTCACACAAATGATCCCATCTTTGTGCAATCCTGTGCTATCAGGGAGCTCACTACCCTGAAAACTATCAATCTCCATCCCTGCACAGGTTTTTTTTTTCCCCTATTAGGGCATCTTTTTGTACCAGTTGATAATGTGTTTCTCTGTAGCAGCCCACACATTACAGCAAAACAAAAATCACTTTTGACAGTTTCATAATGAGCACAGAACTCAGTGTTCTGGAAGATTTCTCTAAGCCTTATAAAGCTGAAGAAATGTAACTTAGAGATCTTAAAAACAACAGAGATCCCCATTGACCAGAAATAGAGTTACATTAGTCTATTTGGAGAAGGCAATGGCACCCCAGTCTATAGGAGAGCCAAATGGAAGGAGAAATCATATCACTGGCTGGTTCCCCTTGCCAACAGAATCTCTTTCCTTTAATCCAAATTTCAACATTGTGAAAACCACAGATGGAAAAATGTCAGTGGGTCCTATCATCATCCTTCACTTCTCTTTTCCTACTTGCCATTTAAAAAGTTGGTTAACTATCGGATTATTGATGGTAAAGCTCCAGTGTTCTGATCTTTATATTTCATTATCTGGTATTAAATTCTCATACAGCCTCCTCTTCAATGTACCACAGCATCATGCTCTAGAATCTGCTGGAGTGAGTTTCTTAAATTTCTAGTCACATCAGTCATTTCCTAACTCTCTACCAATGAAATAATTGCTCCCTTTACATGACAAAAATAATGTTTTATTTTTTAATTAATTAATTTATTTTAATTGGAGGCTAATTCTTCAAAATATTGTAGTGGTTTTTGCCATACTTGGACTGGTCATCTATTTCACATATGGTAACAGGCATGTCTCAGTGCTATTCTCTCAAATCATCCCACCCTCGCCTTCTCCTGCAGAGTCCAAAAGTCTTTTCTTTATATCTGTGTCACTTTTGCTGTCTTGCATATAGGGTCATCATTACCATCTTTCTAAATTCCATATATACATGTTAATATACTGTATTGGTGTTTTTCTTTCTGACTCACTTCACTCTGTATAATAGGCTCCAATTTCATCCACCTCATTAGAACTCATTCAAATGTGTTCTTTTTAATAGCTGAGTAATATTCCATTGTGTATATGTACCACAGCTGTTTTATCCATTGGTCTGCTGATGGACATCTAGGTTGCTTCCATGTCTTAGCTATCATAAACAGTGCTGTGATGAACATTGGGGTACATGTGTCTCTTTCAATTCTGGTTTCCCTGATGTGTATACCCAGCAGTGGGATTGCTGGGTTGTATGGCAGTTCTATTTCCAGTTTTTTAAAGGAATCCCCATACTGTTCTCCACAGTGGCTATACTAGTTTTCATTCCCACCAACAGTATAAGAGTGTTCCCTTTTCTCCTCACCCTCTCCAGCATTTATTGTTTGTAACCTTTTTGATAGTAGCCATTCTGACAGGTGTGAGATGGTACCTCATTGTGGTTTTGATTTGCATTTCTCTGATAATGAGTGATGTTGAGCATCTTTTCATGTGTTTGTTAGCCATCTGTATGTCTTCTTTGGAGAAATACCTGTTTAGTTCTTTTGCCCATTTTTTGATTGGGTCATTTATTTTTCTGGTATTGATCTGCATCAGGTGCTTATATATTTCTGAGATTAATTATTTATCAGTTGCTTCATTTGCTATTATTTTATCCCATTCTGAAGGCTGTCTTTTCACCTTGCTTATAGGTTTTCTACTTTCCTTGCTTCTTTGACAAGCATACCTGCCTATTATGGACTAAATGTTTGCAATCCTTCCAAAATCTATACACAAAATTCTACAGTGACAGACTTTCTTTTCTTGGGCTCCAAAATCACTGCAGATGGTGACTGCAGCCATGAAATTAAAAGACACTTGCTCCTTGGAAGAAAAGCTATGACCAAACTGGACAGCATGCTAAAAAGCAGAGACATTACTTTGCTGAAAAAGATCCATCTAGTCAAAGCTATAGTTTTTCCAGTAGTTGTGTATATATGTGAGAGTTGGACTATAAAGAAAGCTGAGCACTGAAAAATTGATGCTTCTGAACTGTGGTGTTGGAGAAGACTTTTGAAAGGCCCTTGGACTGCAAGATCAATCCAGTCAATCCTAAATGAAACCAGTCCTGAATATTCATTGGAAAGACTGATGTTGAAGCTGAAGCTCCAATACTTTGGCCACCTGCTGCAAAGAACTGACTCACTAGAAAAGACCCTGATTCTGGGAAAGATTAGAGGCAGAAGGAGAAGGTGATGACAGAGGATGAAACGGTTGGATGGCATCACTGACTCAATGGACATGAGTTTAAACAAGCTCCAGTAGTTGGTTATGGACAGGGAAGCTTGGAGTGCTACAGTCCATGGGGTTGCAAAGAGTCAGACACAACGGAGCAACTGATCTGAACTGAGTGGGATAGTATTAGGAGGCAGAGTACTTGGGAAATGATCAAGTCATGAGGATGAATCTTCCATGGACAGAATTAATGTCCTTATAAAAGACACACCAGAGAGTTTTTTTGTTTTTTTTAACCCCATGTATAATGTGATGACACAGCAAGAAGGCTGTCTATGAATCAGAAGCAGTCTCATCAGATACTGAATCTTTTGGCATCTTGGCCTGGGACTTCCCAGCCTCCACAATGATTCAAAGTAAACTTCTGTCATTTTCAAGCCAGTCATTCAGAGAAATTCTGTTACAGCAACCCAAATTAAGAAGGACACTACCCATCTTCACCTTCAAAGTATGTGCACTTTCCAAGGGCCAGATGAATAGACTCTTCTTAGTGGAATCTTTCCTAGATATGTGTAATGATTTATGTTTTAGCAAAATCTGCATTTCTATGATAGGCTAAAATCCTGCCAACTTCAGCAACAATGTCCATCATTTTCCTAAGTAATAACAACTATAGTTACAATTGCAATTCCTTTTTCTTAATATATTCCTTGTAGGAAACTCTGTATGATGGAATGGTTAAGATGGCAGGATTGTGTGCCTCACTTCCTGTGTTCACATACAGAGTTCATCACTGATGACTGCACAACACTGAGCAAGTTTCTTAATCTCACTGTGCTTTGCTGTCCCCACTTCTACAGAAGAAGACAGGCATATAAATCAAGCTTGAATACTGGGTAGTTTACATATAATAAATTTATACTTAGTGTGTTAATTGCTCATTCATGTCTGACTCTTTGCAACCCCATGGACTGTAGCTCGCCAGGTTCCTCTGTCCATAGGATTCTTCAGGCAAGAAAACTGTAGTGGGTTGCCATTTACTTAACATGCTACTAAATTAAAAGATGCTTACTCCTTGGAAGGAAAGTTATGACCAACCTAGACAGCATGTTAAAAAGCAGAGACATTACTTTGCCAACAAAGGTCCGTCTAGTCAAGACTATGGTTTTTCCAGTGGTCATGTATGGATGTGAGAGTTGGACTATAAAGAAAGCTGAGCACCAAAAAATTGATACTTTTGAACTGTGGTGTTGGAGAAGACTCTTGAGGGTCCCTTGGACTGCAAGGAAATCCAACCAGTCCATCCTAAAGGAGATCAGTCCTGGGTGTTCATTGGTGGGACTGATGTTGAAGCTGAAACTACAATACTTTGGCCACCTGATGCAAAGAGCTGACTCACTGGAAAAGACCTGATGCTGGGAAAGATTGAGGGCAGGAGGGGAAGGGGATGATAGAGGATGAGATGGTTGGATGGCATCACTGACTCAACAGACATGGGTTTGGGTGGACTCCGGGAGTTGGTGATGGACAGGGAGGCCTGGTGTGCTGCGGTTCACAGGGTCACAAAGAGTCGGACACGGCTGAGCGACTGAACTGAACTGAATGAAATATACTTACATGTAAGTATGAAAATGAAACTGAAAGTCATGCAGTTGTGTCTGACTCTTTGCGACCCCTTGGAATTAGGCATTCCGTTTTCCAGGAGATTTTCCCAAAACAGGGATCAAACGCAGGTCTCCCACATTGCAGGCATCTTTACCAGCTGAGCCACCAGGGAAGCCCATTTAAGTATAAGAAAATAAATAATGTGAGGTTTAACCTGATGCCATCTAAATAGTTCTCGGAACATTAAGTGAAGCAATTAATTCTAATCATTTTAAACATTAATAAGGTTAATATTATTTGAACTTATTATTTTTCTATTATTCCACTTCACAGACAAGAAATTGAGACAAAGAGAAAAGCTGTTTTGACCTACATCTTATAAATAACAAAAGGTATGTTCTAACAGATACTTTAATATATGTGTAAATGTAGATTCCTCATCATGGATCTAGCACAGAGTTTATTTTCTACCTGAGGATCCTGGATATTACTTCCAAGCACCAGTAATTGCCATCTCTGCCTAACCTCACAGAACACGTCTGCCAAACAGCTCAGATTTCATCATACAAATTGTAAAATAGATCCTAACCTATAAGTATAGCATTTTTGTCAACTGGCACATAATTTAGGATATTAGTATATTAACAATACTAAATATTATATATTGCCCTATTACTCTTTTATATTTTATTGCACTGAATCATCATGAATATTATACTGTTAAAAGATGCCCTATAAATTGAGAATGCTTTTCTTAAACTTATGACAGACCATGTTTTGATTAAATCATGATATGCCAAAAATATAAGTAAGAAATGTATATATTTTTAGGTAATTAACAGTTGGAATTAGGGATGAATAGCACTTCCTCCCCCTTACCACTTGGCTGGTGATTATAACTGGTATTTTCGTCCAGACCAATTTTTGTCATCGGTCTTTCTTACAGAAACTAACAGCCAGTTCATCTTTTCAGCTGCTGTAATTCATCCAATTTCATTTAAGGACTATGAAGATGAAATTAAATTAGAGAAGAAAAACACCACTTCCCAGAGCTTTGGGCCTCACTCTTATTGATCAAATGGGTTGTATTCAGATTATTTTTCACAATAATTGATTCAGAGAGTTGAATAAATGCCTTTGCCTTCTCTTGCTATAGGAATTTTATATATATTTTGTTGTTGTTGTTTTTGCTGGTTCTCACTATGTCTATTTTTTTCCTTTCACATATGACAATGACAAAGCCAATCCTCACTTATACATTTTCAAAAGCAAGGATCATATGATTGGTTTGGAAGCTGTAGTATAGCCTGAAATTCCCTTTTCCCCAAGTCAGATAAGACAGATCTTTGGATTAGTATTGGGATTATTATGATAAAAATATTCGCCCTCAGTCAAGTGGCAACTTTAGCTAAAAAGAGAGAGAAGACTCCATTCACAGAAATATTTATTCTTCCAGAAGCATTTGCTTTATAATGCACAGTGATGTGGAGAAGGTGATGGCACCCCACTCCAGTACTCTTGCCTGGAAAATCCCATGGACGGAGGAGCCTGGTGGGCTGCAGTCCATGCGGTTGGGAAGAGTAGGACACCACTGAGCGACTTCACTTTCACTTTTCATTTTCAGGCATTGGAGAAGAAAATGGCAACCCACTCCAGTGATCTTGCCTGGAGAATCCCAGGGACGGGGGAGCCTGATGGGCTGCCGTCTATGGGGTCGCACAGAGTCGGACACGACTGAAGCGACTTAGCAGCAGCAGCAACAGCATCACTGTGATGAGCACTTAATGTATGTCACCATGAATCCTGACAAAACCTTGATAATTAGGTATTATTGCCCCCATTTCATAGAAGGGAAAACTGAGGTTATAAGCAGTTAAGCTACTTCTCAATTTCATATAGCTGGGACAAATCAAAGTGAGGAATCAACTTGGCTGAGTTCATTTGAATCAAAAACTTGAGTTCAATGGTTTTTTATATTTTTTACTTATGTTGGGTTCTATGCTGAGGGCAAAAAAATAGAAAACTGCAGAATTAACAGCAAATTGTCATGGAGGCTGCAAGAACCTGAACTAAGAGAGCAGCAAGAGAAACTGTAAACCTGAGATGGGTAAGACAGGAACATAAGAGTTGTTAACACTTATTTAATACCGCTTATGGACTACAAAGTGTTTTACACACTACCCATCATTAACTCATGAGCTATGGATTGACCCAACATTTGAATCCTAAATTATCAGGAGCATGATGATTTGTAAATTGGAAACAGTAAGTAGAAACAGGAAGAAAAGAAGTATAATTTTTAACTCTCTTTCTCAGATAACTAAGATATATTTATAGTCTATGTGTTCAATTATGGGGTCTAAGGACTAACAGACGCAGATGATATTAAGAAGAGGTGGCAAGAATACACGGAAGAACTATACAAAAAAAGATCTTCACAAGCAAGATAATCACGATGATGTGATCACTCACTTTGAGCCAGACATCCTGGAATGTGAAGTTAACTGGGCCTTAGGAAGCATCACTACAAACAAAGCTAGTGGAAGTGATGGAATTCCAGTTGAGCTATTTCAAATCCTGAAAGATGATGCTGTGAAAGTGCTGCACTCAATATGCCAGCAAATGTGGAAAACTCAGCAGTGGCCACAGGACTGGAAAAGGTCAGTTTTCATTCCAATCCCAAAGAAGGCAATGCCAAAGAATGCTCAAACTACTGCACAATTGCACTCATCTTACACTCTAGTAAAGTAATGCTCAAAATTCTCCAAGTCAGGCTTCAGCAATACGTGAACCGTGAACTTCCTGATGTTCAAGCTGGTTTTAGAAAAGGCAGAGGAACCAGAGAGCAAATTGCCAACATCTGTTGGATCATGGAAAAAGCAAGAGAGTTCCAGGAAAACATCTATTTTTGCTTTATTGACTATGCCAAAGGCTTTGACTGTGTGGATCACAATAAACTGTGGAAAATTCTGAAAGAGATGGGAATACCAGACCACCTGACCTGCCTCTTGAGAAACCTATATGCTGGTCAGGAAGCAACAGTTAGAACTGGACATGAACAACAACTGGTTCCAAATAGGAAAAGGAGTACGCCAAGGCTGTGTATTGTCACCCTGCTTATTTAACTTCTATGCAGAGTACATCATGAGAAACGCTGGGCTGGAAGAAGCACAAGCTGGAATCCAGATTGCTAGGAGAAATATTAATAACGTCAGATATGCAGATGACATCACCCTTATGGCAGAAAGTGAAGAGGAACTAAAGAGTCTCTTGATAATAAAGGCTTTGACTGTGTGGATCACAATAAACTGTGGAAAATTCTGAAAGAGATGGGAATACCAGACCACCTGACCTGCCTCTTGAGAAACCTATATGCTGGTCAGGAAGCAACAGTTAGAACTGGACATGAACAACAGACTGGTTCCAAATAGGAAAAGGAGTACGCCAAGGCTGTGTATTGTCACCCTGCTTATTTAACTTCTATGCAGAGTACATCATGAGAAACGCTGGGCTGGAAGAAGCACAAGCTGGAATCCAGATTGCTAGGAGAAATATTAATAACGTCAGATATGCAGATGACATCACCCTTATGGCAGAAAGTGAAGAGGAACTAAAGAGTCTCTTGATAAAAGTGAAAGAGGAGAGTAAAAATGTTGACTTAAAGCTCAACATTCAGAAAATGAAGATCATGGCATCTGGTCCCATCACTTCATGGAAAATAGATGGGGAAACAGTGGAAACAGTGTCAGACTTATTTTTTTGGGCTGCAAAATCACTGCAGATGGTGACTGGAGCCATGAAATTAAAAGAAGCTTACTCCTTGGAAGGAAAGTTATGACCAACCTAGATAGCATATTCAAAAGCAGAGATATTACTTTACCAACAAAGGTCCATCTATTCAAGGCTATGGTTTTTCCAGTGGTCATGTATGTACATGAAAGTTGGACTGTGAAGAAAGCTGAGTGCCAAATAATTGATGCTTTTGAACTGTGGTGTTGGAGAAGTTTTTGAGAGTCCCTTGGACTGCACGAAGATCCAACCAGTCCATTCTAAAGGAAATCAGTCTTGGGTGTTCTTTGGAAGGACTGATGCTAAAGCTGAAATTCCAGTAGTTTGGCCACTTCATGTGAAGAGTTGACTCATTGGAAAAGACTCTGATGCTTGGAGGGATTGAGGGCAGGAGGAAAAGGGGACGACAGAGGATGAGATGGCTGGATGGCATCACTGACTCAACAGACATGGGTTTGGGTGGACTCTGGGAGTCGGTGATGGACAGGGAGGCCTGGTGTGCTGCGGTTCACAGCGTCACAAGGAGTTGGACATGACTGAGTGACAGAACTGAACTGAACTGAACTGAAGGTCTTTGTAAAATTTTTAAAATGTTCCAACAAGTTATATAACAATAATTTAAAAAAACATAAAACTAATGTTAGTGAAAAAATGAAAGTGATAAAAAAATATAAACTGTTTTGATATAAATTTTAAATAGGCACACAAATAAAACTAAAGGCTGATGCTAGTCTTTTGGTTCATTTTACTTTAAGGTAAATAAATACATTTCATTTTGCATGAAGAATAATGGGATCATGTGTTACACTTTCTCTACTCTCCTATAATTTTTCAACATATTATATTACCTTCAATTTTAAACAGCAATTACTTTAAATTAAAATCCCCACATTGTTAAGTGATTTCCTTGTTTTAGAAAAATATTTCTGTGTATTACTATATTTTATAATTATTATAACTGAATTTAATTCTTACATTTTAGGCCAGTAGCTGCTCTTGGTTCAAATCAAACTTTCAGAGAAAAGAGTTCATTTGTCATGTATTATAGTTGGTCATTACAAACTCCTTGGGTTTCCAATGACAAGCTGTTCCACAAGGTAACTCAGCATGTCCACATGGCCCAGGTCATCCAGAAGCCTGTTCAAAGCCTTGAGATGAAAGTCAGGGTCACCACGTGATAATCTCTCTGATACTTCAGACTGTAACAGAAACCTTCCCTTTCTCTCATTGCAAGAGGAAGCATTGTGGAACTCGTATGTGAATGTTGCCACATTCAATCGTTTTTAAGAAGCCCATGTGTGTTTTCATCTTAGCACTGTGTAAAAACGTTTTGCTTTGTGAAAGTGAATTTAAAATTAAACCCACGATTTTGGGAAAAATCCCACCTGCCTAAAAATTGCATAAACACTATAAAAAACTGTATTCTCCAATTAAAGACAACAGCAATACACAGTTGGCAAATCATGGGTTTTGAGTTAGAGGAAGCTAGATAGGAAACCCAACTTCATGAATTAGCAACTGAGTGTCTTAAATTTAGAGTGTGTCAGAAATAGGACTCTAGGGTAAGAATTAAAGTACAAGTTGTTGATCTGGGAATTCCCTGAAGAAATGGCATAGAAGAAGGAAGGATATTGATTAAAGCAGCCTAAAGAAACAGGTTATTGTTATAGGCACATGGGGTTCAATCCCACTGGAAAAATCTGAGAAAAAAGTAGCGAAGGTGACTTGGAACTACCCCACTCAAAGAGCAAGAAAGCTGAAGAGTTAGATACCTACTCCCCTTAGTCATTGGTAAAGAGCTGTTAAGAGGATGTTGTAAGTCGAGCACATGAATGCTGTGCTGTGCTGCGTGCTGTGCTCAGTCAACAAGTCAGGTCTGACTCTTTGCTGCCTCATGGAATGTAGCCCACCAGTGTCTCCTGTAGATGGGATTTCCTAGGCAAGAATACTAGAGTGGGTTGCCATTTCCTCCTCCAGGGGATCTTCCACTCAGGGATTGAACCCATGTCTCCTGTGTCTCATTGAATTGGCAGGCAGATTTTTTACCACTTAGCCACTTGGCTGCCTGGCACAAGTTTGTGCTCTGCAGTTATTTTATTTCTTCACTCAGGTTACAAGGTGTTGACTCTGTACATATTTTGTAGGAAGGAATCCAGGAAATCCCTCTTTTCTCTTCTTTATTTTGCTCATCCTCGCCGAGTACATTAAACTCTTAAAATGCTCTTAATGATGATATCAAAGAGAGCATTTTAAAGTTTTCCTAAGTGGTACATAGATAATAAGTCTGTGTTTCTGATAATGTCAATAGAATTCCTTGTTTAAGATGATATAGGATAGTAAAATTGTTATAGTATCATAATTCTTCAAATCATGCCTAATATTATCTAATCATTGTGATACTAGACAAATTGATTCATTGCTTAGCGATACACATTTCTCATCTAAAACAAACAAACAAGCAAAAATTAGACTGCTCACATAATAGTAGTGTCAATAACTATAAGCCCCCTTTCTGTCTAGGTTTGATGAGTAACATTACACTAAAATTTCAATATCTTCAACACAGGACTCCTCAAAAGTCATAGCAAAATAAAAGCTTTGAGCCTACAGTGACCATAATTTTCATTTGATATTTAAATTACAACTAAGATTATTGTGTGATCTTTTAGTCTAAAAATCTGAGAGCTTCTGTCTTATTTTAAGTCTGAGAATATCAAAGTTGTCCAACTCTTTGTTCAAATAAAATTCTACCTGAATTACAACTGTGTAAGATTAAAAAAATTAAGCCGGCCCAGTTTAGTCACAGATGTGGATCTATAACTCTATGCTTAAGCATTTAAGGCACCCTACACAGGGATCCTGAGGCACATTTGAAGAATTCTGGAGCCCTGGACATTTATTAAATTAGCCCTAATGAGTTCAGTTAGCTGGAACTCTCCATAGCTAAGGCCACACACAAGGCCAGGACTGAGAATGGGCATCATGACTCCTGAATGGCATTCTTCCCAGGACTCGGGTTCTGGCAAACATGATGAGCCTGGACACAGCAGCTCTCTGATGATAGAAGTCCCGTAAATCTCCTTAGTGGGCTTTCAAACACACACAAATCACTCTTGGTTAGAACTGCTCCAGCATGATTTAGAGGGAGGAAATATCACATTCTCTATCACCACTGTGAAGATGGATTATTCCAAAAAGATGTGCTGTCTTAGATATGCAGTTTCATACGACACAGCCTCCACACAAAATATACTACAATGAATGACAGACCACCAAAGAGCACCCAGAAAAGGGACAAATATTAATATCCTACTTATTATATAATCTTTCAATCTTTCAAATTTAAAATAAATTAAAATTTATTTTTTAAAAATTTTATCCAATCCTTACTTATCCATTTAATTAGTTTTGCTTATTTTAATATTTGCTTCCCTAATAAATATTTATTGAACCATGACTGAAAATATAATGGCACCTAAGGTAAGCCAATCCAATCCTATACCCCAACCAGTAACACTGAAGAAGCTGAAATTAAACGGTTCTATGAAGACCTAAAAGACCTTTTAGAACTAACACCAAAAAAAGATGTCCTTTTCATTATAGGGGACTGGAATGAAAAAGGAGGAAGTCAAGAAATACCTGGAGTAACAGGCAAATTTGGCCTTGCACTATGGAATGAAACAGGGCAAAGGCTAACAGAGTTTTGGCAAGAGAATGCACTGGTCGTAGCAAACACCCTCTTCCAACGACACAAGAGAAGACTCTACACCCGACATCACCAGATGGTTAACACCAAAATCAGATTGGTTATATTCCTTGCAGCCAAAGATGGAGAAGCACTCTACAGTCAGCAAAAGCAAGACCGGGAGCTGACTGGGGCTCAAGATCATGAACTCCTTATTGCCAAATTCAAACTTAAACTGAAGAAAGTAGGGAAAACCACTAGACCATTCAGGTATGACCTAAATCAAATCCCTTATGATTATACAGTGGAAGTGAGAAATAGATTTAAGGGTCTAGATCTGATAGATAGAGTGCCTGATGAACTATGGAATGAGGTTCGTGACATTGTACAGAAGACAGGGGTCAAGGCCATCACCATGTAAAAGAAATGCAAAAAAGCAAAATGGCTGTCTGGGAAGGCCTTACAAATAGCTGTGAAAAGAAGAGAAGTGAAAAGCAAAGGAAAAAAAGGAAAGATATAAGCATCTGAATGCAGAGTTCCAAAGAATAGCAAGAAGAGATAAGATAGCCTTCCTCAGTGATCAACACAAAGAAATAGAGGAAAAAAAAAAAATGGGAAAGACTAGAGATCTCTTCAAGAAAATTAGAGATACCAAGGGAACATTTCATGCAAAGATGGGCTTGATAAAGGACAGAAATGGCATGGACCTAACAGAAGCAGAA
>SJXQ01004549.1:0-133035 GCA_006408695.1 Aepyceros melampus
CTACTGACCTGGGGAGTTTCTCTTTTGGTATCCTATCATTTTGCCTTTTCATACTGTTCATGGGGTTCTCAAGGCAAGATATGGCAAAGTAATTCTCTTCGAACCCATGTCTCCTGCATTGACAGGCAGATTCTTCACCACTGAGCCACCAGGGAAGCCCACACAATTCTTTTTTTTTTTTTTAATTTCATCTGAATGGCTTGGCCACATCGATCAGGATATTTTCACTCTGAAAATTCCAGACATGGGTCTTTTATGAAAACTCAGCAGATCTGGCAAAACTGAGTGTATATTCCTACCTGGAGTTGAGCAGAGGCCTCTTCTCTGAGGCTTCACTCACTCGTGTCACCCCAAGGAAGTCACCTGGGCTTGGGGCCCCTGCAACAGACGTCAGGTGTCCTTGCTACAGAGCAGCACAATGGCTAAGACAGGAGCTCAGAGGAAGTCAAAATAAATGCCCAAAGGACCGCAGGAAGTTTCTGTCCTGATGAATTTAGAACTATCACTCTGCAGACAATTAACTTTATCCCACATGCCAGTGGGGCCGCCACAGACTGTTTTCAGTTGAACTTGAGCAATGTCACAATACTTCCCAGAACATTAATGCCATTAAGGCTTTTTCAAGCAGTAGTAAAACCCCATACCATTTTCTCTCCTTTTCTAATTAAAGTCCACAATAGATCTGAAGTCGGCCTCACTTCTTAGGAAAGAAACTAAAACACTGCTAGATTTTTAATATCAGCTCTGCCAGAATCCAGACATGCCTGCCTTCTCCCCACAAATTTTTAATCTATCAACAGAATTTTATGATATTCTTGATTTAGTACTTAAAGCACTAGTAGAGACTTAACTGGGCTTCCCAGGGGGTGCTAGTGGTAAAGAACCCACCTGTCAATGCAGAAGACATAATGGACCCAGGTTAGATCCCCAGAATGGGAAGATCCCCTGGAGGAGGGCATGACAACCCTCTCCAGTATTCTTGCCTGGAGAATCCCATGGACAGAGGAGCCTGGTGGGCTACATCAGTGGAATAGCAAAGAGTCAGACACACCTGAAGCAACTTAGCATGCATGCATAGTCTTAATTAAACATGAAACTCGAAAGGATACCTAAAATCAGAATTACATAAAAATATTACAGATTTATTAACGAAGCCAAAACCTAATTGAAAGCTGAAATATAGAGGCTGGGCAAAAGCACTGCATTAATGCTGAAACCTTGTTCACCTGGGACAGAAGCAATGTACTACCTATGGGCCCCCTCCAAAGCCCTCCCCAAACCACAGCACTCTGGAAGCATGTAGATTTGGGGTGCACCCAAGAATCTGCCTGCAATGCAGGAGACACAGGATATACAAGTTTGATCCCGGAGTTGGGAAGATCTTCTTGAGAAGGAAATAGCAACCCACTTCAGTACTCTTGCCTGGAGAATCCCATGGACAGAGGAGCCTGGTGGCTATGGTTCATGGGGTCGCAAAGAGTCGGAAACAACTGAGTGACTAAGCACAGCACATCCTTGCCCTTGTTCATGGCTTTGGATGTTAATACTAAGCATGTGTCCTCCAGACTCATGGGCACAGATGGCTCAGAAAAGTTTGTGGCACTTGTAATGCAAAGCTGCACTGGGCCTCCTCTAGCTTTGGTGCAGGTGGGGAACATAGGACTGGGAGTCTCAAGCCTTTCCTAGGTGTGAAATGTTTAGCTGGAGAATATTTTTATCTTTGGAGGGAGGGGGTCTGTGTCTAGTGCCTGTATTGTGAAAAGATTCCTAAACACAGCAGGAAGCTGGCTACCTGAGGAGTCCTGGGAAAACCCTGGAAATGAACCCACAAGCTTTATGCCCAGAGGTTCTGATTCAGTGTCAGGTATGAGACACAAGCGGAGAAGGCAATGGCACCCCACTCCAGTACTCTTGCCTGGAAAATCCCATGGGCAGAGGAGCCTGGTAGGCTGCAGTCCATGGGGTTGCTAAGAGTCGGACACGACTGAATGAGTTGACTTTCACTTTTCACTTTCATGCATTGGAGAAGGAAATGGCAACCCACCCAGTACTCTTGCCTGGAGAATCCCAAGGACGGGGGAGCCTGGTGGGCTGCCCTCTCTGGGGTTGCACAGAATCGGACACGACTGAAGCGACTTAGCAGCAGCAGCAGCAGCAGCAGCAGCAGCATGAGACCCAAGATGCCACCCTGCGAAAATGTCCCTCAGGAATTTCTAAAGATCGGGTGGATTAAAGAAGCAATGTCTTCTGCTGGTTTGAGCTGCACTGATCCTTCTCCTTCAAGGAGGCAACAAGGTCAAAACTACTGGGAAGCCAGAAGGGGCAGCATCTGGACACAGAGGAGGAACCAAGGGTCTGGTTATGAAGAAAGGAAGCCAGAAAGGATATACTTTATAACAAAGCAGAGCTTCAAAGAGAGTCCCCCTCTGTATCACAGCCCTGTATCTTGCATGCATGGGTCTGTCTACTGACGGGCTGGTACCAGTGTGGGGTGGGAGAGGAATGGACCCAGAAATCTTTTCCAGAGTCTGACTTCTCATTAGCTTGTACCATTCATCTCAAGTCACAGACAATCAAAGACAACTGAAGAATAAATTACAGGTGTTCCCAAAATTTTCTCTCCAAGGCATTTTCTTAGAAGTCCTGGGACATTTACCAAATACTCTTCAGTTTTGGGCTTCCCTGGTGGTTCAGATGGTAAAGAATCCGCCTGCAATGCAGGAGACCCAGATTCAACCCTTGGATTGGGAAGATCCCCTGGAGAAGGAAATGGCAACCCACCCCAGTATTCTTGCCTGGAGAATTCCATGGACAGAGGAGCCTGGAGGGCTACAGTCGTTGGGATGGCAAAGAGTCTGACATAACTGAGCGACTAACACTTTCACTTTCTTCACTGTGGCAAATGTACTGGTCAAGGGAAAATGCACTGACTATAAACATGGACTTTACAGAGAGAATCAGAGAGAATGTGAGAGGGAGGAGGTGATTAATAGTTGAAGCTTTATGACACCATTGGACACAAATGTCAGTCTCCCACTTGACATGCTAAACTTAAGCCAACTTTTAAAAGGCAGATAAAACTTTCAAATTCAAAAATTGCAATTATCAAAATCAAATAGAATAATGCAACTCTGATTCAGCTGAACTGCTCGCCACCAAAATATAGACTGAATTTTCCAAAATTTCCAGTCTTTTATAACTAAATTCTGATAAATGAAAATGAAGTGAAAGTGAAGTATTATGTGGCTGCTTCCAGAAACTACCTTATAAACCAGCACACATTGGCCCTTTGCCCCTCTTACTGCCTCTCTTCTTCATCACATAATTCATGTTAGCTAAAATTAGGATGTGATGGCTGGAGCTTGAGCAGTCATCTTGAGCCTTGAGGTGCCACCCTAGGAAGGATGGTGTAGGGAACCAGAAAGAAGAGGCTGCCCATCCACCACCACCACCACCACCAGAGTCTACTTACTTTCATATTTCTTTTACTGGAAGGGGAAAATAAAATTTTATATGTGTATAACATTCTCATTTTGTGTTTTCCATCACCTTGGGCTGGATCTAATCCTTGCTAATACATAACGTTTCATACCAATAACATCCATCAAGATGTTAGAAAATGTTTTCTTTTCAAATTTTCTTGCTCTTCAAAAAAAAAAAAAAAAACTAAAGTATTTGGTCTTTGTCTCTGCAGATATAGAAATTATACGAGAAGGCAACACACAGCAACTCCATTAGCACAACTCATGAATAAATTTTTCATCAGCTCCCAAGTGTTAAGTAAGCTGCAGACACACAAGAATAGAGTGCGTTCCCTTCCCCTACATTCTCCAATACATTTCCTCTTTGACTCAAACTGATAGTATCAGGTTTTAAGATTCATTCTCACCACTATCATCTGTCCCCTCACCCTTAAATCCCCAAGGTACTGATAAGACCTGAGGTTCACAGGATCCGTGTAGAACCGACATGTAAAGATATACAGTAAAAATGAAAAGAAATGCTATTCCCGCGAGTCAGAAAACTTGCATTCTTATCCTGGCATTACTGCTGAAGTCAAGATGACCCTGCTGTGACAGGCATGACCTTAGTGCCTTACCTTCCCATCTGTGAATTAAAGGGCCTGGATGATGAGAGCTTCACACTTTCTCTAACATGAGGATGCTATGGTCTAAAATGGTAATCCTTAAAGTTTCTTCACCCGGTGGCTTAGTGGTAAAGAATCTGACTGCCAATGAAGGAGATGCAAGTGATGCTGGGCCAATCCCTGAATCAGGAAGATCCCCTGGAGAAGGAAATGGCAACCCACCCCAGTATTCTTGTCTGGGAAATCCCACGCACAGAGGAGCCTAGCAGGCTCCAATCCATGGGGTCACAAAGAGTCAGACCTGACTTAATGACTAAACCTCCACCACCAAAGTTTCTTCAGGGGTTCCAAATTAATACCTGCAATACCAAAGTTATTTCAATTCAGAACACTGATATTTGAGAATGACTTACTATTTTAACCACTGTATGCTAAGAATCTGTTTCCTTTGCTACTCTACTAACTTGATATTCATGCTTACTGTTAGAAACAAGATTTGGAGAAAATTACAGCCATAAAGACTTTGAAAAGAATTTACCAGACAATGTTCTGGGACAAATTTCAAAATCTCACGTTGATAAACAGAAAGCAAAAGCTTGATGAAGAAGTGTTATTCCCTCTTCGGAGTGTGTAAATCCTGTATGAGAAAAGTTGTTAAATACAATTTAATCCACTCTGGAGTACAGTTAAATGGATATGATGGATGGCAGGTTGTCTTGATATTTCCATTTGCCAAATTATGATGGATGAGTGATGTTCACTGCTGGATTTCCAGGCAGGGCCTGTGTCTGAACTCCCTGTCTATACCAAGAGCTTCCAATCAACAATTGTTCTAAATCTGTCTCCATCAGACCTGTGTGACACTCCACAATTATGATAAAGGGGAAAGCCAGAAGCCTTACAGAGTAAGTCCCTGGGTACTGTGTGTGATGGGACACGCAATCAACCTGTCAGCGAAGTGAAACTGTCTCAACAAATTTGCGGTATTTTGGACTTCTAAGTAAGCTTTCTCAGCAAACTTCCCCACCATCCCCCCAGGGAAAAAAGTGCTTCTGGCTCTGTAATTATTTGCCTTCAGGGAAAGAATTTACTGTGAGGAACTGGGACAGAAACTTGATATTTCATGTCCATTATTTCCTGAGTCATACAAATGCCCCAGATAAATGACTTTTAATCACCCGCCTAAATTTGAATGAAGAGGATCACAAATCAGCAAAACTGTATATAATCCAAAGATACTCATTTGGACTTACAATAACAATGTAGTATTTACTTAATCTGTGTGTATTAAGCACATATGTGTTTCTAATTATGTGTAGTTTAAGGTAATAGTAGTGCTGGAGAAGATTCTTGCGAGTCCCTTGGACTGCAAGGATAACAAACCAGTCAGTCCTAAAGGAATCAGTCCTGGATATGCATTGAAAGGACTGATGCTGATGCTGAAGCTCCAACATTTGGCTACGTGATGCAAAGGACTGACTCGTTGGAAAAGACTCTGATGCTGGGCAAGATTGAAGGCAGGAGGAGAAGGGGATGACAGAGGATGAGATGGTTGAATGGCATCACTGGCTCGATGGACATGAGTTTGAACAAGCTCTGGGAGTTGGTTATGGACAGCGAAGCCTGGCATGCTGCAGCCCATAGGGTCACAAAGAGTCAGACGTGACTGAGGGACTGAACTGAATTAAGGTAACAGAGGTGGTTCAGTGGTAAAGAATCTGCCTCCCAAGCAGGAGACACAGGTACAATTCCTGGGTCAGGAAGATTCCCTGGAGAAGGAAATGGCAACCCACTCCTGTATTCCTTTCTGGGAAATCCCATGCACAGAGGAGCTTGGCAGGCTATAGTCCTTGGGGTCGCAAAGAGGTGGACATGACCGAGCAACTAAAGCAACGTATAATAGAGACTCTTCTCTGCCACTCTGTGAAAACACAAACTTACAGCTTCAGGACGGAAAGCAGAAACAAACAGAGAAATGACTGACAGTTAAATATTCAAATAGCTAAGAAAATAATGTATGTGCCAAATGTCTAAATAGGTTTTTTAAATGCTTAACAGAGAAAAAGTGAGCAAGACATGGCTCATTTTCAGCATGAATCATCCAAAGATGACATACTCTAAAAAGGCTGGGAGTACAGACTCTTTAAAGTGATGTGTTTCAGTGTAATACTAACAGCTCACTTTCCTGTGCAAGGGTCCATCTTGGTCCTTAGAGAACAGAGTTACTCTGTTAAGTGCCCTCCATGTCTACACAATTCAAAGATAGTAGTACAGTGAGCTTTCAGGCACAATAAAGACTCAGGGTCAAAATGAGATGTTTCCCATATATATTTGACGCTTGAAAAGTATTTCATATAAACATTAAGGCATGTTCAGAGTACGGGCTTCCCTGATGGCTCAGATAGAAAAGAATCTGCCTGCAATGTGGGAGACCTGAGTTCCATCCCTGGGTCGGGAAGATCCCCTGGAGGAGGGCATGGCAACTCACTGCAGTGTTCTTGCCTGGAGAATCCCTTGGACAGATGAGCCTGGAGGGCTACAGTCCATGGGGTCACAGAGTCAGACACGACTGAGCGACTAACACCACCACCTCCACGTTTAGACTATATCTTTTTCATTCATGGAGAGTACACAAGAGATAGCTTCAACAACACAAAATGTCCAAAGCTTGACTTTAATTCATTATTTCACCATTAAGACAAAAATAAGGCTAGGATTTAAAGTTAGGTTAGCTTTATATGGGTCCATATGATTAGAGGTTTGAAAAATCCTTGAAGTTGCAAGTACTTTAAAAAAAAATCAAAGCAGCCATGAAGGATAATAATTTAAGTAAGTAACTCAAATGTGTGCTTTGGGATGATAAGGGGAAAACACTTAAGAGTGGTTTTAGAACAAACAGTATGGAAAATAAAACTAAGAGTCCTAAGACCATTTTTAATTGCTTTACTTCAATGAATGCTACACCTTTTCTCTAACATGAACTCTGTCTTGACTACTTTCTTTCCAATGCTTTTCATTGCTTGCTTTTCTTTTCCACTTATTAGCAAATAGACACTGTTGTTTTTTGTTAGGTACAATGGAAGTTCTGCTGTAGCAGAAAATTAAAGAATAAGGGGAAAATCGGGAAAGAAATAATATTGCACCCAGGGATCAGCTTCAAGCACGAGTCCATAATCTACCCTATGAGGACTGTCCACTTTAGTGCCAAAAGGGATCCGTGTGCCCTAGATCAGGGACACAGACATCCTTGCAAACTCCTCTGGGAAATTTCTCCATTTCTCTGATGTACAACAAACAGAAAGGCATTTCATTTAGGAAAACCACACAGAGAAAGTTGGAGAGAACTTCATTTTCAAAATGCTTAATAGCTAGTTTCTTGATGAATCTTCAGTTTGTTAACTTATGAGTAAACATAGGAATTGAGGTGGGAGTCACCAAGAGTCCAGGATACAATTAAATCATTCCTGCTTCTATCAACTAAAATAAGAGGAAAATCGAATTGAAGTATTAGTCCCTTAGTCATGTTTGACTCTTTTCGACCCTATGGACAGTAGCCCTCCAGGCTCCTCTGCTGCTGCTAAGTCACTTCAGTCGTGTCCGACTCTGTGCGACCTCATAGACGGCAGCCCACTAGGCTCCCCCGTCCCTGGGATTCTTCAGGCAAGAACACAGGAGTGGGTTGCCATTTCCTTCTTCAATGCATGAAAGTGAGAAGTGAAAGTGAAGTCGCTCAGTCGTGTCCGACTCCCAGCGACCCCATGGACTGCAGCCTTTCAGGCTCCTCCGTCTATGGGATTTTCCAGGCAAGAGTACTGGAGTGGGTTGCCAAGCCCTCCTCCAAGAGATCTTCCTGACCCAAGGAAAGAACGCAGGTCTCTGAATTGCAGGCAGATT
Organism: Aepyceros melampus; assembly: GCA_006408695.1. NCBI lineage: Eukaryota > Metazoa > Chordata > Mammalia > Artiodactyla > Bovidae > Aepyceros > Aepyceros melampus. The sequence goes on from SJXQ01004549.1 coordinate 7,982, forward strand.
CTTTACTGTCTGAGCCACCAGGGAAGCCCATAAAACAAGAAAAATGCTATTTTGGATATTAGATAGTCATGAAAAAACAGAGTAATAAATTTGAAATGTTTTAAAATAGCAAAATATCTGAATGTTAAAAGAACTCATATTATGGTAGAACAGAATAGAAACTGGAATAACTTGGGGAAGCTTTAAGAAAAGGTCGAGGCTGGAGCTGAGAAGATCTTGGTTTGAATCCCAGATTTGTTATTCATACTTAATGACCCTGTGACCTTGACCAAATAACCTTAAATTCTGATTGTTGATTCTGATGCCTTTGGTTTTAGTACCTATAACATAGAAATGATTGTAATACCTACAGTGCTATTTTGGGGATTACATTCGAAAAAATAACATCTGTAAAATATACAACACACAGCAGATGACCCTAAGTAATAGATATTTTTTCAACCACTTAACATAATTCTTTGGAGTTGAATTTTTCACATTTGGATTTGCTGAAAAATTGCAAATTTTTAACACAGCACACAGAAAAACCTATTTATCCATTTTCAAGTTATTCTAGAAACAAAAACCAAATACATACTCACTTTCCCACATCCAAATTGGGAAGAAATAGTAATTTGGCTGTTTATTTGGACTTCTATGTCTGTAAAACAGCTTTACAACATAAATTCAGATTTGACATGCTATTGGCTTGCCACAAAAAAAGTCAGCTGACTCCGCTATCCAAAAGACTTTACTAAATACATCTGTGAGACTTAATGACAACAACAAAAAAAAGTGAGAATACACAACTAAGCAAAAATTTATCTGAGCATACACTTAAGTTCATTAAGGATTAATACAAAGAATGGCGCATTTTCCTTACAAGCCAAAATAATTCAGTGAAGAATAAAAGCAATCTTTTGAGGTTAAAAGTATCTGATGAAAAAGTACAATGAAAATATAATCTCATAAAGCACAAAAACGTAAAAAGAACTGGTCTTTCTCATAAGTATTTTTGGCATAGAATAGAATTAGAAGTTGGGCTTCCCAGATGGCATAGGGTAAAGAATCTGCCTGCCAACGCAGGAGATGCAAGAGACACGTGTTCCAGCCCTGGGTTGAGAAGATCCCCTGGAGGAAAAAACGGCTACCTGCTCCAGTATTCTTGCCTGGGAAATCCCATGGACAGAGGAGCCTGGTGGGCTACAGTCCATGGGGTTGCAAAGAGTTGAGCATGAGAGCGACTGAACAGTAACAACAAGCATTGGCAAAGATGTGGGGAAACTGGAATCCTCGTACACTGCAAGTGGAAGTGAAAAGGTTATAGCTTCTTCGGAAAAGGTTGGTCCTTTTTCTAAAATATAAACATAGAGTCATATGTGACCCAGGAATTCTACTTCTAGGTAAAACACTGAGAGAAATGAAAAGATGCATTCATACAAAATTGTATACACAAATGTCCATAAATAGCCAGATGATAAGAATAATCCAGATGCTTGTTAACTGATGAATAGACATATAAGATGTTGAGATGTGGTATAGACATACAATAGATTATCAAGCTATGAAACAGAACAAAGTACTGATAAGTACTATAATATGGATGAAACTGGAAAACATTATTCTAAGTGAAAGAAGCCAATCACAATAGACTAGGTATTGTATAATTCCATTTATAAGGAATATCCATAATAAGCAAATCATAGAAACACAAAGTGTATTCATTAGTACTTTGCACATTAGTACAATAGTTGCCTAGGGCTGGACTAGGGAGCAGAAATGGGGATTCCTTGCTAAAAATGGGTACAGAACTTGTAAGGGTGATGAAAAATGCTTTAAAAGTAAATTGTAGTGATGGTTGTACAACTCCTTGGATATACAAAAACCACCAAACTCTACATTCTACATCAGTGAATTGTATGCTGTGTGAAGTATATATCAATAAAACTGTGTCTTATTAAGAACAAAAAATGGCACTTTATAATTTCAGAAGAGAGACAAGCATTAATGCCTAAAAGCATGAGAAAGTTAAATCTGGAACAGAGGACAGTCCACCATTCAGATATGGCCATTGACCAGAATGAGCTATCTCACCACCGAAGACCACAAGTGCAGGGAGAAACTGAGTCAACAAGCTCCTAACCAGCTTCCATACATAGATGGAAAGCCTCTAGTTGACAGAAGTCATTTGAATCTGTTGAAATCTAGGGTCAAATGCAGCCCTAAAATACTATCAACCTGAGTAACTGACAAGTATATGAAAATAAGAACATTTTAATTCTCAGGAACACAACTATTAGTTAAAAATGAGCCAGGGTCTCATCACCCTACAATTTTAAAAATTCATTTTAAATATATATATACCAGGAGCAGTCAACCTTTAATGTGGTTGTTCAGTCGCTAAGGGATGGCTGACTCTTTGTGACCCCATGGGCTGCAACACATCAGCCTCCTCTATCCTCCATTATCTCCCAGAGTTTGCTCAAATTCATGCCCATCGAGTTGGTGATGCTATCTAACCGTTTCATCCTCTTCTGCCTGCTTCTCCTTCTGCCCTCAATCTTTCCCAGCATCAGGGTCTTTTCCAATGAGTCAGCTCTTCACATTGGGTGACCAAAGTATCGGAGCTGCAGTTTCAGCATCAGTCCTTCCAATGAATATTCAGGACTGATTTCCTTTAGGATTGACTGGTTTGATCTCTTAGCTGTCTAAGGGACTCTCCAGAGTCTTCTCTAACAGCACAGTTTGAAAGCATCAGTTCTGTGGCACTGAACCTTCCTTATGGTCAGTCCAACTCTCACATCCATACATGACTAATGGAAAAACCTTAGCTTTAACTATATGGGCCTTTGTCAGCAAAGTGATGTGTCTGCTTTTTAATATGCTATCTAGGTTTGTCATAGTTTTCCTTCCAAGAAGCAAGCGCCTTCTAATTTCATGGTTGCAGTCACTGTCCTGCAGTGAGCCTGAGAAAACAAAAATCTGTCATGGAGTATTATTCGGTCTTCAAAAAGCTAATGCACATTATAGCAAGGATAAACTTTGAGGACATTGTGCTAAGCAAAACAATCAGGAAAAGATAACTACTGTATGATTCTACTTAGATGAGGCAGTTAGAGTAGCCAAATTCAAAAGAGACTCAAAGTACAATTGTGATTGCCAGGGGCTGGAGGGGAGGGAAGAGGGAGATAAGTAGTCATTACTTAACCTATATAGAGTTTCAGTTTCACAAGATGAAGAGTTCTGGCAACTGGTCACAGCAGTGTGAATGCATTTAACACTCTGAACTATACACCAAACAAATGTTTAAGATGGTAAATTCTATGTTATGTGTATTTTACCACTATTAAAAACAATATAAATAAAGTCTAAAATGTTTAAGTCTATCTTTTCCCAGATTGGAGAATCTACTTTCAGAACACTGAATCATCATGTGTTCTAGGATCTATTTTTATTCCCCACCCCCCAGTAGCCAACAGATGTGTTAGCACCTCTCTATTTCACTGTGGAGGCTTAATATCAGAAAAAAGAAACCCCCCATGACTCTTTCCCTCTTTCAGGTTTTCCTAGATACTCTTGTATGTTTAGTTTCTATGTGAACATGATGATCAAACTGTTCAGCTCAAAATAAAAGTGAGTCACTTTTTCTGGTTGCATTCAATTTATTAACTTGGACATAAATGACATCTTTATGATTAGTTATCCTATCCAAGTGGAGACAGAAATGGCAACCCACTCCAGTATTCTCACCGGAGAAATCCCATGGGCAGAGGAGCCTGGTGGGCCATGGTGTCCCAAAAGTCAGACACTGCTGAGCAGCCAAACAGCAGTAACAATCCTTCCAAGTACAGATTATAACTATCCATTTATTCAAATCTACTTGCTGCCCTTCCAGGAAAGGTTTCTAATGTCCTTTATATAGATTTTATACATATGCTTAATATTACTCCCAGATATTTTATTTTCTTGTTCTTATTGTTGCTGTCATCTTGGAGAAGGAAATGGCAATGCACTCCAATATTCCTGCCTGGAGAATCCCAGGGACAGAGGAGCCTGGTGGGCTGCTTTTCATGGGGTCACAAAGAGTCAGAAACGACTGAGGAACCAAGCACATTGTTGCTGTCATAAATAAAATGTTCTCTGTGTTATCGTCTGATGAGCAAGTGTTTGATTTTTTTAAGTAAATTATTTATCCTGGTACTTTAATAATTTTTTTTATTGTTTGTGTTAGTCTTCTCATTGATTCTTTTGGATTTTCCAGATATCACCTGCAAAGAGCTAGCCTTCACTTTCTCACGTACAAACTTCTGCCTTTAATTACCTTTCCTTGTCCTAATCTCATTGGCTAATACCACCAATAAAAAGGTAAACAGGTGAAGATGGCATCACCCTTGCCTTCTTTGGAGGCTAGTGGCATACTTATACTTTAACATGAGGTAAGATGTAGACCTTATTTCTTCACTCTAAATAGTTAAGCTCATGTTAAAGAACTGATCACCAATACGTATTTTATTGAGTTTTTTCTTAAAATTAGGAATGGGTACTGAATTTTGCGAAAAGCCTCCATGAAGGCAGGAAACTTGGTTGCATTTTTCAACACTCCATCTATAGTATGTTCAATACTAAACACATAAAGTTTAATATTATTTTTGATAAATGTATAAATGATCAGTTCTAAGTTCCTAATTCTTCTGTATAGCATACTAATTGTTATATTGTTTTCTAGTGTATATGATAGACAACAGGCACATTATAACTGTCAGAATATCCATACTTGCTCACCTAATAAGTAGACCTGAGAAATAAAGAAAAACTAGCAGTAGAAGGCTACAAGTATCACCTGTACAGTTTAAGCTTTAAAGCGTTTGATAAAAATTCCATCTCTACCAAGGAACTTGTTTTCCTTTCTCTCTCTGGAGGTCAAGAACAGCAGTAGTGAGCTAATCTAAGCTTATTTTAAATAAACTATTCCAGTTTCAACATTCATTATGCCCTCATTGTAAAAGTGTTCAGGTGAAAAGCTCTGGGCATCTGATAGCAGGTTGAACGCTTTAATTCAGTGAGCGGAGGGGACACCACAAGCCAATAATAGAAAAGCCTTTTTAACAAAGGATGTTATTCTCTTAGAGTAGTAATCTATCGCAAATTACATAGAAAGGACTTGATTATAGTTTTCAGTCTTCTAGAAAAGGATAATTTAATACGAAGTTAAAAGCTGATTCATTTTTGCAAGGGTTTTACTAGCTGTCAATTATACCCTTTACGAACCATCCACTGAGCTGATGTATAGTTAAACACAGACTGGGAACATTATTTGATTACAATTAACTTCTCAATATGATATTGTGAAAATCTGATATACTACCAAAAATACATATTCTTGACTCCCTGTTTAATTTATATTTCTACAGTCCAGATAATCACTATTTAAAAATCTTACTCTATGCTTTCTGAAAGCCAACTCAAAAAAGAAGATGAACAATATTCTAGTGCTAAAGTAATTCTTGCTGGAAAATAGATAGGGTGTGTCCAAACATACAAATATTAATAGAATATTGCAGTAGCAAGGACTTTTAAGATCACCTACCAATAAATTCCACCCTCTCACATAATAGGAAAAAAAAAACTGAACTCGAAGAAGATAAGCAATTTTCCAAGTCATATGTCTAGTGTTTAGTAGAGCCAGACTAGTTTTGGGTTTCCCAGTCAAGAATGAAAGCCACTTTTTCTATTTCTCTCCCTAAATCACAGTTAACACAAAGAATTTGAGACATATCCTGAAAAGAATGACCCAGTATATTTTTAGGTAGCTGGCACTGGATGTCAATTTACATTTTCCTTAAAGATCCAGAAGTAAATTTCCTGTGAGTTGTTTTAAAAAGCAGTTTGCAAGAGATACAATATATTTTTCTTTCCTTCATAATTTTAAGTTGCATAATACAAAATCAAAGGGATAGGGCCTCAAGTAATTAACAGTGCTTTGTATTTGCCTACAAGGAGATTTACAAATGCTTGCTCAGACACAACGGATTTTTCAAACAGATTCCACAATAATCTCCAAAAGGAATCAGGAGTCACCAATTACCAATGACTTACAAATTACTGCCTTAAAAGTCAATTTTTATACTGACTACTCCATTTCTTCTCTACTCCCAAATCTTAAAACATTTTACATGGCTAGCCTCAAAAAAAAAAAATTATTTCTTTGAGAAGTCTGAAGGCAAAGATGGCTAATAATTTATAGTTCTTTTCCATACTTTTTCTGTTTTAGACCATAACTCATTCCTAACACTCTCAAAATTCTCAGTATGTGTAGCATCTATTTTCAAGATAATCTTTTTTACACAGTAGAAGCAATCTTGCGTATTTATTGGCAAGAACAAGGGTGTAGTTTGCATTTTGTTCCATTGGGACAGTCTGTCTCTCCACATTAGAATCTTGGCTTCCAACCCCTTTAAAGTTACCTTATATCTGCAACAGGCACCTCTCTTGAATTATTTTAAAACGTGAGTGAGGGGAAAAAAAATCTAGCCCTCACCAAAAAAAACAAACAAACCACACACACTAAAATCCCTCAGTTAATGCCTCTGTTTTTGACATCTCTCACACCTTCGTGCCTGTAATCACTATGGGATCACCATATGTCACTTTTCCATTATCTGGACCCAAATCAATGTCCTTTGGTGTGGAGAAAGAAAAAAAGCACATAAGAGGAATTATAGGAGTCAAGAACTATAAAGAGAAATGAGATTCATGCATTCTATATATGGAATAATCAATATCGTACTCTTCTATCCTTTTGAGTTTTTAAAGAACCTTATGTACAAAGTTAAAATTATTTGCTGGAATTTAAAATGCAGAAGTCACTTCAACTTAATCTTTACAATCAATGAAGAAACTAGAGACGGTTGATTGCACTCTGCCCATCACCAGGACTGTGAACTTGCTGCATGTGATCAACTGCATTTTTGTTGCTGTTGTGTGCAGTCACTCAATCACGTCTGACTCTGCGATCCATCAGACGGCAGCACGCCAGACATCCCTGTCCACCACCATCTCCTGGAGCTTGCTCAAACTCACGTCCATTGAGTCAGTGATGCCATCCAACCATCTTGTCCTCTGCCATCCCCTTCTCCTCCTGCCTTCAATCTTGCCCAGCATCAGGGTCTTTTCCAATGAGTCTGCTCTTTGCATCAGGTGGCCAAAATATTGGAGCTTTAGCCTCAGAAGAAGTCCCTCTAATGCAGATTCAGTATTGGTTTCCTTTAGAATTGACTGGTTTGATCTCCTTTCAGTCCACTCTCAAGTGTCTTCCCCAGCACCACAGTTCAAAAGCATCAATTCTTTGGCACTCAGTCTTGTTTACAGTCAACTCTCACATCCATACATGACCACCGGAAAAACCATAGCTTTGACTAGACGGACCTTTGTCGGCAAAGTTATGTCTCTGCTCTTTAATATGCTGTCTAGGTTTGTCATAGCTTTTCTTCCAAGGAGCAAGCATCTTTTAATTTCATGGCTACAGTCACCATCTGCAGTGATTTTGAAGCCCAAGAGAATAAAGTCTGTCACTGTTACCACTGTTTCCCCATCTATTTGCCAGGAAGTGATGGGACTAGATGCCAGATCTTAGTTTTTTGAGTGCTGAATTTTAAGCCAAATTTTTCACTCTCCTCTTTCATCTTCATCAAGAGGCCCTTTAGTTCCTCTTTACTTTCTGCCATAAGGGTGGTGTCATCTGCATATCTGAGATTATCAATATTTCTCCCAGCAGTCTTGATTCCAGCTTGTGCTTCATCCAGTGCAGCATTTCGCATGATGTGCTCTGCATATAAGTTAAATAAGCAGGGTGACAATATACAGCCTTGATGTACTCCTTTCCCAATTTGGAACCAGTCCATTGTTTCATGCCTGGTTCTAACTGTTGCTTTTTGACCTGCATACAGGCCAATACTACATAATACTCACAATGGTGTCTTGGGCGTTTCCTCCAACATGATGTTTTCTTCTTTTTCTTATAAAATATTATAATCTAACTTTGGAAATATAACAAAATAGAGACAATGAAGAAGAATATTTTGAAACCACACAGTACTAACAGCCCAAGTACAGCCACTTTGAGGTACATAAATTGGCTTCTCTGGTGGCACAGATGGTAAAGAATCGCCTGCAATGTAGGAGACCTGGGATCAATACCTGGGTCTGAAAGATCCCCAGGAGAAAGAAATGGCTACCCACTCCAGCGAACTTGCCTGGAGAATTCCATCAGCTATAGTCCATGAGGTCGCAAAGAGCTGGACACGACTGAGTGGCTAAGCGACAACAATAGAAATAAATCCAGGTATAACTATCTATGGGCTTCCCAGGTGGTTCAGTGGTAAAGAATCTGCCTCCGATGCAGGAGACGCAAGTGACGGGGGTTTGATTCCTGGGTCAGGCAGATCCCTGGAGGAGGAAATGGCAACCCGCTCCAGTATTCTCTCCTGGGAAATACTATGGTCAGTGGGGCCTGGTGGACTACAGTCCATGGGTCACAAAAGACTTGGACGCAACTGAGCACGCAGGACTTTAAGGAAGGGTGCCTTTTAATTCTGAGGAGACCAAGTAACCAGGTATTTGTGGCCTATCTAGAAACCCTCCAGATGGGTTATGCTCATGATCTTGAAAATCTCTAGCAAACTGCTCCATCGAGCTAAAGCAAAATCTGCTCTGGAAAGGTGTCGTGTGGGTCATGATGCTCTGCTGGATGTTAGCCATTTCCTTTCGTATGAACACACCCCGGCATTCAACAGAGATTAAACAGCACATATGGATAATGCTGTTTGGTATATGCTAACAATCTTGGCAGGTTTCCTTTTAATAAACTACTCCAGATGTTAGCCTCAGTAATTATGCCTGCCACCATTCAGCCTTAAGAATGAAATACTGCTGCTACAGTTCCTTGTTTGTGTGTCTATGGACCATCCATAAACATAAAGCCTGCACCGTTAGGACAGCCCCGTGAACGGGCTCTGCATAGAAACAGGCATAAAAAAGACCCAGCAACAGGCTGACCAGCGTGAACTGGTAACTATGAAAACACAGATGCTCTTAGGAGTTTTCAAATCATTTGTACACGCTACATTTGCACCTTCTGTAGCTAATGAAACATTTACACATTCCAATGCCTTACTATTTCAAAATATGCCAGAAAGTGACAAATCTGATGCAAACAATTATCTGTAGCACAGATACAACAGACTATCATGCATGAAAATAAATCTAGTCTGGAAATCTGATTCTATAGAAGAAAATTAAAATTGAGATGGTGTGCGCTAAACTTTTGAGTGTTGTTAGAACTGGGGAAACATGGTTGTTTTCATTTTCTGAAGGCCTAATTTGCAAAAGGACTCTTCAGGATCCTGTTAAGAAACAAACAAGTCAAAATAGATCTATAACTAAGTGTCAGAACAGTAAGTTATAATGACTTGATTTAAAGGAGAATCCTGGAAAAGGCATAGCTGATGTTACAAGTGATGCAATTTTCTTGACTTTAAAATGAATCTCCTTGGTGAGGAATAATCAACCCAGTCTTTTGGGATATTTAAATGATTGTGCTAAAAAGGCAGCATAACCGGTGAAATGATTAAGCTGGTATCAAATGATAGCTGACAGTAGACTATTGAAAGTATTAATAATGCTGTCAGTGTCATTGGGGCCCTGGGAAAGGAACTTCTATAAGAACTACTTTATATTAAGGAGTTTAAGCAACACTTTCACCTGTTTATCTTCAAACCATCATGACAGTAAAGTCAATAATCCTGTCAAAGCCCAGGTACTTGAGTGAAGGTACCCAGTGAAGCCGCCCTTTGACGGGAGGGTGACCGCTAGGCGTGGACCACAGACCTGAGCCAACTTATTGCAGCGTGGCACCTAACGCCACAACTCCTCTTAACTTTCCAAAAGCCGACATTCTGAGACGCTAACTCTAAATGAAAGCCCTATGAAGTAGATAAACTCTCAAGGAGAAATACCAAGGAAATCAAAAAATAAACGATACGTCAATATACCAGGGCATTCTTAAAGCTTAAAATTACATGACGATGCATAGAAAGACCAGGTAAGTTGTCATAAACTTACCGGGCAGCTAAACGCACTCAAAACGTTCAGAAATGACTGCACAGCAGTGTACACACTCCATCGGCCCCGGCACATCCCATCCGAGTGCTAAGCATCACCGACTGGCACGCGATACAGTGGCACAAATGATTGTGGGCGAGCCCACCTCTATCCACCAAGGGCGCCCTTACCTCGTGCTTCACTGCGCTCCTGTAGACACAGCCCACAGCAGAAAAGGGGAACGCGTTACTAAAACCAGCCTCACATTTAAAACTCACTTTTCTTCTTTGTTAAATTGGGATCTAGTCAATTTACAATGTTAACGTTAGTTTTAGGTGACAGCACAGTGATTCGGTTACACACACACATTTTCTTTTTCAGATTCTTTTCCATTATAAATTATTACAAGATATTGAGTAGAGTTCCCCGCGCCATGCGGTAGGTCCTTGTTGGTTGTCTGTTTTATACATTGTCGTGTGTATATGTCAATCCCCAACTCCTAATTTGCCCCTCCCCCCTTTCCCCTTAGATAAGTTTGTTATCTGTGTCTGTGAATCTATTTCTGCTTCGTGAATAAGTTCACCTGCATCATTCTTTTTTTAGATTCCACATATAAGCAATATCATATGATATTTATCTTTTTCTGTCTGACTTATGTCACTCAATAAATAATCTCTAGGTACACCCATGTTGCTGCAAAAGGCATTATATATATATATCACATCACCTTTATCCATTCATCTGTTAATGGACACTTAGGCTGCTTCCATGACTTGGCTATTAAAAAACAGTGCTGCTGGGAACAGAGGGCTGCATGTATCTTTTTTAATAACTCACCGGGTGTGGGACCCATTTTGGTGTCTGTGTCTTGCTAGGAACTCTTATTGACAAGATGGACTCTGACCGTCCAATTAACTAGGGAACAGTATCCTCTGCAGTCAGCTGACCTGGGTTCAAGCCCTGACTCTGCCTCTTGCGAGCGCTTCCCTCCCGCTGGTCAAGCTGCTCAAACTCTCAAAGCCTCTGTTTCCTCATCTGCAAAACGGGGATAACGCAACCCTCCAGCACAGGACTACTGCCTGGATTAAAACACTCAGGAAAAACCCAGCACAAAGGCTGTTCTCAGGAAGCTTTCAGGACAGCTTCACTTCTGTCTCCTTTTTTTAAAGTTCTTTTTTCAACCTCAATTTTTAAAATACTGTTTTAAACATATTTATTCTGGCCACTGGAAACTTCCCACATTCTATAAAAGAGCTGCAACCTTCCATGAACACGTTCTCAGGTACTGTTGCATCCCCTCTGGATTTAACACTGTTGTGGAAAGCAGTTTCCTAGGCTATCTCTATGATTCACTGTCCCCCCTGATCAAATTCAAAGTGTTATCCAAAGCGCATTCTTCATGAGGAAGAGTCATCTGCATTTTCTGGTGACATCTTGCAGGATGGAAAATGACTCCAGTAACATGAGACATATGGGATTTATTAAGACAACAATGCACACACTTCCTGTGATCTGGGGCTGATGAGTCTTCAGATTTAAGGGAAGTTGACAGCACAAAGGAAAGGCAATATGGCAAGAGGAGGAGTCCTACAAGCCTGGGGAAGACTCCACCCCCAGAACACAAGTCGCCACGCCTCCAGGACCTCAGGCCCCAGGCTCCATCATTAGATGGCACAGTGGCAACCAGCCATGCCCGAGCCAACTGAACCCCGAGGCTTTCTGGGACACACAGTGCCTACCGAAAACTGCCCAGGTCCTCAGGTTTTCTAAGACCTGGCATGACCACCACATCTCTCTTTAGAATACACTACAGTTCCAACTACATCCCTCATTCACCCACACCCCCTGCATTGGAAGGCGAAGTCTTAACTACCAGACCTCCAGGGAAGTCCCTACACTGCTCATTTCTGAAAATTTCAATCCATCTCTTCCTTTCCCTCTCCCTACTCATATGAGTCCCCTTCCTCTTTGAGCCTGATTCCTCCTTCCTGCTCCCAACCTGAGTCTGCATTTCTGAGAACCACCTGGTTTTCCAAAGCCCAGGGCTAATGCCACATCCTCTATAATACTTTCCTAGACTTTTGGTGCAATTATTCTTTTTATTATCTATCATTATTTTTTGGCCACATAGTGCTGCATGCAGGATTTTAGTTCCCAGATAAGAGATCAAACCCTCACCCCCTGTAATGGAAGCACAGAGTCCTAACCATTGGACCACCAGGAACATCCCTAATTACTCTATTTATAACTTTTGTTGGTGTTCAGTGGCTCAGTCATGTCCAACTCTGCAACTCCATGGACTGCAGCATGCCAGGCTTTCCTGTCCATCACCATCTCCTAGAGTTTTCTCAGATCCATGTCCATTGAGTCAGTGATGCCATCAACCATCGCATCCTCAGTCACCCCATCCTCCTCCTGCCCTAAATCTCTTCCAGCATCAGGGTCTTTTCCAATGAGTCGGCTCTTCACATCAGGTGTCTAAAGCATTGGAGCTTCACCTTCTGCATCAGCCCTTCCAATGAATATTCAGGGTTGATTTCCTTCAGGATTGACTGTTTGACTGTTTTAATCTCCTTGCTGTCCAAGAGACTCTCAAGAGTCTTCTCCAGCACCACAGTTCAAAAGCATCAATTCTTTGGTGCTACACCACCTTTTTGGTCCAATTCTCACATCCATAAAACCTACTAAACATTATACTTTCATTCACTAAAAGGAAAATTCACAGTGAATCCTAGGTTCCAGGAATAGGCCTGAGCCCTTTCTAAAACACACCATCCTGCTCATAGGGAAAACACACCATCCTGCTCATAGGGAATTCTCAGCCAATAAACAAAACCAACCAATGAAAGCAGGAATAATGCAATGTGATGGATATAGTAATATAAATAACACACAGGGCAGAGCAATGGAAGAAGGCACAGGGGTCACACAGGCACTTTGGGAGCTGGCCTCAGAACCGAACCACAGTTTAAAAGATGATTTTCCTTCAAAACACGTTCTCAACAACTAACACATGGCCTGACAGAAATGCAGCTTCTGATCCATGCTGGGGGCCACCAGTGACCAGAAGGCCATTTTGAATCCACATCTACTTACACGTGCTTTTCCAGAGAGAAAGAGCAGACAGCTGTCGGCTGCCTGTTGCTTCTGGTCATCTATCATAACTCAGACTTTACTTTGATTGACATGACATTTCACAGCTGTAAATAGAAGATCCTGATTGCACCCATGGGGCAAACGGTTCAGCAAACAGCGTGTCAATTCATCTGGTAAAATCTAAGATTCTTGAATGTAGAAAAATAATAGAGCTGACAGTTAATTGGGCTCTTCGTGGTACAATGATAAAGGGTAACAGTTGATCACCAACGAGGTCAATAAACCCTTCTTAGGAAAGCATACTATTTTGTAAAAACACTGAGAATAAACCACCCATATGAACTAAGAAAATGATTTCTTTGGGAACTTGCTACTAATTACAACTTTAATGAGTACAATATAAATGTATATGCGTGCATGCTTAGTTGTGTCCGACTCTTTGTGACCCCATGGACTGTAGCCTTCCAGGCTCCTCTGTCCATGGAATTTTCCAGGCAAGAATACTGGAGTGGGTTGCCATTCCATTCTCTAGGGGATCTTCCCGACCCAGGGATGGAACCTGGGTCTCCCGCATTGCAGGCAGATTCTTTACCATCTGAGCCACCAGGGAAGCCCTAATGAGTACAATGAATAAGAATAAATCCTGGGATGTCCAGATTAATCTTACTCAGATCATGTCACCATCTTGCTCAAGAATCCAGTGTCCCCCGCCCACTGCCTTTAAAGTCTATAAACTCCCTACTGTATGAACAGTTATACCATATAATCATATAATATTATATAACAACTATTATAGTCTATTAAATATTACTAATATTAAAGTCTGCTAAGTACATAATATATGGTATTTCCCTTTGCTTTCTTCTGAATCGTGCCTCTAAGCAACCTTTCTAAATGCGTGTCCAGTCTCCCCTAGGCATTCCATCTCCAAGCATACTTGACAATTCCATCTTCCCTTGTATGCTCTTCTCGCCCTGCCACCTTGCCCCTGCACTTGGTTATGACAGAGCACAGCCCCTGGTATCTGGTCCCTTCCCCAAAGGCTCACCATCCCCATGGTGCAACTCAGCTCAGGTCTACCATCACCTTCTTCAGGAACCCTTCCCCAGACTTCTTGACACCCAAAGCCATGTAAACACAATTCCTATATGTCCAGCAGGGTGCTGCACAAAATACATCCTCACTAGGTGTGTTCAGTGAGTAACCACATCTTTAACTCTTCTGGAATTTACTATTTCAAATTATAAAAGCATCATACTTAATCTGTCTCACAGACTAGGTTGTAAGTTACATCAGTCCAATTTATTTTCTGTACCTCACTGTACCTAATAAATGGTCTGTGTATTATAAACATTGAGGAAATACCTATTCAGTGTTCCCTGTGGAATAGACTGAGAAACTGATTTCAAGCTTTATACCCTAAAGTCATCACATTTTAGACTAAGCCTCTTGCATTGTTAAGCTGCTGCTACTGCTACTGCTACTGCTAAGTCGCTTCAGTCGTGACCGACTCTGTGTGACCCCAGAGATGGCAGCCCACCAGGCTCTGCTGTCCCTGGGATTCTCCAGGCAAGAACACTGGAGTGGGTTGCCATTTCCTTCTCCAATGCATGAAAGGGAAAAGGGAAAGTGAAGTCGCTCAGTTGGATCCGACTCTTCGCGACCCCATGGACTGTAGCCCACCAGGCTCCTCTGTCCATGGGATTTTCCAGGCAAGAGTACTGGAGTAAGTGCTTATTAAGTTAGCACCAAAATATAACCCAGAAAGGGCTTCCCTGGTGAATCAAACAGTAAAGAATCTGCCAGCAATGCAGGAGATCCTGAGTTCGATCCCTGGGTAGGAAAGATTCCTTGGAGGAGGGCATGGCTACCCACTCCAGTATTCTTGCCTGGAGAATCCCACAGACGGAGGAACCTGGTGGCCTACAGTCCACGGAGTTGCAAATAGCCAGACGCAACTAACCCAACTAAACACACATAACACAGAAAGACAAAAATGTCTCCAAGTATTTAAAATTAATTTAAATTACAGAGCATTTAGCAGTTCTGAAAACCTGGTATTCGAAATCTAAAAACAGAATAGGATAAAAATCAACATTAAAGATGCATTCATTCATTGGCAAGTAAACGTGGAAATATCTCAGGATATTATTAACTGGTGATTCTGACTGTGTCATTGTGGGGCTGTATCATTTCACAATCTGCACTTATGAATTATTCCAGTCAGACTATGGTTAGAATACAAGATAGAAACTGTCAGTGTGTGTACAGAGCAGCAGAGAGAGCAGGAAGTCGTCTCTGAATCCCACTGAAATTACCCCTGAATTCAGTCACACTGGGCTCATCACTGAGGGGATGGAAGAAACAGTTTTTCTCCCTCTAAAAATTAAGTAAATTTTCTCTCCTTTAGCCATTCTCTTCTTGACATCCATTATTTCTCAATGGACAGGTCCCCCCAGAAACTCACCACACACAGCAACATTTAAATACAATGAGGTGCAGGGGTTCATTTAATAATACATTGGCACGTTTAAGCTTGGTCCAAGTAAACTAGATAAGCAAAAACCTATACATCATTTACTTACATATAATCAGGAAAGCTACTCTGATCATTATATTTTATTCACACTGAGAATTAGAAAGTAGTATTTCATGCTTACAGAGATGACAGCATGAACAATTGAAAAAGAGAGTTTGGGTATTTTCTGTTTTTCTCCAGAAATGTCTCCCCAGCACATCAATTCACCATCTGCACTGTATGAATTGGAGGACTGTGACCTTCAGAACAGGCTTCGCTGGTGGATCAGATGGTAAAGAATCTGCCTGCAATTCAGGAGCTGCAGGTTCGATCCCTGGGTCGGGAAGATCTCTTAGAGAAGGAAATGGCAGCCCAATCCAGTATTTTTGTCTGGAGAATCCCATGGACGGAGAAACCTGGTGGGCTACAGTTCATGAGGTTGCAGAGTCAGACATGACTGAGTGGCTAACACTGACTGACTGACCTTCAGAGCACTAAATATCGCTCTCTGTTCCCTAGCACCTCCAAAGAGAGTAAAATCAGGCCAAGACAATGTGTGACCCATTCTATGTCTACACTTCTGATACAAGCAGATGATAATGAAAGGAGTGAAAGTGCAAACACTGTTACTGAACTGGTTTGACTTAGATGAAAGTGAGAAAATAACCCAAGGAAATCATTTGGCTCCCTTTGTTAAACACATACACACAGAACTTTTTAAAGTAATTATTTATGGCACAAGTTTGTGTCCTTTTATATATTTCACAACCCTTTTCAATAAGGAAGAGGATGACTAGATTTCAGCTGTCACACACACTCTAACATTTTTCATCTAATTTACTAAATTAACACAGCAAACAATTATTTCAGCTTCGGATTACTAAGATTTAAGAAGCTAATCAGCATCAACTTTCTGTTTTGGGCTTCCCTGGTGGCTCAAACGGTAAAGAATCTGCCTGCAACGTGGGAGACCCAGGTTCCTGGGTCAGGTTCCCAGCTTCCTGATCCCTGGGTCAGAAAAATCCCCTAGAGGAGCAAATGGAAACCCACTCCAGTATTCTTGCCTGGAGAATTCCATGTACAGAGGAGCCTGGCAGGCTATCCAAGGGGTCACAAACAGTCAGACACGACTGAGCAACTAACACATTATTTAGCATAAATATCTGATTTAGCACAAAACTGTATCTGAGCTGAATTAAAGCATGTTTTGTAATGCTTTCTTTTTAGGATAAAGGTGATGCATGGCTGCCTTCCTCTGTAACAGTATCCTTTATGCCTAAACCCAAATAACTGTATTTATCACCCCTGCCTGGTATCACTATTTGTTGGATTCAGTCCACATGAAACTACAAGGCTTTCTTGCATGATTCCTCACTAGCTTCATTTCCGTTGTCACATATTTTAAAGGTCATATTTTTATTATTGCATATTTAAGAGAGACACATAAAATGATATTATTCAGAAGTTATTCTGAATAATAAAAACGTTCTTCCAGCACCTTAATACTGTTCTATCATGTCCTGAGTTATTTTCTCAGGATACTTAAATTATTTACCTAAGAACATTTCTCCCTTGTGTTACATTGGGTACACTTTATATCTTATTTCTCAAATTAAAAATGGCTTTCTGCAGCATCTCTGAAATTTAAAGTAGCCCACAATACTCCACTGAGTAATATACTAAAACTATGAGTTAACAGCATGCCTATAAATAACAGAGGCAAAGAGGAAAAAATCTCTATATATGAACAATTCATGAGGTCGCCACACTCAAAGGAGAACATTACAACCACTTTGAGCTATAAGGTCTCTCTGCCTCTGTCTGAGGTCTTCAATTCCACTCAAATGTCATGACCCTCGTCTGTTCATAGGATTCCTCGCATTTTTAAAGCTTACCATGGCACAGCTTCTAGTAACTTCACAACTTTTAAGAGTAGAATGCAGAAAAAAAAAAACAATGAGAGGTTATTGTAGCTTAATGTCTCCGGAGAAGGCAATGGCACCCCGCTTCAGTACTATTGCCTGGAAAATCTCATGGATGGAGGAGCCTGGTGGCCTGCCGTCCCTGGGGTTGCATAGAGTCGGACACGACTGAAGCGACTTAGCAGCAGTAGCAGCAGCAATAGTAGCTGGCCCAGTACCCATCCTTCTTCCCTACACTGAAGAATGTCAGGAGACTTCCACCCTAAATTCTATATGTGCTTAGGATCACTACAGAGTCTCACAGAGCTTTGTAGTGTCAGGAAAAACAGTGAATGACAAATTCCTCTGATTACCTAGCCAGAAGAATGAGAGACAAGATTAAGAGTTTACCAACTAAACATTATCTGCACAACTCATGTATGATCCATTGGGCCTTTAACCATTCATCATCACATGGAATGGAATGTAAATTTTTTGTGCACTTCAAACATTTATATAAAGCCTGTGCAAGGGACTTTCCAGTGGCTCAGACTCTGCACTCTCAATGCAGAGGGTCTGGGTTCGATCCATGGTCGAGGAACTAGATCCCACTTGTTGCACCTAAAGACTCCATGTGCCACAACTAAGGATTCCAGGTGTCGCAACAAAGACCCAGTGCAGCCAGATAAATAAATAACAACTTACACCCTGTGCTAGATAATTCTCCACCAGCCCCTCCAAACCCACCCTCCATGACCTGGGAGCTGACCACACAGGAGTTCTCACAGGTTCCTTCTGGTTGAGTGGCTCCGCAAGGGCACCAGAAGGAGGTCGGAAGGACCAGGGACAGAGACGTGTGGCCTTTTCATCCACAGCCTCCATTCCTGAAGGCTCTGGTTCGGCACCAGCTGAATTCATCTAAGGTAGTAGTGGTTCCTACAAGGACCTACTGTAGAGCACAGGAAACTCTGCTCAGTGTTATGCGCCAGCCTGGATGGGGAGAGTTTGGGGAAGAATGGATACATGTATTTGTACGGCCAAGTCCCTCTGCTGTCCACCTGAAACTATTATAACATTGTTAATCGGCTATCCCCCAATACAAAAGAAAACATTTAAAGCTTGGGGGGAAAAGAAAAGGAAAGCAAACAAAAAGAAAGCAGTGGTTCCTGTGACTGACTCCCTTCACAGCTCTCTCCAGTTCCAAGGGGTAGACGGGTGCTCTCGCATTCCCTGTCAGCATACCTTAATCCCGGCTCCCCCTCTATAACCAGTGTCTCTATTAAATCCTCCTCAATGACCCATTTCAAAGGTACCTTCTGTTTCTTGCAGAAACCCTAATACATTTTCTTTGCAATTCACTTCAACCGGGAAATAGCTCTTTTTCACATGAATTCTACTTTCTTTATATTCCATGAATATAACATTTATACTAGAATTGCCTCAATCTCTATCTTATTTTTTTCTATAAAATTATGACATGCTTGAGGACAGATATGTGTCATACTCTTGGTTCAAATCTTGGTTAGACAAATGGCTTAAAAAAAAAACCGCTTCACAAATAACTTCTGAAATTACTTTATGCTAATAGTCTGGGATGGAGAAGTATGCTAATTTGCATCTTGCCACTAAGCCCACCTCCAGTCACCACAGCTGAAGGTTTCTTCCTGTGCTGGACAACTATGATGCCCATGGGCCAGCCAGGAGCCCTGGCCCACTTCTGAAGGGTTTCTGCCTCAGCAGTTTTATCTGCATAAATTTGCTCCAGTCCACAAAGTCAAATTCCCAGGATAAACATATCCTACCAACTGGGCCATAACCAACTGGGCTGCAATGCTCCAACAAAATAAAAAGCACAGGGTAAGAGATTCTCGGGGCCACTATTATCCTTTGCCTCCAATCAACAGCAAAATCCCATGATTTGGAAATGCGGGCTCCTCTCTTCCGAATTTGATTAAGCACCTACAGTAGACATCTTAGGCGTGAAGTCTTCTCTACCTTCCTCCATCACAGGCTGACCCTGGATTCTCCTGAAAGCCATCATCTGGAATTTATTTTTTCCCCAACATCTGAACCCTTTCCCAACATTTGCAGGAATAGATTTAGATGCCTCAGTCCTATAAAGATTGGCAGAGAACACTCAGCTATGGTTTTTCTATAGTATGAGAGCTGGACCATAAAGAAGGCTAAGCACCGAAGAACCGATGATGCTTTTGAACTGTGGTGTTGGAGAAGACTCTTGAGAGTCCCTTGGACTGCAAGGAGATCCAACCAGTCCATTATAAAGGAAATCAATAGTCACTGGAAATAGTCACTGGAAAGACTGATGCTGAAGCTGAAGCTACAATACTTTGGCCACATGATGTGAAGAGCTGATTCATTGGAGAAGACTCTGATGCTGGGAAAGATTGAGGGCAGGAAGAGAAGGGGGCAACAGAGGCTGAGATGGTTGGATGGCATCACTGATTCAACTGACAAGAATTTGAGCAAACTCTAGGAGATGGTAAAGAAAAGAGAAGCCTGGAGTGTTGCAGTCCACAGGTCACAGGGAGCTGGACACAACATAGGGACTGAACAACAAGTCAGAAAGCACCCTCAGAGGCTTGGAGGTAACCCCATCCCCAGAACTTTTCTGGAAGGACCATCTCGTGTTCCTAACACCATCTTTCCTTGGAAGAGTCTCCATCATCCCCTCTCCTTTCTTCAACAGATGGCAGACTTGAAGACTCTGCCGGCATTACCTCCTTGTAGAATAAAGCTTCCAGCAGTGAAGTCAATGAAGAACCTAGGGCAGGGGAGGGTTCCATCTCTCAGGCACACAGCAAAGATTCAGAAACAGACTGCCATGCTTCCAAGAAAGAACCAGTGCTGCCCACCTTCCCAAGATAAAGCCCGATGTAGGTTTTTGAAAATGCAACCATGTTGGGCAAGTAGCTTGGACTGGAATATGAGTGAGAGCTGATGAAATGTGACGTCATAATCTCAGTGTGCCTCCATGAAGGCACTACTGCAAATTTTTTCTTTTAAAGTTTTAAACTCTTAAAACCCTTGTTTTAACACAAAACGTAGAAGGTACCTATGAAAAAAGGGAAAGTGTTAGTTCCTCAGTCGTGTATGACTCTTTGCAACCCCGTAGACTGTAGCCCACCAGGGTCCTCTGTCCATGGAATTCTCCAGGCAAGAAAACTGGAGTGGGCAGCCATTACCCTTCTCCAGGGACTTTTCTGATCCAGGGATCGAACCCAGGTCTCCTACATAGCAGGAGGATTTTTTTACCATCTGAGCCACCAGGGAAGCACAGAAGGAACCTGCCATAAACAGTAATTTGAGTCCTTCTCCATCACCATAAAGTATGAAGCAGAGTATTGCTGTCCATTAAGGAAATTATCATTCGACATCAACATAAACATCTTCTGTTGCCAATACACACTTCACCGTGTTTACAGGTGCATTTTAAATGGAAAGTTAAATTATTCTGGGGAATAAAATTACCATTAGGAAGGTTTCCTAAAGCAATTTCGGAAGCAGCAGATTTTTAAATTATCATCTAACAGGCTGCCAATATCAGATAAATTAGAGTAAATCAAAATAAGATTAAATGTGTAAATAATATGTTGCTTCAATTCCACTATAGGTATAAGTCATTACATGGCAAGATTTTTATTTAAAATGGAAAATATTCACCAAAAACTATTATTTTTTAATTTTCCTCTGGTGGTTTCATGCCATTATTTTATTTCCTTGTTAGTAAATAATTCTATCTTAGATTTTTACCTAACTCACCAAGAAACCCTCGTTTGCCTAAGCTTTAATTTAGAAATCTCATATTTAGTATAAAAATTTTATGCTATCAAAAGTGATGATTTGCTCTTGCCAAAATTACATGATCAATATTTAAAACACTTTTTTGTGATCTAACAGTAAAACTGGTCAGTGTCATTCCCAACGCTCCCATTAAAATTTTTACCTTAAAACATTTATTACAAGATTATTTGAGGTTATAAACTAGAAAAAAATCATTTTGACTAAGTCAGAAGCAATAACCTCCTTTTATACCAGTTCTTGCTAAGTAGCTTATATTTGTTTTATAGAACAGTCAAAATCTTTTTGAAACTATTACTCCTTTCAGGAGCTTTCTCTTTGATGTCATTAACTTTGCCCTCTTTTTTTATCTTCAATCTTAAATTAATTCCCTGGGAAGCTTGTAGCTCGTTGGCTGGTCGCAAGGATTAAATATAAGGGTTTACAAAGAAAAGCAGCTTTTGATACAATGCTATTACAACATGGTCACTTACCCATAAATTGTCAGACACAGAGGGTTTTATATGAGAGACACAAATGTTGCTCATTTTAAAAGCTATTATCATGCAACAAAGAGAATGCAGATTATTCTTCATAGTTTGTCTTCACTTTACAAATAATCAGTAAACACCATTCCAGACAACAATGATTTCTGCTCCTATGTTATTTGTTTGCCGATTTTTTTATTTTCAGTCATAGGTATTCACTGTGAAATGCTAAGTGGGTCCTTCTTATCCACCTAGTCAAAGGATTTCATTGATACTATGCAAATATGGGAACACGCCTGAAATAGTCTAATTTCTAGCTTTCATGGGGCTTTTGGGTTTCTGATTAAAAGCGGCGATCATGGAGCAATAAAGGCAATCTTGTTTAAGGCAAAAGTGTGTTTTTGAAATGACCACCCAATACGTTTTATTAGAATAGTTTTTACGAAACCATTTTAAGCACAAAGACTCCAGAGTGAAGGTTGGTGTTTTTGTTTTAGGGTTTCCCCGAGCATCTACTCCTTCCTTGCTTGCATCCTGCATCCCCACAGGTGTGCAACCCCCTTCACAGGCTCTGGGTCCCTGGTTATCTGGAAAGGTCCACAGGAGGGTCTCTCCAGGGCTTTCAGTCTTGATTAGTGTGGTGCCCAGAGAGAGAGAGAAAATCGGTCTTGTTCCCTGCAGCCTGCCCCGAAAAGACAGGGAAGTCATTAGGTAATAAATCTTCCCCCAAAACTACTCTGTATCTCTCCTGACCTTTATCCCCAGCCCAGCTCTCTGATCTGCCACAGACTCTGTGAGTTTCCAATGCCCTTACAATAAACTCCTTTTCTGCTTTAAATTAACTGGGGTCCAATTTTAGAGCTTGCAACCTGAGAACACTCACTGATACAGGTGCCCTTTCCTGAGATTATCTCTCTGATAAAGTAGCAGACATTGACTCTATTCTAGGGGCTCTTCCCAGATGTGAATTATTGCTTGACCTTGCCTGGTGGCCCTGAGGACTCCTTAGGAGGCAAACTTAAAAAAAAAATCAATAACTTTTGGAGAACTGCATCCAGGGTGGTTGTTGCTGCTTTTCGCCCTAAGACTCGGTAACTGATCAACAAGGTAATGCTGCATCTGCCCATTTATATAACAGACCTTATAATTTCCAATTTTGACCTCTAACCTCAACTATATTTGCAGGAACCCCCAGTGAGCAGTGAGCCAGTTCCGCAGACTCATTCCCACAATAAAACAAGTGGTGAATTGACCCATGTCTTTGTCTCACCTGCAAGACACATTAAGAGTCTGTATATCCTCAGCACTAAAAGTCTTGAATAATCCTGTCTTTTCTAATAGGTTTATATTACCATCAGGAATTTCTAATACCTATTGAGGCATCAGGATAAAATGATCATACTTTAGTTGAAATTTCTGATTGCAGACTTCTTAAAACCAAATTAAATTAGCCAAACCTGATGGCACTAGTGGTAAAGAATCTGCCTGCCAATGCAGGGGACGAGAGAGACATGGGTTTGATCCCTGGGTGAGGAAGATCCCCTGGAAGAGGGCATGGCAATCCACTCCAGTATTCTTGCCTGGAGAATCCCATGGACAGAGGAGCCTGGAAGGCTGCAGTCCATAGGGTCACAAAAAGTCAGACATGACTGAAGCGACTTAGCACACAAGCACTCACTGAAATAAGATTGTTTGCTGGGTCACTGAATAATGACCCAGGCTGGTGCTTATTCCAGCAGGGTGCAGATGGGGCCAGGGGTGCTCAGAGATAGCCTTCATCTCATGGAGGCTGGGATCCTACAAGTGTACCCACTCCCAGATTCATACCATATAGAACTTGTGAATATGAAGACATGCCACTCCTGGGATTATATTCACTGTTAGGTTTATCGAGATATACACAATGATGATTATGGTAACATGCTGATGCCATGTTGTTACATGACACATCCTCTTGAGTCCTAAGAGGAGAGGGCTGTCTAGGGCTGGTGGCAAAGGCAGAAGTCAGAGAAACTTGTCAGCATGAGCCATTGCTGGCCCTGAAGCTGGAGGGGCATGACAAGGAATGCAGAGAGCCTTAGAAAAGCTGAGAGCACTGCTTGTCCAATGCTAGCCAGGAAATGGGTACCTCAGGCCAGAGCCACAGGCAACTGAGTTTGCCAGCAACACAAATGAGCCTGGAAGTGACTTCTTCCCAGATCCTCCAGACCAGTGTTCGGCCAGGGAACACCTTGATTTCGGCCTGGTGATGCCCTAAGCAGTCTTCCAACGGAGAAGGATGAGCTAAGAAGTGCCGGCTGTCTTCATTTGCTGAGCCAGTGGTTGCTAGGCAACCAGAGCAAGTGAATACATCCCTGGATCAGGAAACCCTGGGTCAGTGAAATTTATTTCTCAGACCACAGCTTCTACGTCTCTTCCGGGAAATCACTCCCCTAGTTCCTCTGCCAGTCTCCTACACCCAACACGATAGTTATCACTGGCAGGGAAGTGATAAGGGGAAGGATGTCCATACTTAAGGAGCTGTGCTTCAGGGCCCAGATGTTGCAAGAGCACCCTCGTGGCGGAGAGTGCATCTTTGTTAAATGGAAGGAGAAACTAATCCCCCTAGATGGTAAGTTACATAGGAGCTCAAAGTCACATGGCAGCAGATGAAAGCAAACTAGAAATACCTGTTCTCTAAACTGGGTTTTTATTGTTAAACTGATCCCAAATTACACTCACCCAAAAACTACTGCAGAATAAGGACCCACAAGAACAATAAAGGAGCCCAAAGAGTATGTCTCAGTCCCAGGGCCCCCTGGCCAATATTTCGCAACTCACAATGCCTCAGAGAGAAGGAAAATGGGCTTCATGGTGCCATATAAAAGGAAAAATTCTAAATGACTTTCCCCAAGCTCATAAGCAAATTATTTGTGAACCTTAAAAATTTGTAATTTCTTATAAATAACTAAGGTCTAATTTTAAGATACATTTTAAAGCTAACCTTGAAGTCATATATCTCATCAACTCTACAATTACACCATAATGGATCTTTTTTTGGTTTTTGGCATCTTTAACAAATAGAACTGATGAAATACTTTCTACTGGCAAATGCAAGCCAAGGAGACACTGTACCAATCATGTAATTGCCCTATATTCTGGAAAAGCTAGAATAAATCAGAGATAGTTTAATAGAAGTCAGAGAACAGCACTGAGTGAAATTAAAGATGCTATAGGCTTTTTTTTTCCTTTTGCTTCCAAGAAAGCATATAATCTTGATGACGCATAACCCATAGCCAAATGATTCCAAATACAATTGCCAGTTGTGTGTTTTTAATGCTGGTTTTTCAATCAAGATGTTTCATATATCTTCTTAGACATTCCTTCAGCATAGCTCTATGTGAGATACCAGTAAGAATATTTAAGTATGAAGATTGTATTTACAAACCAGAAACGGACTCACAGACATGGAAAACAAACTTACGGTTATCAAAAGTGAAAGAGGGGGAGGAATAAACTAGGAGTTTGGTATTAAACACACTGCTATACATAAAATGGGCTTCCCTGGTGGCTCAGCTGGTAAAAAATCCACCTGCAATGTGGGAAACCAGCGTTCGATCCCTGGGTTTGGAAGATCCCCTGGAGAAGGGAAAGGCTAACCACTCCAGGATTCTGGCCTAGAGAACTCCATGGACTGTGTAGTCCATGGGGTCACAAAGAGTCAGACACAACTGAGTGACTTTCACTTCACATATATAAAATACATAACCAACGTGGTCCTACTGTATCGCACAGGGAACTATACTCAGTATCACGTAATAACCTGTAGTGGAAACAAATCTGTAAAAGATTTTATGTTAAAACTGATTCACTTTGCTATACATCTGAACTAACACAACATTATCAATTAACTGTATATGTGTGTGTTAAATCGCTTCATTTGTGTCCGACTCTCTGTGAAGCTATGGACTGGAGCCCGTCAGGCTCGTCCATCCATAGGATATTTCCAGGCAAGAATACTAGAGTGGACTGTCATGCCCTCCTCCAGGGGATCTGCCTGATCCGAGGATCAAACCCACATCCGTATTGTCAGGCTGACCCTTCACCACTAGCACCACCTGGGAAGCCCTGTCAATTAACTATATTTCAATAAAATTTTTTTAAAGTTGCTAGGTAAATTCCAGGGATTGGCAAAACTGACAAGTAAGCCAAATTCAGCTGCCACTTATTTTTTTTAATAAAGTTTTACTGGAAAAAAAATAAATACACATGAACCAGGATAAGGCAGAAAACCTATGGTTACAGCCATAGGCTTGAGTATCTGACCAAACTGAACTAGAGTCCCAGCTCTGCCACTTCCCAGCTGTGAGGTGTGGAGAAGAAAAGACACACAACCTGCTTCCTCTCCTGGAAAGTGAAGCTCCCAAGAGGACCAGCACTGCAGGGTGCAGAAAGCAAAGTGAGCAGTAACAGAGGGCTCACTAGGTGTCAGGCACGGTTCTAAGCCTCAGTTCCAGAATGTTCTGCGCCATTACACTCACAGACTCTCCTTCACAGTACAGGAGAAGGGATCAGAGAGACTTCTGGCAATTTCTCCTCCAGGACCCCCCCATCCCTACATCCGCCCAACGAAACCACAAATGCACTCATCTCCAGTCACTGGGAGGAGAGACCGTCGTTTTTAGCACATACGTGAAAACTCAGAATGAATGTAAAATGAATATTAAAAACTTCAGAGCTGTTATGCAAGGAAAAGTAAGCAAGACCAAGTGGGTGATGTATCTGCTCAGACTAGTCATCCACGAGGCAGAGCCAATTAGCAACACTGACTAGTTATACCAGCAGTGCACTTGGGAACCACTTCTGAACACAAATAAGCATTATTTTACAAAATGTAACTCCATTTTAACTCAAAACGGAGGCAGTAAGAGGTTACAGGGCAGAGACAGGCATTATCCAAATGATGCTAAAAACAAAATTATAAAAAGGGATTTGACAGCATCTGACAATAGGCTCCACTTACCCATTAACCAACAATTACAAATGCACTCATTAAGAAAAAGTGCTTTTTGCAAAGTCCTATAAAATGGAGTCCTATAAAATGGAGGCTCTGTCTAGGCAGACAGACCCTCTTCTTTCTAGCTATGCTTAACTTGGCAATCTACTTTAAACACCATTAAATCTGTGTCTTCAGTAACAAAATGGACACTCTGAACATCATCTCAGAGTTATGAGGATTAAATGAGATAATACACAACAATTAATCAGAAGGGCTCACTAAGTTTATCCATTATTATAATTATCATTCAGGCAATTCCGAGATTCACTTAAAAAAAAAAAAAAGAACTATTTTACATAAGGGGAAAGCACCCTCAAGATGAATTCCTTCTTATCTGCACACCCTGACCCTAAAAGAGGTAAGGGTGTTTAAAGCACAGAGGCCAGTCTTTCTTCTGAGCTGAAGGATGCACTCTAGATCCAGTTCACACACGTGTCCCCTCAACGCCATCAAACTTTTCATGCTGGACCCCAAGACCCAAATATGTCGGCACCCACTAGAGACCAAGGGACACATTCTGCATCCCTCGTTCATCCCAAGATACACACCAAACACCCTTAATCCTTCATTCATTCCTTAGATGAATAATCAAGTACCTGCCATGCACCCAGGTACCAGAGATGAAACTGCAACAATTCAGAGACCCTGGCTCAGGAGAGGTCATGTTCTGTGTGGGGTGGTTGTTGTCAGTCGCTCAGTCGTATCCGACTCTTTGCGACCCCATGGACTGCAGCATGCCAGGCTTCCCTGTCCTTCACTATCTCCTGGAGTCTGCTCAAACTCATGTCCATTGAGTCGGTGATGCCATCCAACCATCTCATCTCATCTCTCCTGCCCTCAATCTTTCCCAGCGTCTGGGTTTTTTCTGCTTGGGTAGACAAGACAATAAAGAAAGGAATCAGTTTGTCATCCGTCGAGTGGTAAGTCCCACAGAGAAAAATAAGACCGGTTAGGGGCACAGAGATGAAGTTAGTTCTTGAATATGGGGTATGGGAAGGGTTCTGATGAGCTAGCATCTCAGCAGAGATTCAAGGAAAGGGGGCGGGGCCTTTCTGGCCAGAGAAAAGACAGGAAGGGGCTCGCCAGGCAAGCATGGTCCCCGGATTGCACAGAGTGAGCCTGGAGAAGCAGTGGGCCTGCTTGCATAGGGAAGACTTTGGGTTTTCCTCCAAGAAATGAGCCAAGTAAATGTGCCAAGAACGCTGCCACTTGGTGAGCAGAAACAGAGCAGCCTCTGTGTTGATGAAACTAGCGTCTAAGGGCAGGCAGTGAGATATTAATCAACCCGGAAAAAAAAGACCTTCTAAGGAAGGCGCCTCTCATCAGCTCCCTTTTAAACTGTGGTCCATCTGCTTCTCCTGCTAAGGATAAGAGGGAAAAAAACTTAAGCTCTGGTGGACTGCCATCTTCATGTAGAGACTGAAATGTACTGGTTTGCTATATCCACTGAAACTTACAGCTGTTAAACCAGTAATCACTTGTCATTTATGAACTTCCAATGTTAATACTAAAAAAGTTAAGTAATTCCATGACACAGTGCACGTATTAATCTCCAAACAATTCTAAAGCTCATGTTCAGAGCATGCTTCTGGTGGAGTTTTATAAACTGTCAGGAAAAGTGTAATCGCCAGGTGCCCTGAATCAGTTCTAGAAATGACATATAGGTTTTCACAACTGCTTCATCAGAAGGGAAAGAGAAAGATCATAAGAGAAGAAGTGAAGGGTGTTTGGGACAAGTAGGATAGTAAATGTAGTCTGTCTAGAAAGTGTCCCCTAGAGTAAAATTAAGAGAAAAAGAACTCTCTTTAAATCCCAAATTAAATCCCTAAATAGTATCTACCGCTGGCCCTAGACTTGGTTTAGCAATGACTTTATAGACAAAACTGTGCAATGCAAGAAAATTAATATGAGTTCAGAGACTTACAGATATTAGTAGCTCAGTCGTGTCCAATTCATTGCGACCCTCATGGACTATAGCCTGCCAGGCTCCTCTGTCCATGGAATTCTCCAGGCAAGAATACTGGAGTGGGTTGCCATTCCCTTCTCCAGGGAATCTTCCCAACCCAGGGATCTAACTGGTATCTCCTGCCTTGCAGGCACCTTCTTTACCACTGAGCTACCTGGGAAGCCAAGGAAGTGATGTGCTGTGTGTCCTGCAGGTAAAGAATACTCATGCAGTGCAGGAGATTTGAGCTCTATCCCTGGATTGGGAAGATCCCCTGGAGAAGGGAATGGCAACCCACTCCAATATTCTTACCTGGAAAATCCTATGGACAGAGGAGCCTGGTGGGCTATAGCCCTCAGGTAGCAAAGAGTCGGACATGACTGAGCATGCATACAGAGACTTATAAGGGCCTCTGAAAGAACCCCAAAAAAGTGCGACTTAAAAATATTTTCACATTTCAAGATAAAAATCATGTTTTTTATACTGTTTGACTTTTACACATGCAAACAGGAAATACACTCTCAATAAGATCCATGCAATTAACGCTTTAGATTTATCTTAACACTAATCCTTCACACACACACTGGCCTACAATCAACTTCCAGCTGATAGAAAACTTGCCCAAATGGAACATCAACCAACCATTTGGAGGTGTGAAATTTTGGTGAGGGGTGGAAATGTGAAATTTTAGTTACAAAAATCACTAATACTGGTTTCAGCTATGTATTAATCCTTCACGGCTGACCTTTGCAAGCCAGATACAGTACAAGTCAGGCTCAAGGTCAAGGATGAGACAGGAAGTTCACAGTCATCAAAGCTGTGGAAATGGAAAGGATTACGCCCCCACGGTTGTGGTGATCAGCAGTCACCACACCTTTCTTTCCCAAATGCTAGGGCCCCGAGGTGACCAAGAGGCTATCTATCTGCTTACCTGTCACTAAAGAAGCACATGGAGAGACTAGGATCTTTCCACTATCGTAACAATAAATAATTTCTGTTTTCTCCAAGCCAAGAATGCTATAGAATAGAAACACTGAAGAAGTAAGTGAAGAAAAATGCCTCTACTTCCTGGAGAGTCTAAAAGCTTAGAACCCAGTTCTGGAAAATAAGAGTATTTGTCCCTTGATATGCCTGGCATAGAGCCACACACATTGCAATTTCATAATTAAAAAAAAGAAGTGTATTGAGTGAAAAAGGAAATGGCGTCATCCCACCAGCCGGCAAAGTGTGTGTCCTGCTGGTTACCTACACAGGTAGGGTCGGAGGCAGGGAGGACCATATCAGTGGTTCTTCACCAGTTGACAAGAGGATCAGGAAGTGGTTCTGAACACATGGCCAAACAGCTGATGTTTATTCTGTCCTCAGCATGGAGATGAAAAGCAGCTGGGACATCAAGAAGGTTCTGTAGATCCTTGACACCGCATGCACCATTTTCGATTTAACTTTTAGGAACACTTCTGTTGCCCTAAAAAGGCCTGGGCTCTCAATAGGCTCTTCACTGTGAATTTAAGCACCATGTTCTTCTCATGGGTCTGTAGACCAGACTCCCCTCACACACTGGATGCTGTTCAGTTTTCCCTTAAAATGTCACAGCACCCTTAGCACTGATCACAGCTTCCAAGAAGTCATGTGAGATGACTTAAAACACAAACTTTATCCTAAAATTAAAAATAAAAATCTTTTTAAAGAATAATGAAAAAAAATGCAAACTACTGGATGAAGTTGGTCAAAAGGTACAAACTTCCAGCTGGAGGATAAATAAGTACTAGGAATGTGATGTACCATAGGGTAAAAATAACTAACACTGCTGTTATGTTATATATGAAAGTTATGAATGAAGAAGAATATATATGAATGTATAACTGAGTCATTCTGTTGTACAACAGAAATTAACACAACATTGTAAATCAACTGTACTTCAATAAAATTTTTTAAAAAGAAGTTACAGGAGTAAATCCTAAGAGTTCTTGTCACAAGGAAAAAAACATTTTTTTTCTATTTCTTTAATGCTGTATTTATATGAGACAATGGATGTTCACTAGGTTTACTGTGATCATCATTTCATGTTGTATGTAAGTCAAATCATTATGCTGGGCACCCTGAACTTACACAGGGCTGGAGGTCAACTATACCTCAATAAAACTGGAAGAAAAAAAAATACATGCAAAAATAAAATAAAATGGAATGGAATGAAATAAAATAAAATGCAAACTACCTGCACAAGTGAAATAGTGCTTGTAAAACACTAAAAAAAAAAAATGAAGGTTCTAAATTAATACAAAAATCTCTAAGGACCCTGTGCAATTATACCCCAAAAGAAGAATATATTTCCATTAGCAATACTGACAAGGCAGGATTATTTTATTTAAGCTGTTATTGCTTCTATTTTACTCCAGGTTGATGAGAGTGATTTTTCTAGATACAGTGTGAGTATGTACAGTGTTTCAACATGTAATTATTACCAGGATGACACAACACACAATGCTCTTTAGTACAAATCACACTAGATCGAGGACAAAAAGGGTCCCTCTAGGGAGAGATCCAGGGGCTCTGACTACTCCTTGTTGGGGTTTTGAACCACTAGAACTAAAAGTCATTTCTTTCCCATGAAACTGAGCAAAAGGACAGTGTCTGGCTGCATCTCTATTCATCTACGGAAATAGAACGAAGAGCTTACCAAAGCAGACATACAGATCAAGAGAGAATTTTAATGCAATGCATTATTTTCATTCCACTTCCACAATCATGAAACACTCCTCTATTTTACTAGGTAAATATTTTCTTCCTAAAAAGACAGTGTTTAGGTATGAAACAAATAAAATTTTCAGATAAGCTATGAGTATATTTTTTTCTAACTGAGAGCGACAAAATGATGAGGCGCTGAGTGGCAAGCCCTCAGAAGCCAGCGTTACGCGGTCAGGAGGCAGCAAAGAGGAGAGATGGGGCATAGCCGGCTCTCAGGACCAAGACAGAGGTCCCGCAAACCAGGCGAGGCACGAAATGCAACCTGACAAGGGGCAGAGACTGAAGCAACGTTCCATCAAGTATCTTTAAATTCAGTTCCACACAAATCAACTCAGTTTTGCCCAGAGATTTTACCAGACATTTAGCTGGTGTGTATATAATTACTTGTCTGTCTGAATTGGGTTTGGGGAGTGGAAGACAACACAAGGGGGGCTAAGCATCCACAGAAGGGAATGAACTGAAAGTTGCTGAGACTCAGGGATTCATTCCAATATTAATATTTTTAATGTTAGCATCCTTTAGTGACAGTTTTTTAAAGTATAGCAACCTTTACCATTGTTTTGCTTGAAATGTTAAGAACAAAACTATAATGCCGTTTATTCCTGCTGTGAAGATCTACCTTCTGCGTCTTATTCATATTGCGGGCATCCACGACCACCCTAAGACCCTTAGCATGTGTTTCGCCTTTCAGTCATCTTTCAAAGTCCCTCAAGTTATTTCAGTACTGCAAGCATCCTTAGAATATTATTTTCAGAATTCATGTGGGGTATTTAGTAGCTAAAATTCCTGGGAAGAGGACCAAAATGTCACTGGTTTATGTAAGCCTCAGCTCAGTTTTGAAAAGATGATAATCTCGCAATAAACAAAAGAGCACTGGTACACAGCTTCTGAAGCCAGACCTGTATAAATCCACAGGTACTAAAACAGACAGTCGTATCAGACCCGCATGAATGTGTATGTAGGTCCCCTCTTAGCTGCTCTGTCCCTAGTGTTTACATCTTTGCTACCTGATTCACGATCGATTAAGACAAAATAGAATCATCACCACTAATAACCATGTTCATGCGCTTGTGGGCTCAGTCTGGTCCAACTCTGCAACTCCATGGACTGTAGCCCACCGGGCTCCTCTGTCCGTGGCATTCTCCAGGCAAGAATACTGGAGTGGGTTGCCATTTCCTTCTCCAGGGGATTCTCCCAACCCAGGGATCAAACTCTAGTCTCCTGCCTTGCAGGCGGATTCTTTACCATCTCCACCATCAGGGTCCATGTTCATGATCATATATAAATAAACGTTTTTTCTGTCTCCCATAGTCCGATTCATAACACTGAGCATGCCACAACACAATTACTAGACGGAAAATATAGTCTGGGTCAAAACAAACTTAAAAAAAAAACTTTAAAGCAGTGACAGAATCCACTTTAAAAGAGAATCCATACATAGGAAGCTTTCTGTCTTACAGCCAACTCTTTACAGCTGCCAATATTGTGCAATAGAGAAGAAACCAGCCTCATACAGCTATTGAGCACCTGAGGGGTGGCTAGTCCAAATTGAGACGCAAGTATAAAGTACACATGAAATTTTGAAAACTTAGTCTAAGAAAATGTAAGAGCTCTTATTAATAAATTTTATACCAATGACATGTTAAAATGACAATATTCAATTATTTGGATTAAATAAAATATATTAAATATAAATATATTTAATATATAAAATATATTAAAATATATAATGAAAGGATATTAAATCTTTTTTACTTTTTTAAATGTAGCTATCAGAAAATGTTACACTGTAACTGTGGTTCACAAAATATTTCTATTGGACAGGGTTGAAATAGTCTAGAGGCAAGTCAACCATCCACTAAATCCAACGAAAGTATAAGATAACATGCAGTCTGTCCCTAACCTTCTTGTGTGCACATGTGTGTGTGTGCACGTTCTGCAGGGGGCTGGAATTGCAAAGCTGCCCATCAGGAAGGTCTCTGAAACACAAGATTCAGCTCGTTGCCTTTAGCCTCATCTCTTGACATTTAACTCTTCCAAAAATTTTCTCTGCTTCACTGCTTCCTGCTGTGAAAGCTTTCAAGCAAAGCCTGGTGACCCAGTCTCCCAGGGGGTAAGCACTCAAGCTATGTCAGCCACCCCTGCTCTAGAAACTGGTATTCAAACAGGTCTGGGAAGGGACAGACACTTGTGCATAAAATTCCCTCGGGTTAAACATAAGCAGGATTGTCTACATAGGTCAGGCCACTCACTCAAGCCACCTATGTTGTTCTCATCCTGCAATCAGGACCACCAAACAGAGGTGGGGAGGGCACGGGTTATGGCTAAGTCCCAGCCCTAAGCCTATGAAAACGCTCCATTGCTTCAACTGCCTCCTACCCTCCCATCCTTGCCTCCCCACTTTTCTACTCTAACTGGACATGGGGCATCCACAGCAGGGCACTGGATGCTCTCTAATAAACACTGGGGAGAGCAAACTTAGCCTTTCCACAGAGGAGTTTCAGGATATATATACATTCATTCATTTGACCAATATTGCTGAATGCTGAACAGGAAAATCTTAGCAGAGGACAAAGATAAGGGGCCTGGGACCAAGGATGCCCAGAACAGTAGTTATAGGGAGAGAGAGGTCAGCATGAGCCTCATTGGTAAGGTAGCATCTACACTGGCCTCCCAGGGTCCAGGGTGAAGAAGTGAGCTGAACAGGCATCCTGGGTCTCTGCGGGGAGCAGCACGGCCAGCCTAGTCCATGGGCAGGATGGCGGCCAGTGTGGCACAGCCACAGCCGCTGTCACAGGGGCCGAGTGACAGAAGAATGCAGAGGAAAAATCCCAGACCAGACAGGACTCAGGGCCATGGGTTTCTCTGAGATGAGAACCTACTGGAAAGCTTTAAGTGGAGGAAAGATCTGCTTTGACATCTGCTTTGTAGAAACCACCCAGCTTGTGGTTCTGGATACTCCAGGTTCAAGGGTACAAGCACAGACTATTGAACTAAAATGTGTTAAACACTGTGGCCATGAATAGCGAAACAACTGAGACCAAAAAGGGAGAGAATCATGGTTCCTGACCTGGACTCCAGGAAGAGGGGAGAAGAGGACACCCCACCCCCATCAGAACACAGAACAGTGTCACTGTGACCCTGCTTCACCCCAGAGCAGATGGGAAGACCTGGGGGCAGGCACACCTGCACTTAAGTGTCTTACCACTCTCCTCCTTCACTTAGCTTTTCATTAAAGCCAAAGAATAGCTTTAATCAGAGTTTGAATTTTCCTTTTACACGAAAGAAACTTTCTATAAAAGCATACAAAATACAACAATAATAGAAATAGAAAAGGTGAACACAAGTGATCCTGGGAATTCCAACCTGATTCAACATTTTATGTGGATTGCCTTTGGACTATGTCTAGCAGGAAAATGTGAGCATGTTTAAAAAAAAAACCAGTATAAATAAGCATTAATACAGAACTAATTTTTTCGTTCTCATTTCACTGAATAATTACACCTTTGGGCAAACATGAATAATTTATTAAGCAGCATGCAGTTTCTATGTAGTCCTGCAACTTTCTGCCCTCATTACACAATCCTCTGAAATCATTCCAGGGCCAACCATGGCAGAAAAGGGACTTCTATGCAAATGCCCTTTTCCTACTGGCCTATGGATAGTTTATCAAGTGTCTTTCTAGGTTAACCAAAGCTATTCAAAACACTCTCTACCAATCTTCTGTCTTAAATTGTTCAATTATTTATTAAAGCTGTAAAATGCCAAACTATTTTTTTTGGTTAAATTACGCACATTGATCCTTAACACAAAACCATATATTTTGTGTTATGGTTTCTTTAATATTTCTCTATGTTATCAAAAGTAACCCATACTTCAACAAAGACCATTGTTACAGTATTAATATCCTCATAAAATGATTCCATTTCGGTGGCTTGGGACCAAGGGCCCTAGGAGAGTTCCATTTCACATTAAAACTGTCTCTCTGTTAAGCTGTTGTAATAAACCAACCCGCAGTGAAGCATCAACACGTGAATGCTAGGAGGTGACCTGTTTTGATAAGTTTCTCATATCGAGGACACGAATGACACAGACCTGCGAGGTCCTCATTTTTCTTGTGTCCTCCCATTCTCTGCTGCACTGCAGATCATCACCAAATGGTAATCTAATTACTACAACTATTAATTATGCTCGAGATTAATGTGAAATACCTGCCACACAATGTAAACGGTACAGTGAGAGACAACACGCTGTCTTAATGAAATTCTAACACCTGGAACTGTTTGGTAACATTATCAGTCAAGTAAATGAGCTTCATTTCCTCTCAGTTGGGTATACTGGAGGGTTGGTGCCTGGTATATCGACTGAAAATGTGCCTCAATACAAAATAATGAGCGTGCACCTGAACTCTAGTCTAGACCCATATACCTGCCTCCCCGACCACCTCCCAGGTCAACCCCCAAAACAGAATCATGAGTCCCTGCTTTTAACTCCCTCTAAATACTTTCCCACCTACCCTGGCCCAGTACCCCATCCCCTCAAAACACTGACTTGCATTGGAACCTCCAAATATAATAAGGTTTCCAAGCCTTGTGTAACGGAGAAGGCAATAGCACCCAACTCCAGTACTCTTGCCTGGAAAATCCCATGGACGGAGGAGCCTGGAAGGCTGCAATCCATGGGGTCGCTGAGGGTCGGACACGACTGAGTGACTTCACTTTCACTTTTCACTTTCATGCATTGGAGAAGGAAATGGCAACCCACTCCAGTGTTCTTGCCTGGAGAATCCCAAGGACGGGGAAGCCTGGTGGGCTTTCGTCTATGGGGTCACACAGAGTCGGACATGACTGAAGTGACTTAGCAGCAGCAGCAAGCCTTGTGTAAATGGCTATGAAAAGTGTATATAGATGGGAAAGAGTGGGGAGAAGGTTGGTTACCGGCGATGCCATCACTCCAGCTGCTCGGACCAGAAGCCTTACAGTCACCCTCAACCCAGTCCTTCCTAACTCAAATCCAACACATCAAATCCTCTGGTTCTACCATGAGAAATATACCTCGAGGTTGATCATTCCATCACCTGCCACATGGTTACCAGTCCAATCAGCCATCAACACTTTTTGCATGGAATATTTCAGTAGATTCCTAATGGGTCATCCAGCTTGCACCTTTGTCCCTGTATAATCTGTTCTATTAAAAAAAATGCAGAGGGATCTTTTTATAAAGCGAGCCAGACTGTACAGCGCCGGGCGCCAAGGCAATGGCTTTCTGTATGTGAGGAAAAGCCCTACACTATCCAGGCTCATCTTCTTCCCTGGGAAAGAGGCTTCCTGACCAGCAAGGCAAGCCCAAGCTGGTGTGAGCCATTCAGAGATGCAACATCTTCTGTTCTACCACTTCTTTTTGAGCAGCAATGCTTCATGTAAATTTCAAGCCATCTTGAATGACACTCCCCTGCCCGCCCCCCACACACACACACGCAGGTCAGGTACAATCAAAACTGCAGCGTGCCTTGTGTGGCTCAGCACTTGTAAAAACCCACTGTATAATTGGACTAGAACAGAGCAGAGGATGTGAACTGAGGCTGGACGTGGCTCCTGTCACTCTGCATTACTGCTGTGTAAAGAAGAAAAGACGCAAACAGTTAGTGATGCACGGGGCAAAGGAGAGCAATGAAAATGTCAGGAGTGGGAGGAAGCTGTTAAATGGCACCAAACGCCTGGGCGGGTGTCTGTCTGCCCATGTGCCGCCTGTCTCGCTCGATCCATCATCAGAAAGGACAAGGCACCTCAGGAGGAATGCCTGTCCTGAGTCAGAAGCACAGAGGGGCCTGCTGTCTCTGACTGCCAACGGCGATCGCAGGCCTGCCAGGAATTGTCAGTCTACGGCCTTCACTGAAATCTGGCGGCTGTCAGTGTGAAATCCAGAAATAGCAGCACTCAGAGATGCCTGGCCTTCAAACCTTCCGACGATCTGGGATGGCTGGGCTCCCGGGGTAAAGGTGGTCGTGTTCAGCATCTTTCAAAGAATTGGACACAACTAGCACCTCTTGTTCAGCTAAGAATCCAAAGTTGAGTCTGAAAATGGGAGGCTGCTAAGAAGCTGGAAGATTCTGAAGGGAAATGGAAAGAAAACATGACTGCGTCTGCTTCCTAAGCCCAGGTCCACCTGAGAGAGTGGAGGGGCGGTGGGAGGATGGGAAGAGGACCAGACATAGCCCTAAGATGACAATGCTGCTGGGGCAGGACCACAGCTCCCCACAGGACGGGGACATGGTGTCGGGTGGGAGGGAAGACAAAATGACCACACAGGTGAATCCCCTCCACAAATAAATAAGGAAACAGGAAATCTTTCCTAGTTCTCTTGAAGAAAGGGAGACAGGAGGTCCAGCCAATCAGCCCTGAAAAGAAGGCAGGTAAACAGCAGCACTGCCAAGCAGTTCTCACTCTGTGCTCCAAACATATGTCTCTGTTTAACACGTCGGCGAAAACCAAGCCCTTGTTCTTTTTCCAACGGGGCGCTGAATTCTTCCCAGGGCATCTGTGCAGTGACAGCAGCAGGAAGGATGAGATCAAGACTAACCATATACTCATATTGGCAATATATTCATGTTAACAATATATTCATTTGAACAATACATTCATATTAACAACCCAGTGATCTTGAGTACTTGATTTTACCAGGACTTTTTCCAGTATGTGAATTACTTCAAACCCTAGTTCAGCTGTACTACTTGCTTCTTTAGTCCCATGTGTTTTTTAAGTTTCTTTGTTTTAATGAATAGTGCATGCATGCAGGCTCACTCAGTCAAGTGTGACTCTTTGCAACCCCATGGACTGTAGGCCACCAGGCTCCTTTGTCCATGGGATTTCCCAGGCAAGAATACTGGGAGTCAGTTGCCATTTCCTTCTTCAGGGAATCTTCCTGACCCAGGGATCAAACTGGCATCTCCTTCATTAGCAGGCAGATTCTTCACCACTGAGCCATCTGGGAAGGCTTTAATGAATAGATTTCATTTTTTTTTTTTTTAAGAACAGGTTTAGTTTTACAGAAAAAAATCAAGCAGAAAATACAAAGTTCTCACTTATTCCCTTTTCCCTCCTCCACCCTCCATCTCCCCTATTATGAACATCTTGCCATGGTGTGCTACGTTTACACACCTGAAGAACTAATATTGACTCACTACTATTAACAACTGACACACCACTATTAACTAAGTCCACATTTACATTACCGCTCCCTCTGCAATGTACAACCAATGAGTTCTGGCAAATGTGTAATGTTAAATATCCATGATTAGGGCAGTTTCACTAATCTGATCATTTTTTCCCCTGTCTTTAAATTGTGATAAAATATACATGACATGGGGCTTCCCTGGTGGCTCAGAGGTAAAGAATTGCCTGACAATGCAGGAGATGGGGTTTGATCCTGGGTCCGAAGATCCCCTGGAGAAGGGAATGGTAACCCACTCGAGTATTCTTGCTTCAGGTATCCATCCCATGGACAGAGGGGCCTGGTAGGCTACAGTGCATGTAGTCGCAGAGTCTGACACGGCCGAGCAACTAACACACACATGCCTGAAACAGCTTATTCGTCTATGCAAGCCACAGGGAAGGGACAAGGACGCATTCCTGCTAATGTTCACATGGCCAGTGTAAACCTGGCCTGTGAGTGCAGAAGGGAAGCTAAGCCTTACAGCACATTCCACCCCCTGCTTCCAGCCCCACCAGGAACAGTGTGATTCTAACATGTCTGCACAGGGCTTGCCAACAAAGAAAGACCGCCCTGGCTAAAGGGTGTGCGCGCTCAGTTCTTTTCTAGTCTGCCTGACTTACTCATGATAAGTAACGAAATACCCACATCAGTCTAGCTAGGAACAGACACAGTCCTGGGGAACTGACAAAACCTGATTTATGCTTTTTCCAAGACCAAAGGCCAGACTCCATCTGTGACGCTGTCCTCAGGATCACCCGGGCAGCCCAATGGTCTAGTCCTCTACAATGTCACTCACTAGAGGACTTTGAATTTCTGCAGGCTTTATAAATCCACAAGAGATGACTTGCCTTCCTCTGCATTGTCTCCTGAGTTATCTGACAGCCAAATGAGCAGCATTCCGCAGGGGCATGGAAGAAGTTCAGGCATTCTCCGCTACCACATGGCTTACAGGAGCACGTGTGCATTCTAGTACTTTGCCAAGAAGCATGGCAGCATCCTACCACTAAAATGGCTTTGAGATTTATTTCTGCACACTTTCTCAAAGTGTCTTTTTTTTCTCTCTCTTGTGATTAAAAGTGCACCAAACAAAAGGAAAACAAAACTTCCCATCTTGGATAAAATAAGTGGGTCATGAATTAATTTCACTTCTAAACACTAAGTATTTTCCTGGAACAGCTGAAATGGCTCCACAAGTAGAATGGAATGTGATTAAATCACACGCCCCCTAATGCACCGATAATAGTGTCAAGTGATGTGGGTTATTTAAAAATTGATTTTATATAATTAAATTAAAGCTGGCTTTTATCCCCACTAAATATTTAAATATTTAATTAAATACTTGCCGGCTTTCACTTATAAAGATAACATTCCTAACAAAGCTACTCCAAAGGTTACCATACAAGGTTTTGGAGAGTTTTAGGCAGAAACACATTCTGCTTCCAATTAGCTAATTTAATATGAAAGAGATGTATAATTATATGAAAGAGCTGACAAAAGTTGTATACAGATGTATTAACTGAAATTAAATATATGGTTGTTTTAAATATATTTATATATTTTAATGTATAGTAAGTTATACTAACACATATTTAAATGTCTATAAAATTTAAATTTATTTAATTATATATTTGTATAAATTTAAATTTTATAATTTAACATTTTACTTTTATATTGTAAGTATACAAATCTATTTAAATATTTATAGAGGAATATGTATATATACATACAAAATATATAACTTTAACACTTAAAATTGTATTTATGTATATTGAATGATATGGGCTTCCCAGGTGGTGCTAGCAGTAAAGACCCTGACTGCCAATGCTGAGACCTAAGAGATGCAAGCTCCGTTCCTGAGTTGGGAAGATGCCCTGGAGGAGGGCCTGGCAACCCACTCCAGTATTCTTGCCTGGAGAATCCCATGGACAGAGGAGCCTGGTCTGAGGAGGGCTATAGTCCCTGGGGTCACAAAGAGTCAGACATGACTTAGCAACTAAACAACAAAACAGGGTTGAGGATATACATAAGTGATTCTTCTGTACATACAATTCTACTGTGTTGAGAATAAGAAGGACATTAGCATATTTTACAGGCATAAAGGAGCTTATCCACTGGTCATCTGTGTTAGTTGAAAGAACTTCCACAGTAAATAAAATTTTTCTGATTTGAAAATAAAATAAATAAGTGTTCATCACTCTTAAGAAAAGATAATCCAGGATAAAACAATCTAAATTTATAAACACAATTAACAAGAGTGTTATTTTAAAAAAACCCAGTCTTTATTTTGCAAAAGAATTAATCTCAGTGCATCTTCTGTCACAAAAACCCCAAGTATTACAAAACATCCTATTTATAGCATGCCAATGAAAATGCAACTTTTAAGAGAAAAACACTCTTCTTATAATATGTAATACTACACATTAACAAATTGAAAGATAAAAAACATATGATATCTCAATAGATGCAGAGAAAGCCTTTGACAAAATTTAACATCCATTTATGATAAAAACACTCCAGAAAGCAGGAACAGAAGGAACATACCTCAACATAATAAAAGTCATGTATGATAAACCCACAACAAACATTATCCTCAATCGTGACAAATTGAAAGCATTTCCCCTAAAGTCAGGAACAAGACAAGGGTGCCCACTCTCACCACTACTATTCAACATAGTTTTGGAAGTTTTACCCACAGCAATCAGAGAAGAAAAATAAATAAAAGGAATCCAGATTGGAAAAGAAGTAAAACTCTCACTGTTAGCAGATGACATGATCCTCTACATAGAAAACCCTAAAGACTCCACCAGAAAATTAGTGAAGTCAGTGAAGTCACTCAGTCGTGTCCGACTCTTTGCGACCCCATGGACTGTAGCCTACCAGGCTCCTCCATCCGTGG
This sequence comes from Aepyceros melampus, assembly GCA_006408695.1. Classification (NCBI taxonomy): domain Eukaryota; kingdom Metazoa; phylum Chordata; class Mammalia; order Artiodactyla; family Bovidae; genus Aepyceros; species Aepyceros melampus. The sequence continues at coordinate 49,696 of SJXQ01004549.1, forward strand.
GATTCTCCAGGCAAGAGTACTGGAGTGGGTTGCCATTTCCTTCTCCAGGAAATTACTAGAGCTAATCAATGGATATAGTAAAGTTGCAGGATATAAAATTAACACACAGAAATCCTTTGCATTCTTATACACTAACAATGAGAAAACAAAGAGAAATTAAGGAAACAATTCCATTCACCATTGCAACTAAAAGAATAAAATATTTAGGAATATATCTACCTAAAGAAACAAAAGACATAGAAAACTATAAAAATCACTGATGAAAGAAATTAAAAATGACACAAACAGATGAAGAAATATACCATGTTCATGGATCGGAAGAATCGATATAGTGAAAATGAGTATACTACCCAAAGCAATCTATAGATTCAATGCAATCCCTACAAGCTACCAATGGTATTTTTCAGAAGTGAAGTGAAGAGAAGTCACTCACTCGTGTCTGACTCTTTGTGACCCCATGGACTGTAGCCCACCAGGCTCCTCCGTCCATGGGATTCTCCAGGCAAGAATACTGGAGTGGGTTGCCATTTCCTTCTCCAGAGGATCTTCTCGACCCAGGGATCGAACCCAGGTCTCCCACATTGCAGGCAGATGCTTTAACCTCTGAGCCACCAGGGAACTAGAACAAATAATTTCACAATTTTTATGGAAATACAAAAAGCCTTGAATAGCCAAAGCAATCTTGAGAAAGAAGAATGGAACTGGAGGAACCAACCTGCCTGACTTCAGGCTATACTACATAGCTACAGTCATCAAGACAGTATGGTACTGGCACAAAGACAGAAATATAGATCAAAGGAACAAAATAGAAAGCCCAGAGATAAATTCACACACCTATGGACAACTTATCTTTGACAAAGGAGGCAAGCATATACAATGGAGAAAAGATAACCTCTTTAACAAGTGGTGCTGGGAAAACTGTTCAACCACTTGTAAAAGAATGAAACTAGAACACTTTCTAACACCATACAGAAAAATAAACTCAAAATGGATTAAAGATCGAAATGTAAGACCAGAAACTATAAAACTCCTAGAGGAAAACATAGGCAAAACACACTCTGACGTAAATCACAGCAGGATCCTCTATGACCCACCTCCCAGAATACTGGAAATAAAAGCAAAAATAAACAAATGAGACCTAATTAAACTCAAAAGCTTTTGCACAACAAAGGGAACTATAAGAAGGTGAAAAAGACAGCCTTCTGAATGGGAGAAAAAAAGAGCAAACCAAGCAACTGACAAAGAATTTATCTCAAAAATATACAAGCAGCACCTGTAGCTCAATTCCAGAAAAATAAATGACCCAATCAAAAAATGGGCCAAAGAACTAAACAGACATTTCTCAAAGAAGACATACAGATGACTAACAAACACATGAAAAGATGCTCAACATCACTCATTATCAAGAAATGCAAATCAAAACCACAATGAGGTACCATCTCACACCAGTCAGAATGGCTGCGATCCAAAAGTCTACAAACAATAAATGCTGGAGAGGGTGTGGAGAAAAGGGAACCCTCTTACACTGTTGGTGGGAACACAAACTAGTACAGCCACTATGGAGAACAGTGTGGAGATTCCTTAAAACACTAGAAATAGAACTGCCATACGACCCGGCAATCCCACTGCTGGGCAAACACACTGAGGAAACCAGAATTGAAAGAGACATATGTACCCCAATGTTCATCGCATCACTGTTTACAACAGCCAGGACATGGAAGCAACTTAGATGTCCATCGGCAGACGAATGGATAAGAAAGCTGTGGTACATATACACAATGGAATATTACTCAGCTATTAAAAAGAATGCACTTGAATCAATTCTAATGAGGTGGATGAAACTGGAGCCTATTTATACAGAGTGAAGTAAGCCAGAAAGAAAAACACCAATACAGTATATTAACACATATATATGGAATTTAGAAAGATGGTAACGATGACCCTATATGCGAGACAGCAAAAGAGACACAGATGTAAAGAATAGTCTTTTGAACACTGTGGGAGAAGGCTAGGGTGGGATGATTTGAGAGAATAGCATTGAAACATGTATATTACCATATGTGAAATAGATCACCAGTCCCGGTTCAATGCATGAGACAGGGTGCTCAGGGCTGGTGTACTGGGATGACCCAGAGGAATGGGATGGGGAGGGAGGTGGGAGGGGGGTTCAGGATGGGGAACACATGTACACCCATGGCTGATTCATGTCAATGTATGGCAAAACCACTACAGTATTGTAAAGTAATTAGCCTCCAATTAAAATAAATACATTTTTAAAAAATTATGTAATACTAGTGTATAGGCAATTAAAAAAAAACAAATTCCAACAATTATTACATTTCAATATGTGCTGCCTGGTTATTACAAGTTTTCTTGCCTTGTACCTTTAAAATTTTTTTTTAATTTCCTCAATATTAAATTGTTTTATAACAGAATAACATTTTGAAATTAATCAATAAATTATCCATTCATGAACTGTACTTCTGTGTATAACTGCAACATAAGAAAGGAAAAGAAAGAGATAAGCTGAGTAAAAAATAATAACTTTTCTTTGGGTTTCTAAAACAATAAGCCCGGATTATTTTAAATTGCATATTTACTATTTAAAGAAACAGTCATTTGGATTTCTTAGTCCATTGAAATAACCCAAAAAACTGAAAATATTTCACACTGAAAATAAAGAAATACAGTTTTGAGCCTTAAGAAACAGAGGCTTTCCAACGATGGCTTTTACTTCCTGCCATAGCAGTATGGACATTTTTATCCCACAAAGAGTCTCATGAAGGAAAAAACAATCACGAGTAATTGAAAGAGAGCATCGTGAGGGAACGTGTGTTTTGCTATCATCAATTCCCTCACCTTATAGTTTCTAAAAGGAATCCATGTCTTTGCTCTTATAACAGAGCTCAAAAGAATATCTATTTTAAGAGAAGATTACATTCAAATTTTATAAAATACTATGTCAAATATATTCCTAAATACTGTGAAATAATAATTTTCATAAAGCCAGGAAGTGAAATTCATTCCTGATATGCTATCACCCCAAATACGGGAAAATGCATTCGTATCTCATTATTAAAAGACAGTGACTACAAAGAAGACGGTCTTTTTAAAAGTAATAAAATGTGGATTGAGAGGCTATGGCTGAACCCTCGGCCACTTTACCTTTTACGTGTTTGTAGGTTGATGTGGCTGCAGGTAAATGAGCCAGAGGGTAAAAGGAAACCATGATTTTCATGATAAACATTCCGATAAGCAGCCCAAGTGACCACCCCACCACAGCTTCTGACAAATCAAGTCAACACAGAAAGCTTCTGAGATGCAGACATGATGCTGCTATTAAAAAAAAAATTAAAAAAATAAAAACACCAACAGAAGACAGCACAAAACAAAGCAGGTTCTCACAGCAGCCTTTTCTCCCCCATGCTGTGGAATAATTTTTTCCATTCCAAGATGATTTAAGTTGACAAATTGGTTTTTCTGGCCGCTTAGCTTCCTGACCTCGAAAAGTCCATTTTCTAACTTCTGTCTCATCCAGCTGTTGACAGGCTAATGCCACCAACCCAAGTAATAAAACCTCCACGGGGTTTAGGATTAGAAGAGGAAATGGTAACGACAGAAGAATAATTAGATGTGAAGTCTGCCCAACTTCTAAGAGCAGACCTCGTTTCTAAAAGAGAACAAATGGTCGTCTGGAAGGAGGTTAATGTATATTCCACTTCTCCCTGGGTACGATGCCGTGCAGCCTTTCTAGGGGGAAAAACTGGAAACTCCTCATACCTAAAACACTTCTTAAAAGTTGATGCAAATTAAGGGCACTCTCTACTTTGGTGCAATCTTTCTCAGACAAAAGTAGACAAATGTCTACTTTTCTTTTCTTCACGGAACCAAATCAATTAGCCTAGCAGACCTAATTGCTTTTAGATCCTAAGGTATGTGGAGAAATGTGTGCCATGGGTACAGACAGAACAGGTAGTTGGAAAGTCAGATACCTGCCCTTAGTATGCACCTTCTGTATTCAGCACTCTCAGACAGTGCTCAACATCCCTCATCGTTCCCCCAAGGGCCAGGGGTCAAGGCTGGATCCACCTTACACCATTTACTGACCCTCTGAAGCCTCAGTTTCCTCATTTGTAAGGCAGAGCATTATCTGCAACAGTGCTCGCCTCATGGATGGAAGGGAAGATTAATTCACGTGCATGAGAACATAGTGCAGGACCCAGAGCAAGCATTCAGTACAAGTTTCGCCCATTTTTTATCAGCCCATTCTCTGATCTCAACAATCTAATGTCTATAAATAAACATCTTCCATTTTAAAACTACCTTTGATGTGGATAGAGTGGATAAACAATGAAGTCCTACTTCACAGCACAGGGAACTATACTTAATATCCTGTGAAAAACCATAATGGAAAACAGTATGAAAAAGAATATGAAAAGAATCAAACCCAAATCTCTTACATCTCCTGCACGGCAGGCAGATTCTTTACCACTACAGCCACCTGTGAAGCCATATATATGCTAAGTTGCTTCAGTCTTGTCTGATTCTTTGCGACCCAATGGACGATAGCCCTTCAGGCTTGTCTGTTCATAGGATTCTCCAGGTAAGAATACTGGAGTGGGTTGCCATTGCCTACTCTAGGATATGTGTGTGTGTGTGAATATATGTATGTATAGCTGAGTCACTGTGCTGTACAGCAGTAATTACATAACACTGTAATTCAGATATACTTAAATTTTTAAAATTACCTTTGATTAATCACTACATTCATATGAAATCCTATAAGAATGTTTAGTGATTAGAGTAGCCCATCTGATAGAGGAATACAGTCTTGGTTAATTACCCTCTTCTTTAGATTCACATTCTTCCTCTGATTTTATATACAGAGTATGATTAAAGTATACACATTTCTGTAAATAATATCTGAATGATATGTACATTTGAGTGAGAACTTAAACATTCTCTTTTTACATGATAGCAATCCTATCTTGATAAATTATGCAGTTTGGGAATTAACTACAGCTTTTCTTGTCTCTTTCCCTACTTCCTGATACAATGGAATATTTCTGATCACATTTATAAAAACTCTCTGTGAACAGTGAGGCAAAATCAAATGTAAATTTAAGATATACACATACATTCACACTTAGTATTTAATAGAAAAAGACAAATCTACTGGTTGAGATGAAACTTATCTATGAATTCCATTTTGGATAATCGCTCTCCTTAGTAATTCATACTTCCTTGTAGATTAATAGGCTTCCCTGGTGGCTCAGAGGTTAAAGCGTCTGCCTCCAATGCGGGAGACCCGGGTTCAATCCCTGGGTTGGGAAGATCCTCTGGAGAAGGAAATGGCAATCCACTCCAGTATTTTTGCCTGGAGAATCCCATGGACTGAGAAGCCTAGTAGGTTACAGTCCACAGGGTCGCAAAGAGTCGGACACAACTGAGCGACTTCACCTCACCTCACCTCACATCACCTGTAGATTAATACATAGGAACTTTTATATGACTAAGGAAATGAAGAACCAGTTAAATATAATTCAGCCTAGCATGGGCCCTTGAATATACAAGATGATTCCGATGTTGTTGTTGTTCACTTTTAAGTTTTGTCTGACTCTCTGCGACCCCATAGACTGCAGCACACCAGCCTTCCCTGTCCTTCACTATCTCCCAGAGTTTGCTCAGATTCATGTCCACTGAGTCAGTGATGCTATCTAACCATCTCATCCTCTGTTGTCCCTTTCTCTTTTTTCCTTCAATCCTTCCCAGTACCAGCACCTTTTCCAGTAAGTTGGCTCTCTGCACCAGGTGGCCAAAGTATTGGAGCATCAGCTTTAGTATCAGTCCTTTCAGTGAAGATTCAGGCTTGATTTCCTTTAGGATTGACTGGCTTGATCTCCCTGCTGTCCAAGGGACTCTCAAGTGTCTTCACCAGCACCACAGTTCGAAAGTATCAATTCTTTGGCATTCAGCCTTCTTTATGGTCCAACTATCACATCCATACATGACTACTGGAAAAACTATAGCTGTGACTATATGGATCTTTGATGGTAATTCCAAAACACAACAAATATTTACGAAACTCCTCATTCATTCTCAGCATTCTCCCTGGGAAAAATGAGGAATACAGAAAAACTCAAGATGCACTTGCTTTTGAGGAATTTCACATCTGGTAAAAGAAACGGGAACATCTACTGAAATGAACAGAAAGTGGTGGGGAAGATAATAAAAGGGCCCTGGAGCAGGAAAGTGTGGGTGGTGGGCTGTAGCCCATAAGGATGTGAACCATGAAAGGACCATCATCCCTAGAAGATACGTGGGCCCAGGCCCAGGTGTGCTCAGCAAAGAAAGGATGAAGGGATCTGCCTGTTGAACAGAGCAGTTTACATGCCCTCAGGAGTTATTTACACTCTCATTTAGAAAAAAAAGAAAAAGAAACTTTTTTTTTTTTTTTTGGAGCAGATTCTCACTTTATTCTGGGTCTATGTTTATCACACCACGGACACTGAATTGTTTTACAAAAGCTCTATGCTCCAAAAGACTGTAACTACAAGCTTTATTGGCTTCGAGTCAAGATTTTGGAACTCAAATTTCTGGGCGCTCTTTAAGTGAGAATGAAATGGACAATCTCCACTAAGAGTCTGGCATTCTCTTCATTTATCCATCCCTTTGGCCATGTATCAAGGTTTTGACAGCAGTGACACTGGCTTGGAAGTTGAAAGGCCAGATTCCATCAGCCATCACATCACTCCACTGGGTGGTTTGCTGCCTTTTTCAGAGACCTGCGTCTCCTTTTCCAGGTGGCTCCTGCCGTCACCTATGTGTCCTTCTCCCCAAGCCTTCTCAGGAATGAGGGCACAGCCTAAAATTATGACACTCAACCCCTGGCCATGGCAACTGCCGAGACCTGCAGACAACCCAAGGCAGGAAAATCGGGGCATTTCCTGATAATTTAAACACAGCTACAATACACAAGAGAAAAAGCCACTCTCCTCCCTTACTGGAATGGCTAGGCTGGAACTGGCTTACAATCGCCACTATTACTAAAAGTCATACTTGTTTCAGGGACCTGGTGTAGAAAACACAAGATGCACAATTACTACCTTGTAATTTTCTGTGTCACCGAGAAGACAGTGGTCGAAACACGGATAAAATAGCTGTACCAAGAGATGCAGGAACATGTCCTGGAAATACTGTCAAGCTTCCAAATCCACTCAAAGACTTCCCAGCCACGTAATTCAATACCTCTTTGTTATCAGTTTGCTTAAACTAGCTTCAATTAGGGATTCTGTCACTTGCAGCTGAAAACATCCTAATATACAAACACCTGTGGGAAATAAGCTTCCTTGGACCTCGGTTTTCCTCTTGATCACAGAATTCCTCCCAATAAAATAATCTCTAAGGCTCCTTCCATACAATTATTTGTTTCAAATTAGGTAACTATCAGATAATTTGGAATGGTATAGATATTTGTAATTAATTAATTCCTTCAACTGGACACTGGGAAAAAGCTGCTTAATGCAGCGAGTTTGGGTTTCAACCTTGCTTATCTGCACCAGTGCAGAAGACAAGTCCCAAATGCTAATTATCAGTATTCCTGTTGTCTTTGCAACTCCATGGACTGCACTTCAGTCCATGGACAGGCTTCCCCATCCTTCACTATCATCAGTATAAAAAAGTATAAAGTATATATCATTTTTTGACCTTTGAAGATACAGGAAACTTATTTGAAGCATCATTTTCCATTCTTAGGTCAATATCCATCACAGCCAATTATTCTTCCATTCTCTCATTCATCTTTAACTGGTGATCACCTCCACTCCCACTATTCCCACCAAATAAATTCTGTGGAAAAGACTGGTTATTCACTTCTTTCTTTTGAATGACTAAAGAACTTTTATCTTTGTACAAGTGAAACAAAGCCTGATAACAAGGCTGTTTCCTATGTTACTGATTCCTTTGTTATGTGGCAGCATTTTCTGACTAAGTGTTCAAGCACAGATATAATCTAACTGGATAAGAACACTAATGCAAGGATATTTTATTTGTTCACAGGAAATCAGTTAGTGGAAATAGCAAGAAATTGCATCCCTCACATTATAAGGATAATATCTGCTAGCTCAACATCTATAAGATTTAAAAGCATTTAGAGCAATACAAGTTGATTAAATTTTTAAAAAATGCTTTTAAGTGGAAATGAGATACCTAGTTTTAAATGCATTACTTGGGGAAAAATTTACAAAGTAAAATACTACCATTTTAGAGAAACAAACATGGTGAGGTGTATTTAAGAAGACAACTTTTCCACTGTGAGAAAAGAGTTTGCAGTGATTATTGCTTATGGAAAAATGCAATATTTTATTGAATTTAGAAATGTTATAAATGAAATGTCTTGTACCAAGTGATGAAATCAAAAGAAAATCATTTTTTAAAAGACCGTAAGAAATCCATCTGCATGTTAGACTATAGAAATGACTGCTGAATAAACAGAAAAAGATGAATAATTGTCAGACTCAAGCATATCTGTTAATAAATCTAGAATTAACATAAGAATCACCTAGTAATACCCAAATAGCAAATATATTAAACTGTGACTCTAATTTAAATAGTTTAATAGAGTCATGTACTACTATATGATTTTGCCTCAAAAGATAGTCTCATTCTCAATCAATAAAAATGAACTTAAAATCATTAAAAAAAAAAACTGCAATAGACACAAAGGTGTCTCCCAAGCACATGTCATTAGATTCATTTTTAAGAAACGAAAGTCACTGAGAAGTTTATACAACACAGAGTAGCCAAAACATTTAGTACAACAGAATTTGAACCTTTAATTGTATCACATACTGCCTTTCTCCATTTCCAAAAATGTGAGCTCTAGATGAAAATATCAAGAAGCACAAATTTTTTTAATGACACACACTAGATTAATCACATGAAGTCAAAGGTATTACCCTTCAACTTCTGCCTTCTAAAAGAGTTTCTTCTTACAGGTACAACGCTCTTTGTCAGATATTCTATTCTGGACCTCCTTCCACTACTCTGGTTTGGCTGGGTCTCTCCAGGAATGGGACTGGTTGGGTGCATGGAGGTAGAGCTGAGGGGACACACAGCCCATGAAGCTTTAACTCACCAACCTCTTATTTTCTGTCCAGTAGGCTGAATGGTCTGTGATTCACCTTCAAATCAGCAAAGAGCTGAAATGGGCTAAAGAAAGTTTGGCATTAATAAATGTATAAAAAACTTAAATATCTGTTCTTCTGGTGCTGCTGCTGCTAAGTCGCTTTAGTCATGTCCGACTCTGTGTGACCCCATAGACAGCAGTCCACCAGGCTCCCCTGTCCCTGGGATCCTCCAGGCAAGAACACTGGAGTGGGTTGCCATTTCCTTCTCCAATGCATGAAAGTGAAAAGTGAAAGTGAAGTCACTCAGTTGTGTCTGACTCCTAGCGACCCCATGGACTGTAGCCTACCAGTCTCCTCCATCCATGGGATTGTCCAGGCAAGAGTGCTGGAGTGGGGTGCCATTCCCTTCTCCGCAGTAGGTAGGAAGATGAGTGAAAAATGCAAAATTAAGTTTTGAACATTAATCTGATTCATTTCTGGAATTATCTGCTAAATTAAAGCAAAGCACCAGAAATGCTTCCAAAAGTAGTCAAAGCATCCTGTGCTAATGCACCTCTATGAAACACAGTGCTTCATGTTTGCACTCAGATTCAAAATAGGACTGGCATTTTCAACAGGTCCATCCTGCTCACTAACGCCCTAATTCCCTTCTGAGATTTTTAGATATGCACTCATTTGATGATTATTAAGAACCTACTATATTCCACAAAGAAATGTTAATGGAATATGCTCAGTCACTAAGTCATGTCTGACTCTTTGCGACCCTGTGGACCGCAACCCACCAGGCTCCTCTGTCCATGGTATTTTCCAGGCAAGAATACTCGAGTGGGTTGCCATTTCCTCCTGCAGGGTATCTTCCCGACCCAGGGATCGAACCCAAGTCTCCAGCATCTCCTGCATTGGCAGATGGGTTCTTTATCCACTGAGCCACCTGGGAAGCCCCAATAATGAAATAGAAGAAAGAAAAAGACTATAAAACATACCATAAAGCATGCAAGTACAATTTACAGACACCAGACAGTGCCTGAGGCACACAGTAGGTGCCTAATAAATATTTTTTGAATGAGTGAACAGAAGAATGCAATGGCTCCAAGGCCAGTGAGGAAGAGGCAGAGTGCTCTCACTATGGAGTAAACACCAACGTCCTTACCTCCACCTGGGATGCCGTGCAACATCCCTTCAAAGGATAGCACAGGACGTGAGAGTTCCTTTCCCATTTTGATTATGAAGAATCCCAGTACTTAAATTAAACAGTAAAAGATCACAAAAACCGGAACAACTCAAAACTGTATTCTGAAATATACCCTGCAGCAAAAGAAGACTGAAGGGGGAAAATTGCATTTATCTAAATTTGACAAAATACACCACTGTACTTAAGAGACCGACACATGGATGAAGAAATTAACTTGTTGTTTAACGTTTAAAAGTTTAACACTTTTAATGACCATCAATGCATTGACATGACCACACAGTTACTAATAACCATGCCTGCTGCTTTCTCTTAACTATGATGTCTACACGTGAAATCTCCCAACTAAATGCACCTTCTTCTCTGAAGTCCTCCAGATTTCTCCAGCTCTACATAAACTTTCCTTCCTCTTAAACCTCTCAGCAGATCATGGGCCTGCCATCCTGTCCTGTGGTGACTCTGGCAGGTCTGATCTCCTGCTGGGCTGCAAACAGCTCAGAAGATGTGGGAACCATGATATCACCCAGTAGAGTAACTTACAATTCTGAGATGCCCAGAAGTTTTGAATCATCAACAAGAATAAATAAAATTAATGACAGGGAAGACTGCTTTGACTTGCAAATAAATGGTTCATTACAATACAATTAATGTAATGCAATGATCAATTTAATTTATTGATCTGAAAATGATTTAACCTGCAGGCCAAACACAGAGCCTTGGGAGGACCAAATGAAGCCTCCCATGGACCAATTCCAACAGGTGAGCCATCGTGGAATCCTATCTCCTCTGGTCTGTAAACTAGCCCCCCTCCCAAGGATGCCCTGAATGCCTGCTATGAAGTCCTGCAATGCTTAATGAGCACACACACACAGAACAACAGGTTGTACTTCTGAATAATCAACAGCTCTCATCTGAAATGTGAGGCACCCCAGCAGAAGCTCTGAGAAAGGGACCCCTTTCCTTTCTGCGACTGCACAATTGGAAAACAGAAGCTGCCGTCTGCTGTCTGTCTCTGACATTCCCTCCCACCTTGCCCGCACAAACAGAAGCTAAATGAGTCATTCACCATAAATAAACTGAGTAACTAATCTTAACCAAATGGGTAGCTCCACTGGATTCAGTTGAGGAGGGCTTCTGCGGGTTTTACGGTTTCTCAGAGGTCTCTGCACGCTGTAACACTTCCCCTGGTAATTTAGGAAAACTCTCAGCCAGGAAGCCGTCGCCAGGCAGATGGGACTCCTGACTGGTCCCCAGGGGTGGCTTCGGTCTCCAGTGGCTTTTCTGGGATCATTTAGGAATTAACTTGTCGTGCTCAGGCATTGTCACCATGTTTGGGCTCCATGTTACGGAACATTAAGTCATCAAAGTAACTGAAATTTTAAAAGAATGTTCACAAGTTCATTATGTATTCAGTGGATAAATTATGTGTTCATTTCTTACCATGTACAAAACTCTCTACCATCTTAAAGAATAGATAATTAGAAGAGACATACAAAAATAAGTATCATATAAGGCTGTATATGATGAATGCTAAGCCTGCTAGGCTGCAGTCCATGGGGTCGCTAAGAGTCGGACACGACTGAGCAACTTACTTTTACTTCTCACTTTCATGCACTGGAGAAGGAAATGGCAACCCACTCCACTGTTCTTGCCTGGAGAATTCCAGGGACGGCGGAGCCTGGTGGGCTGCCGTCTATGGGGTTGCACAGAGTCGGACACGACTGAAGCGACTTAGCAGCAGCAGCAGCAGCAGCTGCAACGCAACAAAGAGTCTGAAAGGGAAGGTCACTTTTTAATGAATAATAAAAGCTAACATTTATAGTGGAGAAGGCAATGGCACCCCACTCCAGTACTCTTGCCTGGAAAATCCCATGGGCGGAGGAGCCTGCTTCTCCAGATTTCTCCAGCTCTACATAAACTTTCCTTCCTCTTAAACCTCTCAGCAGATCATGGGCCTGCCATCCTGTCCTGTGGTGACTCTGGCAGGTCTGATCTCCTGCTGGGCTGCAAACAGCTCAGAAGATGTGGGAACCATGATATCACCCAGTAGAGTAACTTACAATTCTGAGATGCCCAGAAGTTTTGAATCATCAACAAGAATAAATAAAATTAATGACAGGGAAGACTGCTTTGACTTGCAAATAAATGGTTCATTACAATACAATTAATGTAATGCAATGATCAATTTAATTTATTGATCTGAAAATGATTTAACCTGCAGGCCAAACACAGAGCCTTGGGAGGACCAAATGAAGCCTCCCATGGACCAATTCCAACAGGTGAGCCATCGTGGAATCCTATCTCCTCTGGTCTGTAAACTAGCCCCCCTCCCAAGGATGCCCTGAATGCCTGCTATGAAGTCCTGCAATGCTTAATGAGCACACACACACAGAACAACAGGTTGTACTTCTGAATAATCAACAGCTCTCATCTGAAATGTGAGGCACCCCAGCAGAAGCTCTGAGAAAGGGACCCCTTTCCTTTCTGCGACTGCACAATTGGAAAACAGAAGCTGCCGTCTGCTGTCTGTCTCTGACATTCCCTCCCACCTTGCCCGCACAAACAGAAGCTAAATGAGTCATTCACCATAAATAAACTGAGTAACTAATCTTAACCAAATGGGTAGCTCCACTGGATTCAGTTGAGGAGGGCTTCTGCGGGTTTTACGGTTTCTCAGAGGTCTCTGCACGCTGTAACACTTCCCCTGGTAATTTAGGAAAACTCTCAGCCAGGAAGCCGTCGCCAGGCAGATGGGACTCCTGACTGGTCCCCAGGGGTGGCTTCGGTCTCCAGTGGCTTTTCTGGGATCATTTAGGAATTAACTTGTCTGTGCTCAGGCATTGTCACCATGTTTGGGCTCCATGTTACGGAACATTAAGTCATCAAAGTAACTGAAATTTTAAAAGAATGTTCACAAGTTCATTATGTATTCAGTGGATAAATTATGTGTTCATTTCTTACCATGTACAAAACTCTCTACCATCTTAAAGAATAGATAATTAGAAGAGACATACAAAAATAAGTATCATATAAGGCTGTATATGATGAATGCTAAGCCTGCTAGGCTGCAGTCCATGGGGTCGCTAAGAGTCGGACACGACTGAGCAACTTACTTTTACTTCTCACTTTCATGCACTGGAGAAGGAAATGGCAACCCACTCCACTGTTCTTGCCTGGAGAATTCCAGGGACGGCGGAGCCTGGTGGGCTGCCGTCTATGGGGTTGCACAGAGTCGGACACGACTGAAGCGACTTAGCAGCAGCAGCAGCAGCAGCTGCAACGCAACAAAGAGTCTGAAAGGGAAGGTCACTTTTTAATGAATAATAAAAGCTAACATTTATAGTGGAGAAGGCAATGGCACCCCACTCCAGTACTCTTGCCTGGAAAATCCCATGGGCGGAGGAGCCTGCTAGGCTGCAGTCCATGGGGTCGCTAAGAGTCGGATACGACTGAGCGACTTCACTTTTACTTCTCACTTTCATGCATTGGAGAAGGAAATGGCAACCCACTCCAGTGTTCTTGCCTGGAGAATCTCAGGGACGGGGGAGCCTGGTGGGCTACCGTCTATGGGGTCGCACAGAGTCGGACATGACTGAAGCGACTTAGCAGCAGCAGCAGCAGCAACATTTATAGAGCACTTACCCTGGTGGCTCAGAGGTTAAAGGTCTGCCTCCAATGCGGGAGACCTGGGTTCGATCCCTGGGTCGGGAAGATCCCCTGGAGAAGGAAATGGCAATCCACTCCAGTATTCTTGCCTGGAGAATCCCATGGACGGAATAGCCTAGTAGGTTACAGTCCACGGGGTTGCAAAGAGTCGGACACGACTGAGTGACTTCACCTTCACCTACTATGTATTAAGCAGATGGTACTATACTAACCTGCATTTTATGCCAAATATTAGTGCGTTACATCATGAGGTACTGGTGGGAGAAAATATAAGAAGAAAATGAGATTTGGATCCAGCATTACAAAATTACCTTTGCCATTCAAATCAGGAGAAGTCAAAATTTAGGAAGATAAAATAAATGTTGATTTCACAATGAACAGAAGACTATTTTTTCTATTTTTAAAATATTTTTGTAAAAATATTTAAAACTCTAACACACGGAATGTTCTTTCCAAATGTATTTGGAGCATACATTCCAAATACATGGCAATATTTTAGAGGGCATAATGCAAATTTTAAAGTTTTTTTTTTTAACTAGTGATTCCTTTGTAAGTAAAAATAGTCATTTCCCCTGAAATCCTAAAAATATCCTATTAGGACCAATAATCAGCCCAATTTAATTTTATTTTTATATTTTAAACACACAAAAAAGTGTAATAAAATACATGCTGATGTGGTACATTAATAATTCATTGCTTATTATCCTAAAATACTTAATAAGAAAATAATACATTCTAATTTATTATATACATGTTATTTCTTGTTCAAGTAAATAATTCAAGCACTTTTCATACTCATTGAGATCATCTGAAATGTGAACTAAGAGCTGTTTCTCATCAGTAAGTTGGGTCAACATAGCCCCACAAGGTGACAGCTAAAGATAAAAGATTCAAACGTGAAACTAAGTCCATCATCAGGGAGCTTTCAAATATAACAAGGAGACAGCTGCTCACCCACCGCTTCCAAGGGGACTGGTGGGATAGATGCTATGCAGTGGGACAGATGCTGTATGAGGGACACAGACTTCTGAGGAGAGAGAGATTTTCTTGGAGGAACTAAGGCATCTATCTGTGTGTGGCAATTTGAGTTAGGCCTTCAACAAGCAAAAATGAGGAGAGACCTTCACAGCTATAGGAACAAACACTCAATCGAGGCAAACCTGGAGTCTTGTAGACACCTGGGTGTAACTGGGGTGCTCAGTGGCACCACCTCAATTAAATAGGGACCCGGGCATTGCAGAGACAACCTAGCGTCACAAGAAGTGAACCCCTGGGAATTTAGCATCAAGAATCCATTTTCCATGGGGGAACTTGGAATGTTGTTTCTATAACAACACCTTATTAATACAACGTGGTCTTTACAAAAGGAGTCTAGGGGTCCGTGATATAGAGTTGATATCACAGACTGTGCATGTCTACAAAGTCGCTTTAGTCATGTCCAACTCTTTGAAATCCTATGGACTGTAGCCCGCCAGGCTCCTCAGTCCATGGGATTCTCCAGGCAAGAATTCTGCAGTGGCTTGCCATGCCCTCCTCCAATATTACAGACTACTGTTTAGTAACAGGCCATGTTCTCTGGATCCCTGGATTGAGTGAAGGAAGGGGGGCACTGCTGCTCTGAGACAAGCATCCACATGCTGCCTCAACACCGCTGGCTGGGACACATCCTTGGCTAATCCTAATTCACTGTTATCTCCTGCTTTAGGACATGCGGCATCAGAAATCTGATGGATTAATGAAGGACTGTTAATGCTAATTGCTGACATAAGACTATTTAGGGCACTGAGGCAATCACGGAATTTTTCTAGCCATTTTCACAGCTTTTCAGAGCTCTGCGCTAATCAGTCATGCTAATTCCAACAGTAAACAGCACACCGCTTTGGTGAGAGAGGCCATTAACACGTGCCTCTGTCATTTCTTCTCTGCAACTCCTTCCCAAATACTGAATCCGGGTACACTGCCTGGGATCATTTATCACCTATGACATTCACTGCATCTAGACTCCAGGTACAGATGATGGCTAGAATTTCACACATCCCTGATAGAGCAGACGTGGCCCCCAGTGGCAGTCGTGCCGCCTTTCTCAGCTGCCCCGGCTTAGAAAAGGCCTCAGCAGAGTGAACTGGATGCTCTGCTCCTAGAAAGGCCACCAGGTGCTGAGACACTGAGATTTCTTCGAGATGATCTGTGCCACTGAGGACCTACAGGAACCCACATCTTAAGAGTAGTGCAGTGAGTAATAATAGAATCACGGCCATTAGAATTAAACATGAGCTCCAATTCTAATTCCAACTCTTATGAGCTGTGCAAATTTCAGGCCAATATACAACCTCTCTGAGCCTCACTTTCCTCCCCTATAAACTTGAAGATATCACTTCATGTCTTTGCATATAAAATGTGCTAGGAAAATGGCACCGCCATAGAAGTGTCCTGGTCTGGCCCTTGCCATTGGTAGGTTACACTGGTCAAAGAGCTTGAGGACAAGTGGCTACTGACATCCCTGTGCTGACTCTGCAGCCACCCAGGTCTCTCTCTGGACTTCTCTGTTTAGATCTGGGTACGAGTGCCCATCACATTCTCACTGCAAACTGCCAACAGCCAGCATTTGACATTGGGGTTTTTCTCGATCTGCAATTTAAGATTTTGTTTAACTTTCAGTAAGATCAGCACAGTATATCAGTTTCAGTTTCAGTTTAGTCACATCCGATTCTTTGCGACCCCATGAATCACAGTACGCCAGGCCTCCCTGGCCATCATCAGCTCCAGGAGTTCACTCAAACTGACATCCATCAAGTCAGTGATGCCATCCAGCCATCTCATCCTCGGTCGTCCCCTTCTCCTCCTGCTCCCAATCCCTCCCAGCATCAGTCTTTTCCAATGAGTCAACTCTTTGCATGAGGTGGCCAAAGTATCGGAGTTTCAGCTTTAGCATCAGTCCTTCCAAAGAACACCCGAGACTGATCTCCTTTAGAGTGGACTGGTTGGATCTCCTTGCAGTCCAAGGGACTCTCAAGAGTCTTCTCCAACACCACAGTTCAAAAGCATCAATTCTTCAGTACTCAGTTTCTTTACAGTCCAACTCTCACATCCATACATGACCACAGGAAAAACCATAGCCTTGACTAGACGGACCTTTGTTGGCAAAGTAATGTCTCTGCTTTTCAATATGCTATCTAGGTTGGTCATAACTTTCCTTTCAAGGACAAAGCGTCTTTTAATTTCATGGCTGCAATCACCATCTGCAGTGATTTTGGAGCCCAGAAAAATAAAGTCTGACACTGTTTCCACTGTTTCCCCATCTATTTCCCATGAAGTGATGGGACCAGATGCCACGATCTTCATTTTCTGAATGTTGAGCTTTAAGCCAACTTTTTCACTCTCCTCTTTCACTTTCATCAAGAGGCTTTTAGTTCCTCTTCACTTTCTGCCATAAGGGTGGTGTCATCTGCATATCTGAGGTGATTGATATTTCTCCCAGCAATCCTGATTCCAGCTTGTGTTTCTTCCAGTCCAGCGTTTCTCATGATGTATTCTGCATAGAAGTTAAATAAGCAGGGTGACAATATACAGCCTTGACGTACTGCTTTTCCTATTTGGAACCAGTCTGTTGTTCCATGTCCAGTTCTAACTGTTGCCTCCTGACCTGCATACAGGTTTCTCAAGAGGCAGGTTAGGTGGTCTGGTATTCCCATCTCTTTCAGAATTTTCCACAGTTTATTGTGATCCACACAGTCAAAGGCTTTGGCATAGTCAATAAAGCAGAAGTAGATGTTTTTCTGGAACTCTCTTCCTTTTTCCATGATCCAGCAGATGTTGGCAATATGATCTCTGCTTCCTCTGCCTTTTCTAAAGTGTATATGTATACCAAATGTACATGTATGCATAGACCCTAAATACACACCATTTGTCAATTATACGTCAATAAAGCTGGGGGGCCAGGAATCCAGCAAGATCCCCTTGAGAGACTGTTGTTGTTTAGTCGCTAAGTCGTGTCTGACTCTGTGACCCCATGGAATGTAGCCCACCAGGCTCCTCTGTCCATGGGATTCTCCCAAGCAAGAATATTGGAGTGGGTTACCATTTCCTCTCCAGGGGATCTTCCCAACCCACAGATCGAACCCACTTCTCTTGAGTTTATCACTGAGCCCCCCAGGGAAGCCCCAAATTTGTTATTACAGTGAAGATAATGGGAAGAATTACATCTTAACACAGCTATTGAGACTCACTGCCATAGAGAGGCAAGCTCACTGATTATTTAAGAAAGTAAACAAGGAAACAAAGGAGGAAATTAACACAGGTTTTGATGAGACTGGGTAACACTTTCTTGTGGGATTCAGTTTCAATTTAAAGCTGAACAGACTCTTTGAGCTTAAAGATACTGAGTGATTTGGATAAAAATTCCAGAGGATTGGATTTAAGATTACTTTGTAATCTCACGACTTTAAAACCTTCTTAATTAAAGACGTTCATTTGTTTTAAATGAAACAAGACATAGATTTGTAGACCAGAAAAACAAATTAGGGACGTGAGCAAATGGTTTTGCATGGTGGTCCCCGGGGCTCTGGAATTAAATAGGATGCTCAGTTAAAGAGGAAAATCAGGTCCTGGCTGTGGGCTTTCCCTTTCAGAGGATGTAACATGAGCTGGTCTCAGGGTCCAGAAACAAAATCACTGGCACTTCTTAGTACCAAAATATGCACCTGGGACCACCCTCAGATAACAAAGTGTTCCATGGTGCCTTTATCTTTCTTAGGAGAGAAAAACAAAACTTTGGTCTTAAAAGAATCCCTTCTCCAGGGCTCACCTGAGTAAGAGTCTAGAGACAGAAATCCATCAGCCCCTCTAAGCTGGCTTCAGAGTTCATGATGGAAAACATTTTCAAGGAACAAAGACAAAATACTTTAAAAGTATTATTCCAAATTTCTTTAATTCCCTCACTCCCAATTCTCCAATAAATCAGCAAAGAGACCAAAAGTCTGTCCCAT
Source organism: Aepyceros melampus (assembly GCA_006408695.1). NCBI lineage: Eukaryota > Metazoa > Chordata > Mammalia > Artiodactyla > Bovidae > Aepyceros > Aepyceros melampus. The sequence continues at coordinate 68,664 of SJXQ01004549.1, forward strand.
TTTTTAAACTGGTTTGAAACCTCACTGCCACACGCCCTCCAAGCCACTGCCCTACTTCTCTGTCCCCTTTGTAACCCAGTGTCTCAAGAGAGTCCTCCACGTTCCTGTTTGCGCCGGCATCTGAGCCTGCATGCTGCCCCTCAAGGACTGTCCCTGAAGCCCTGGCCAGTTCAAGTCGGGAGGGTCGAAGGCCACCTCCCCCGGGCCTCCCCTCCTTCCTGTCCTGACTGACTCTCTCTGCTCCGGTACTTCTCCCCAACCAGGCAGGCAGCATCAGGTCCGTCTGCCTCCATCCCTGGTCCTCAGTAAAGCTCTCCTAACTCCCCACTTTCATCCCGCCCCCAGGGCCTCCATCACCTGACCTCTTGTCCTGAGCTCCCGCTATCATCTCAGAACCCCTACATTGAACACAGTCCCCTAACCCCACTCTCGTCCTCCAGGGTTCCCCCCGTGACTAACTGCCATCAGCCACCACCCTTCATTCTCCCCTCTCCCTCATCCACATCGGTCCTCAAGTCCTGCTGACTGTGGTTCCCAAACCTTCCTCGGTCTCCATCCTCACTCACCCGGGGTGCTTCCCCAGTCTACAGAATCACCTGTAGCCATCCATCCAGCCCCTCTCTGTCCATACTTTTTTTTTTTTAATTGACTATTACAATATGGCTTCCATTTTACGTTCTGGTTTTTGCCCCCAGGCATGTGGGATCTTAGTTCCCTGACCAAGGGTCAAACCCACACTCTGCATTCAAAGGCAAAGTCTAAACCACTGGACCACCTGGGAAGTTCCCATGGGCACTTTTAAATCCATCCTCTTCACAGTCCAAATGAACTTTAAAAATACTCTGTGTATATGTGCACATCCGCACATATATATTTAATCTTGTTATCCTGAGCTGCTTGAGGCTAAAAGACTTCCAGTTGCATGGAAGACCCCTTCCAGGGTTCAACAAACCCTCCCATTTCTGCCGCCCACTCTTCCACTTTTTTTGTAACTCAATGCTCCCCATGTTGGCCTTTCAGCTTCTAATAAAATCCATGTACCCTCTTCAATGTCTTCCCCTGTGGCTCATCTGGTAAAGCTGGTAAAGACCTGAGTTCAATCCCTGGGTTGGGAAGATCCCCTGGAGAAGGGAAAGGCTACCCACCCAGTATTCTGGCCTGGAGAATCCCATGGTCCGTGGGGTTGCGAAGTCAGACACGACTGAGCAACTTTCACTTTCACCCTCTTCAAAAAACGGTCTTTGGACCTCTGTAACCTCTGCCACACCCCCACCGCTCCCACTCTACAAACGGGTCATCTCCTGGGTCAACTGGAAATTCAGAGGATCAGGCCAACATAAAGCTAAAAGCCTCAAAACATCAGGAGGGCAGAATGCAGCCTTCCAACAAGAGGCTGGAGGACTCCGAGGAGCAGCCTGGAGACCTGACATAAAAGGTTATCCAACTGATACTTGAGCCCTGACCCCATCCACTGGTTCAGGGTCTCCATTCTTGAGCCATCCATCTGTGGGCAGGTGAAATGGCTCTTCCTTACTGACCTGGATCCAGACCCCCAGAACCTTCTATTCACTGATCCAAGTTCAATAATCCCTTAAAATCCCCTCATAGGATGCGGTTGGCTCCCTCAGCATCTTAATAACCTTCCTCTGAGCCTGCTTCCAGACTTACTTTTCCTTTTTTTTTTTTTTTTTTTTTTAAGAATTTCCATTTTTAGAGCCGTTTTAGGTTCATAGCAAAATTGAGGAAAAGGTACAGAGGTCTCCCGCCTCCACAGGCGGCAGCCCATGATCAATATCCCCGCCTGACCTGCATGGACACATCCTGACTCCTGCAGTGCACAGTCTACCACTCTTTATTCAAATGCTTCAGGCCCCTGATGCAAAGAACTGACTCAGTTGAAAAGATCTTGATGCTGGGAAAGACTGAAGGCAGGAGGAGAAGGGGACGACAGAGGATGAGACGGCTGGATGGCATCACCAACTCAATGTACATGAGTTTGAGTGAGCTCCGGGAGTTGGTGATGGGACAGGGAGGCCTGGCGTGCTGTGATTCATGGGGTCACAAAGAGTCGGACACGACTGAGCGACTGAACTGAAACGTTTTATTCTGTATTGGAGTATAGGCGATTAACAAGGTTGTGGTCGTTTCAGGTGAACAGCAAAGGGACCGGCCATATACATACATGTATCCATTCTCCCCCAACTCCTGTCCCATCCAGGCTGCCACATGACATCGGGCAGAATTCCCTGAGCTCTACAGTTCCCTGTGCTGTGCAGGAGGTCCTTGCTGCTGATCCATTTTGAATACAGCAGTATGAACATGACCTTCCCAAACTCTTTTTAAGCTTAGTTCCTAACACCGAATCTAAGTGGTTCCAGGTTTTCCCTGACTCTAACCCACATCACAAAACCAGCATGAGGGCACATAGAGACAGCCTGAAAACCCGTCTGTCACCCATGAGGTCAAGACTGCGAACTGCATCAAGGCTCTGTGTCCTGATTCCTTAAACTGAAACAATAATACTGCTTTCCTCTTTGCACTGATGTAAGGGTTAAAATAGCTCCTGCAGGGAACGCCAACAGCCTGGTGTCTGGCACACAGCGCTGTCCATAAACAGAATGCGGACTCCCTGAAGACCAAGTTCTGTGTCAACTTGGCTTTGTTTAGTTAGCACTGCTAGCACCCAAAGATTTGTTGAACGATTGGCATGAATAGTCATGGACAAAATTTAGAATTTAAAACAAGAAAAGTTTTCATTTTGAATACAGTAAAAGAAAAAAGGCAGAAGTAAGATGCAATTGAATTCTAATTTAGTTTTCCTTCTGATGTAAATTAAAGTACTTTCTTTAAATGACACTTAAAATGCCAACTAATGGTTCTGGCATACCACACAGTGATTTAAATATGTTATTCTTTTAAATAAAATGGAATAAAACATGTCTGACTTAGAATCAAGATTTTGCACCCTATCTGCAATGTTCTGAAAGACACAGAAAGCGATGGTTTCTTTTTCAACTCTCATTTCAAAGATAATAACTACTGTGCAACAATAGGGCACCAGGGACGAACAGAAATACATTAAATCGGCTGCATTAATTTTAAGTAGGATCATTAAATGACTTAACATTTTTTGTTTCTGAATGATTTTAATGTTTTGATATTAAAGTGAAAAACAGTAAATGCTTCAGAACTTGAAAAAACTCCAGACTGGCCGACGGAGACCTAATAGCGGCTCTTCGAACACGTATGTGGACACACACACTCTTGGTATTTCTATTGAAGTATGTTCAGTAGACTTGCCATAGGGCCATTTGAAAATACTGCAAATTCTTTTAGAAAAACAAAATAAGTTGGTGTTTTTATTTTCAAAGAAAGGAGCCAGGGGAGTTGTCCACATCAGGATCCCCACTTACATAAATAAAGGCCTCTGATTTGGAATAAATGGAACTCTGCTCACTGGAGCAGGGTTTCCTCCCTAAACCTGTTTCCTAACTAAGCAGTACTGTTGGTTTCCTTACAGCTCCTTTTAGAGGGAAAATAACTGGGTTAAAGTTCAGTTCTACCCCCATCACCAAAATCCCTCCAGCTTAAAACATTTCCGATGACATTTAAGATCAGCACAGCCCACACGCGTGGGGAGGCTCAGGCGTCTGGGACCCACCCAGGGGCCTCATCCTTGTCCTCCCCCAGGATCCAGCACAGGCCCAGCAGGGAGCCGGTGCTTCCTACACACTGGCTGGAGTGAACCCAGCATCACTGCAGGCCCCTGGCAGTTCTGCATTCCAAAGGCTGCCTCCCAGGGGACCCCAAGCCTGGAGTCCAGCCCTGAAACACTGAAGTGTGTGCCCTGGGAGGGGCTGGCACTGGGCAGGCAGGATCCCACTCCCAGGGGCTTGCAGGCCAAGCACAGGACACATGAGCCACGTAAGTGAGGAGTAAATCACCTCCCTGTCCAGCTTCGGGGCTTTCCAGGCCTCGAGGGAGGGAGCTGTGACCCTGAGAGGGGCAAGGCCAAGCCTGAGCCTCCAATCAACTGTGATGGTTGGCGGCTGAAACACTGAGAAGGAGCAGGCCCTGCCCAGGGTGCGACGGAGTGGCTGGCTGTGCGGGTCAGTGGGGTTGGGCAGTGGCAGAAACAGTGTCAGATGGAGACCACAGCTTCTGGAAGGAATCCTAACTCCACCGGGGTTGCAGTGTGAGTCACCCTCGAGCACCAGAAGACCAGGGGCTCCAGAACACCCCCTCCACTCCCCACAGAGAGGAAGGACGCTAAGCCGCCCACACGGGGTGGGGAAGCCAGAGTCTGGTGTCCAGGGAGGGGCAGCAGAGGACCATCAACTCCTCCCAGGGGGTGGGGGGGCAGGCAGGGGGAGGATCTGACTGGACAGAGCATCAGAGCCGGGCCCAAACCTCACAGCTGTCACCCGAGCAACCTAGAGTGGGATGTGGAGGGACCCATCACACTCGTCACGCACCTGTCAGCCAGCGAGGCACGGTTGTCCACACTACCTTCACGATGAACAGGCTTCTAATGTTCACGAAGCCCTCAGCTTTATCACGGGGATGCGGGGGTTCCCCTCCCCCATTTTCCACAACGTCCCCCCCATGTGCTCCTCTGCCACCGCCTTCCATTTGCCAGCTGCAGTCTTTCGGTCCCTACCTATGAGACTGAAACGGAAAGTCTTCTTGCTGCCTGAACTCTGTACATCAAGCCTATACCCTATATGGTCCTAGGACCTGCCAAGGTCCAAGCATGGTTAGGCCCCTTTAAAGGGGGCTGGGGGGAAAATCTTTTCCAGAGTTAGTGCTTGTCTCACAGAGGGCATGCCGACTCTTATTCACATCCCCTGCCTGGATAGTATAAGAAAAGACCCTGGTTTAAAAGCAAACCTAACCAATATTCAAATATTACAAATGTTATAAATAATAACTATAAATGGAGTATAACCTTTAAAAATTGCTGTTGTACACCTGTAACTTATATAATATTGTACATCAACTAAACGTATACCATTTAGGGCTTCCCTGGTGACTCAGTGGTAAGGAAACTGCCTACAATACAGAAGACATGAGTTCGATCCCTAGGTCAGGAAGATTCCCTGGAGGAGAAAATGGCAACCCACTCTAGTATTCTTGCCTGGAGAAGCCCATGAACAGAGGAGCCTGGTGGGCTACAGTCTGTGAGGTCACAAAAAGCCTGGACATGACTTATTGACTCAACAGTGACAACTAATACTATTCTTCATTTAAAAAAATTATCTCCCTCACTAAATTTAAAAAAAAAGGAGGGGGGGAAACCTAGAATTGGGTCCTGATGTGGAGAATGAAGTTCTGATGATTGATCCATAGGGCCCCCTTCCCCAGGTAAAGACCATCATCAGAGGAAAAGGGCGATCCCAGAAGCCCCCCTCCACCAGATGCTCTCACAGATGTTAACCTGTTCAGTCCTCTTGGGAGAAAGGACTCTCTCGTACAGGAAACAAAGCTGGGAGGCTGCATGGAGGTTTCCCATTCTAGGTCACCCCAATGTACGCTGCAGGCCTGAGTTGCAAACCCAGGTCTGCAACTGCCAAGGTCACACACGGACCACCACCACCGCTGGGGTCACCGCCACTCTGCCAGTGACTGACAAAGACAGAATAAGCGCATCTGGGTGCCCCTCGCCCCCGTGCTGTGGCCAGGGTCTCTGTTCTGGGAGGAGGCATGAAGCAGTTACGATGGAAGCTTCCATTTCCTCTTCTCTGACTTCACAGTATATCTTCAACATCCAGCCAGGATTAGGCCTTATTCCTTCTTCACTTCTACACCCAAAATAGCAAATTGAATCAAGTCCTGTGGGAAGCTAGACTTTTAAAAACATTTATTCACCTTCAATTTCCAAGAGCTGGAAAATTACTAGTAGGTGAAATCAAATCAGGAAATCTGGAAAGCTCTGACTTATCAATACAGGATGAGGTTGTTTTGTGTTTTTCCAACAACTTTCATAAGGGGAAAAAAAAAAAAGGAAGCCTATTTGAGATGACATTCTACTGCCGGCTTAAAAATAATCTTTGAACTTGGGAGTTTTCTTAGTCTTCTAAAAGCCTTTTTTTTTCCCCACAAATACTTTTATCATGTTACTCTTCTTAAATATATACTCTCAATGACAGCTATAGGCATATTTCAAGCCCTTGCAGAATTTCTATAAATTTTGTTAGAGGCCAAAAAAAAAAAAAAAAAATACACCAATGTCTTCAACGTCCTTGAAAATTTCCATGTCCTGTCTCTGGTGTTCTTTTCAAAACAAGCCCATGTAGGAATCCTCTTTCAGTCTCCATTTTACAGAAGAGGAAACTGAGGCTCAGAGAATGAAACAATTTTCCCAGGCCATGGGGCCAGGAAAAGGTAGAGCTGGAATTCCAGTTTAGTCAGGCTACAGGCTGGCCACCCTTGAAGTTGGCAAGACACTGATTTCAAACTCAGCAACATGGGAGAAGTCCTCATACAGGTGTCATCTGCCCCCTTGTGAACAGAGAACTGAGAACTGTTTATTCAGCAGGAAGCCTGAGGAGCCCAGTACCCAGGAAGGAAGGAACTAACCTTGAACTGTGGTCCTCTCACAGCTACAGAGAACCAGTTAGGTGGTCTCAGGCAAATCACTCCAGGCTTTCTTTCTTTACACTGTGTCCTTGGTTCTGCCCAGAAGTGACATGTAATTGGCAGTGTGTGTATGCATGGTTGCTCAGTCGTGTCTGACTCTTCGTGACCCTATCCATGAACCATAGCCCGCCAGGCTCCTCTGTCCATGGGATTCTCCAGGCAAGAATGCTGGAGTCGGTTGCCACTTCCTTCTCCAGGGGACCTTCCCGACCTTTAAGGATCTTCTGTGTTTCCTGTGCTGGCAGGCAGATTCTTTACCTGGGAAGCCCAGGTATGTTCAAGAGGACATGGTCACATAGTCCTACCTACTCTGCCAAGAAGGAGAGTCGGAATGTTTGCAAATATCCATGCATCCATCTAGCTGGTCCCCAACACCTGTCTTCCACCACTCATTAGGGAACAGGTTCCAGAAACATCACGATCACAGACAGACTGACTACAGCCTGAAGCAGAAGCTTCCACCAGTTACCACGAGACGAAATGTGACTCATTCTCCCCTACCTCATCAAAAGGTATTTTCTTAAAGCCTAACCATCAAATAACAGAGAGCTTCAGCGGTTACTTAAGACTCCAAGCCATCATCACTATCCTTACTTTAAACATATACCCATGCTTCCATCCCCAAGCAGTCATTGCCACCATCTGCACTTGAAAATAAAACATTCCTTTTTTTTATGAATAATGCTTTTCCAGGATTGGAGTCCCCAGCGAAATGTTTCTTTACAAAGCTCAGTCAATCCCAAGCGAAAATTCTTTCTTTCATAGAAAATGTCATCGTGTGTAACTGCTCCCTGGGGCCATGCTCAAGCAGACGCTCCCAGACTTCCTCCCAGAATGAAACCTTCCTTGAATCGAGCTTTTAGATACTCTCCACACTTTGGGCATCCAGACATTCGTCCAACCCTGAATTATTTATTCACCAATTTTGCACAACTTCCTAAACACCAATGGAGATCGGGCTGGTTTCAGCTATTGATGTTATATCTTCTCAAGTGGCTAAAGAGGCTATAAAGCACCCCATTGCTTAAGCCTGCCATCTCAGTTCCATTAGCAGTAAAGACCTCTCTATTCAAACTGCTAAGTAAATCCTCCGAGAGCCCAGGGACTGTTTCATGCTTGAAAGCAACTGTTAAGAATTTGACAACAACCAAACTGTTCCTATTTAATCCTTCTCCCAAGGTAAAAAGAATTATAGGTAAACATATGCCTTCATTATTTGCTTTGCTGCATTTCAATACCCAATCCCACACAAAATTGCCAGCCAAGGATTTAATGCAATCACTTCTGCATTTCAGAGTTTGTTGCCCCTGCAGAATAGAAAAGGCTTAACAAGGGCTACAGAGTTGATCTGCCAGCTCCTGGATTTTGTATGACACACATCCTAACTGTCACAGGGGTGAAGTCTGATCATACTGATGTTTTTTAACCAGGCTTTTTTAAAGGTGATTCAAAATAACAATTCCAGGATGTGTGTGTGTGTGTGTGTGTGTGTGTGTGTGTGTGAAGCTGTCATTCAACATTTAGCTATGAACTCAAAGGTGACACCAAACTATGAAAAGAAGAATGAAGGATGTTGCAGAACTATGGTTCTTACTAGCTGGTTTTAAAAGATAGTAGTAATGGGCGCCAAAGATTTGGTATTTTTTTGGATTTTTTTTTATCTTTTTTGTTTTGTTTTGTTTTATCCTTTGGTAATATAAGTGCTTATAAAACTTCTGAGAACCAGTAGAGGACAACTTGGAAAAACCAGTGCCTTAAAGCAATGGTTTTCAACAGCCCTAAGATCTCCAATACATACCCCACTATGACCATAAACCAACACACACACTACAGTCATCAAGATACTACTTCCTTCATGGAAAACCTTGGAGCAAGATTATTGAGAGAACAACCAGTGATGAATTTTCCAACTCACATTCCTACATCTTATGAAGACCACTCCTTACACACCAGGTAACCAAGCTCTTCCTAACTACATGAGAGGATACCTAGTGTCTCTCTCCATAAGTTACTAATTTTATGGATAAGTTACTCTTACTCCATTAAGATAAATAACTCTCAATAAGCAGTTATTGCTGCTAGCCATTTAGTGAAAGTATTAATTGCTCAGTCCAATTCTTTGAGACCCCATGGACTGTAGCCTGCCAGGTCCTCTGTCCATGGGCTTTCCCAGGGAAGAACACTGGAATGGGTTGCCATTCCCTCCTTCAAGGAATCTTCCCAACCCAGGGATGGAACCCAGGTCTGCTGCACTGCAGGCAGATTCTTTACCATCTGAGCCACCAGGGAAGCCCCATAAAAGCAATATTATATTTATCTTTCTCTGTCTCACTTATTTCACTTAGCATAATGCCCTCAAGATATATTTGCAATCCTCATCTGCCTTTTCCTGTTCATTTACCACTTCTCTCCTTAATGTATTTTGGTGCAACAAAATCATTTGAACATGAGACCACACTGAAATAACTCAGGAGGTGTGTGAGTGTCTGTAGCTGAGGGCTCTGATAGTCATTCTTCATGGTGTGTTACCCTTGTTTGGGAGCACTGACCTTCCTGCCAAGAAGGGAGCCACCTCTCGCCTCATCCACCTGCTCTGTTGACTCTGCTAGCCACCGTGCTACGCAGAAGTAAAGAGGGAAGATCTGGGCAGGAGCCAAGGAAAAGGCCTTGCTTTCCTGTATAGAGCCTGAGAAGTATAACCAAGAGCAAAACAGCACCAACTCTCTGGGCACCGTTCCTAGCCGATTCATTCACTCTGCCTGGGTGTTACATCCTAGACTGAGGACTCGTCATCAAACTAACTTTAGGAACACATTAAACGGAAGTTCCAAAACACATCAAGTCAGAGTGAAAACAAGGGAGAAAAATACACTTTAAAAATGAATTGTTCTCGTGCAATAAATAATAAATCAGAAAAATGGAAGTGGAGGGATTTGCCTGGCACTCCAGTGGTTAAGACTTTGTCTTCCAATGCAGGGTGTGTGGGTTCCATGCCTGGTTAGAGAACTAAGATCCCACATGCCTCAGGGCCAAAAACCAAAACACATTGAAACATGCATATTATCATGTAAGAAACAAATCGCCAGTCTATGATCGATGCAGGATACAGGATGCTTAGGGCTGGTGCACGGGGATGATCCAGAGAGATGATATGGGGTGGGAGGGGGATTCAGGATTGGGAACTCATGTACACCCGTGGCGGATTCATGTCAATGTATGGCAAAACCAATATAGTATTGTAAAGCAAAATAAAGTAAAAAAACAAAACAGAAGCAATATTGTAACACATTCAATAAAGACTTTAAAAATGGTCCATATTCAAAAAATTTTTTTTTAAATCTTAAAACAAAAAATAAAAGTGGTGAACAGATTCTGAGCAGAAGTAAGGAAAAGTTTAAAAGCGTCACACTTCACTGTGACACCCTCATGGATTTCAGGTCGTTATCCTCTTCCCCATTTCCCTCGGGGAAAGAAAGACAACGCATTTTTAACAGTTTTATTTATTTATTTTTGGCTGTGCTGGGTCTTTGCTGCTCAGGCTTTTCTCTATTTGCAGTGAGGGGGGCTTTTCATTTTGGTGGCTTCTGATGTGGTGAGCATGGGCTCTAGGGCATGTGGGCATCAGTAGCTGCAGCTTGCGGGTTCTAGAGCAGAGGCTCAGTAGTTGTGGCGTGTGGGCTTATTTGCTCCAAGGCATGTGGGATTTCCCAGATCAAGGATCTAACCTGTGTCTCCTACACTGGTAGGCAGATTCTTTACCACTGAGCCACCAGGGAAGCCTAACATTTTCTTTATCATAATATTGTATTCAACTGTCTATGCAATGGGAGCTTCCAAAAAAATTTTCTGGGGTTTGTTTCTGGTGGTTGGTTGCAGGGTTTTAAGCTGTGTAATGAGCAAGTCACATGTGAAAATAAAACATCTTTTATGAACGGTGGAAAAATCATTCCAACCCCAGCTGTCATCAGCAAGGCAGACTCCGTGGCATCGTTGTAGAGAACAGATTCCAGTCCACTTACTTCTCATGATCCCAGCCCCGAAGCTCAGAATTCCTCTTCCTCCTCCTCAGAGCCAAGGCACACAGAACCCAAAGTCCAGGGCAGCTTGCCAGATCTTCCAGACCAAGAGTAGGTAAACCAAATTGAAACCAGAAATGTTCACGATTTATTCATCGCAGCGGCATTCCTGAACCTCCCACTTCCCAGACATTCCACCACACACACTAAGTCACGTGGTGAAGGATGGTCCTCTTCTCAGAACGGCTTATGGTGAAACATACAGATATATTCACCCAGTGTCCAAGCCAGACACAAAGCCTCTTCTAAACAAAATCATTTAACTAAGGCTTATGTATTTTTCCCCCAGGCTTTCTTGGTGGCTCTGGGCCTCTCTGGTACCTCAGGTGGTAAAGTGTCTGCCTGCAATGTGGAAGACCTGGGTTTGATCCCTGAGTTGGGAAGATCCCCTGGAGAAGGAAATGACAACCCACTCCAGTACTCTTGCCTGGAAAATCCCATGGATGGAAAAGCCTGGTAGGTTACAGTCCATGAGGTCGGTTAGAGAGATCCCCTGGAGAAGGGAATAGCTACCCGCTCCAGTATTCTTGCCTGGAGAATTCCATGGACTATGCTCCTTCATCGAAACAAGTGTCTTCTAAATTTACTCAGGAAAACTATATTTTTACCATACACAGAAAGAGAAATACTACCTGATATATTTTGATTCAATAAATCTTTATTGAGGACATAATTATGTTCCAGGGAAATAGAGTGGGGAAAGGGGGTGTTACACCTCAGAGTTTACAGATAAAATGGAGGAGAAGTCACTTAAACAAATGACACTTAAATACTGCAATGTATAATGGTCAAATATTCTGGGCACTTGAAAATCAGGGGGATATTAGTGCTGATCAGGGGGAATCCAGGGAGGTTTCAGGGATGAGGTGGCACTATTATCAAAGACTTGAAAACTGAGGACAACTTTGATTCTTCAACTTACTAATAAAAATATCTTTCCCATCGCTTCAAGTTTTCCGAATTTTCCTTTCCAAACCCACCTTAAAACTAAAAGTCCCTTGGGGACTTTCCTGGAACTTAGTGGGTAAGACTCCACTCTTCCAATGCAGAGGGCCCAGGTTTGATCCCTGGTCAGGGAATTAATAAGATCCCACATGCTGCATGGTGGCACCAAACAATTAAAATTGTAAAAAAAAACCCATAAAATCTCCATATAAGATCCTGTTGTCAGAACTGTGATTCCCACACATCTGCTGATGTGGCTAGGTGGCTTCCAGAACATGCCAGAGACCCCTTCAGCTGTGAATTCTGTCACTCCTGAGCCATATGTGAAGGGACAGTCACAGATAACCCACAAGGACAGCGTCATCGCTACACCTGACACCCAGTCACTGAATGTCCTACAGGTACACTGAAAGCAAATGAACCCAAAGAGCACAAAATGTGAAATAAACCATCCTCCTAAAAATACCAGAATACAAATGACTGCGGGCTTCCCTCGTGGCTCAGATGGTAAAGAACACACCTGTGATTCAGGAGACCCCAGGTTCGACCCCGGGGTCAGGAAGATCCCCTGGAGAAGGGAATGGCAATCCCCTCCAGTTCTTGCCTGGAGAATCCCATGGACAGAGTCTGGCGGGCAACAATGAACACAACTGAGCCGCTAACACTTTCACTTTCACAAATGACCACAGTGACTTCGTTACAGTGGTAAGATCATGACTGATGTTTCTTTCTCCTCTTAGAGGTCCCCAATTTTCTCTACTCTTACCTTAAAGTTACAATTTAAAAGCTAAATGAAAGTGTGTTTTTCAAGCAAAATCAAACCAGCTCCCCAAATTGAAAATGTATCAGAGTTAAACCGCAAAGGGTTTCGAAGATAAAGCTCCTTAAAATTCTTGGAGGTTAACATCAACCTCCAAGTTTAAAAGAGAAAAAGAAGCCACTGGTTGAATCCTATTATATTTTCTGTTGGCCAAGGAATGCCAAGTAGGGTCAGAGTTAAATTCTCAAAGACCGATCATCCCCTTTAAAAAAAAAAAAAAAAACTGACGAATCTTCCAAAAATAGTGGTTAGGATGAAATTTATTTATGTGACCCCTGGAGTAGAAAACAACTCTTTAAGTCCGTGCTTTAAAAGCCACATTACCGGATAAACACGTGTCTGTGCTAAAGACTGATGGCAATATTGATCCCATGTCAAACTCATTAGCTGCTTGTCAATAGCAGCTGACAATTTCTTTATGAGAAATGAGAAGCACCCTGAGCTAGTGTTTCCTATAAGGTGGGAAAGAAGGCAAGAGAAGTTCATCCATATGATTTGGTTGCAGCAGCTAAAATTCAGGTTATTAACTGGATCAATTGCCTATAAGTGATCCAATTTTCTCTAAAGAAAAAGACATCCCTTCAGAGTGACAGCAAGCTACTTTGTTCTTTTTAGGCTCACTTATCATTCATTCCCTCCCTTGAAGCATACAAGAAGCTCTAATTGCCTCAAACATGAACATTCCTGGGTTCTTTCATATTCCTTCGGCTCCTCGGCCCTGAAATGATCTTTGATCACACAAAATCAAACTTGGGGCATCCTCTTCTGTTTTGGAAACCAGCATTCCAGACGCACTCAACTGCCTTACATGTGCCGCAGGCTCACTGCCTGTATGTACTTTATCACTATAGCAACACCAGCTTTGCCTACTGTTTATGCTATTTTATGCTGAGTTGGTTTAAGTAAATTTCCACAATAACCCTTAAATCTTTGCACAATTGGTAGGTCTGATGTAGATTCTATTTAATGCATGTTCTCTGGTTTTGCTTCTTGCCCTAAACTATTCTGCAGAAAACAGAGGTTGCTCTCCACTGTGATGCGTTCCCTACCATAAACACTATGGCCCCAATGAGCCAAACCCATCAATCTCCTACTGAGGCTTCTGTGTGACATCTTCTTGTTTCCAGTAACCACACAGCAGCCCCAATAAAGCTATCAATGTTACCAGGGAAAACTCACATTTCCATTCAATCGTCTTCTCCATCTAAAAGTGAAAGTGTTCACCATTCAGTCATGTTTGACTTTTCACGACCCCATGGACTGTAACTCACCAGGCTCCTCTGTCCATGGAATTCTCCAGGCAAGAATACTGGAGTGGGTTGCCAATCCCTTCTCCAGGGCATCTTCTCAACCCAGGGATCAAACCCAGGTCTCCTGCATTGCAGGCAGATTCTTTACCATCTGAGTAACACTCCAATTCATTCACCTTGTCCAAGTGAAAAAATTTATGAGTTAGCCCTATTGAAGTTGACAGTAGTAATCTGCTGGTCCCAGGAGACTAATCAAACAAGGTCACTTCTCTGTTGCACTGAAATCAACCAAGCATTTACGTCCTGATCAATAATTGCATGAGCAACATAGCCCCAGCTCTCAGGGGTGTTTCAATTCCTTGAAGAGACAAGGTGACCAAGTCGGCCTCAGCTACAAACATTATTTATTGAGTGCCTACTGAATGAAGCAAAAGAGACGAAGACAGTATATAATCAAGGGTTCAATTGTGTTTAACCCTTAAAGGTTCTTCTTAACTTACAATGATCACAGGGAATTAACCAAATATAATACTGTCAGTGACCCCTCAATTAAAAATAACTTAATTATTTTAAGAATGAAATTAGAACACTTCCTAACACCATACACAAAGATTAACTCAAAATGGATTAAAGACCTAAATATAAGACCAGAAACTATAACACTCTTAAAGGAAAACATAGGCAGAACACTCGATGACATAATCAAAGCAAGATCCTCTATGACCCACCTCCTAGAGTAACAGAAATAAAAACAAAAGTAAACAAGTGGGGCCTGATATCACTTAAAAGCTTTTGCACAGCAAAGGAAACTATAAGCAATGTGAAAAGACAACCCTCAGAATGGGAGAAAATAATAGCAAATGAAACAACTGACAAAGGACTAATTTCCAAAATACACAAGCAGTTCATACAACTCAATACCAGAAAGACAAACAACTCAATCAAAAAGTGGGGAAAAGACCTAAACAGACATTTCTCCTAAGAAGACATATAGATGGCTAACAAACACATGAAAAGATGCTCAACATCACTCATTATTAGAGAAATGCAAATTAAAACTGCAATGAGATATCACCTCATACCAGTCAGAATGGCCATCATCAAAAAGTCTACAAACAATAAATGCTGGAGAGGGTGTGGAGAAAAGGGAATACTTTTTCACTATTGGTGGGAATGTAAATTGATGCTGCCACTATGGAAGACAGTATGGATATTGCTTAAAAAACTAGGAATAAAACCACCATATGACCTAGCAATCTCACTCCTAGGCATATACCCTGAGGAAACCAAAATTGAAAGAGACACGTGTATCCCACTGTTCACTGCAGCACTATTTACAATAGCTAGACCACAGAAGCAACTTAGATGTCCATCAAAAGATGAATGGACAAAGAAATTGTGATACATATACACAGTGGAATATTACTCAGCCATAAAAAAGAACGCATGTCAGTCAGTTCTGATGAGGTGAATGAACCTAGAACCTATTGTACAGAGTTAAGTAAGTTAGAAAGAGAAAGATAAGTATTGTATTCTAATGCATATATATGGAATCTAGAAGAATGATACTGAAGAACTATTTTACAGGGAAGCAATGGAGAAACAGGCATAGAGAATAGACTTATGGGCATGGGGAGAGGGGAAGAGAGGGTGAAATGTATGCAGACTAACATGGAAACTTACATTACCATATGTAAAATAGATAGCCATAAACAGGGGCTCTTATCAACCTAAAGGGGTAGGATGGGGAGAGAGATGGGAGGGAGTTCTAAAAGCGAGTGGATATATGTATACCTATGGCTGATTCATGTTGAGGTTTGACAGAAAATAGCAAAATTCTGTAAAGCAATTATCCTTCAATAAAAAATAAATTAAAATAAATAAAAATATTTTTTAAATAACTTATTTTAAAAAACAGAAACTCATCATTTACAGCAAGGCCAAAAAAGACTATAAGGTCAAAATTCACTATGATTCAGAAGACCAAAATCTCTGAAAAAGAAAGAGGGCCAAGAAGAAAAAAAAAAAAACTCAGCAAATCTAAGGAGTACATAGACTTATTTTTAGTTTTAAATGACATTAGCTAGAAAGTACACTGGAGAAAGGCATGAACAAGTATGTCATCATTTAATAATAGCATCAATGGACTCTGGGGGCATAAACAGGGATGGTGAAGAGGTTCCCAGATAGCTAACTTTGACATCTGCCTCCATAGCCTCTGATATACCGACCTTGTAGGCCCTCGGGGATAAATCTGCACTTCCAGGGTTTTCCAGATGTTTCTGGACTTGCTCTCTTTGCTTAAGTCTGTTCTAACTGGGAGAGGTTACTCCTCAATCAGACAGCCCCACCCCAACTCCCAAGAGAGTTCTCAAAGTTCTCCAAGCTGTTTCAGAGCCGCCAGCCAACACTACTCCAATGTTTTGCACGCCAACTGATTCTCAAATCTGTGTGGCTCAAGCATGGGAGCCAAGAAGGAAATTCTAGTCCGTTAGCCCTATATGAGCTTCCCTGGTGGCTCAGGCAGTAAAGAATCCACCTGTAATGTGGGTTTGATCCCTAGGTTGGGAAGATCCCTTGGAGAACGGAACAGCAACCCACTCCAGTTTTCTTGTCCGGTAAATCCCATGAACAGAGAAGACTGGAGGGCTAAAGTCCAGGGAGTCTCAAAGAGTCAGACATGACTGAGCAACTAACACTTTGACACCTTGACTTTAGCCCTATATGGAAGATTTCAGTACTTTTGACTCAAAGGGTTAAAAGAAAAATCAGAAGAAAAATATGAATTTTGCAGACCACCAACCACAGTCAACTTCTAAGGAATGGAAAAAAGCCAGTTCCATCCCATTGTCATTTTAGGAACCTCAGAAAACTCAGACATTAATTCCAGACACCAATGTGGGGTTTCAGGGGAAGAAAAAAAATCAGATAACCAATAGAGTGGTTTGTTAATGCAACCTACAGATTAACAAGACTGTCTTACACTTGCAAGTCTGAGATTTTCCATTACAATGGAATGCAAAAATTAGCAGAACCCTTTCTCATCTTGGACAAGCTGTACGCAAATTGGTGTGACCTCAGGAGAGGCCTGCCAGCCTGAAAGAAAACCTGAACAGGGAGAAATGATTCTTCATCACTCCAGGCTCTCCCCACCTCCCTTGCCTGTTCCTTCTTGATGTTCCTGGGGCACTTCTATCCTGTGGGCTCCAGAAAAATCTACTTAGAAGCAAAAGGGATTTGTGCTCCACTGATGTGACTATTAGTCGATATGCTGCCTCTCCCAGGAGTGCTGGCCTGCCCAGCCTCTTCTCTAACTAGGGAAGGAAGGCTTTACAGTTTCATTCATTACTGAACAGGTGGGGGTCAAAGCCTGCAGAGCCAGAGGGCCCGATGTCCCTAAAAGGCCAGCACATGGGCAGCTGGTCAGGCTAGGATGGTGTCAGGCCAGCTATGGGGCTGTCCACCCCCAGCTCCCCAACACCACTGCCAGGCCATTTGGGATTAAATTTCAGAGGCTTGGCAGAAGAAAATCACATTTTTGGGGTGGGGTGGGGGGCCAAAGCATCCCCGGGGGACTCTGATATATGTGGACAGGATGATCAGTTCCCCGAGGACAGCAGAGCCAAGAAAAAGCAACCTACCTAGGGCGTCCAGGATTCTTATTTTAGGACAGTGACATCTTAGCTTTTAGCAGGCGGTCAGCAACCTGACACTGAACAGTCAAGAGCCTGCCCCAGAGGAAGCCCTGCAGCCCCGTTTGCTGCCAGCAGGCTGGACAGGCAAGAGAGATCATTACTCCTTTTCTGCTAGGAGACTGTTACAACTGTACTCAAAATGATTGGTTTAGTCAGCCACAATGGTGCTGGAGAAGACTCTTGAAGAGTCCCTTGGACAGGGAGGAGACCAAACCAGCCAATCCTGAAAGAAATCAACCCTGGATATTCATTGGAAGGAACAGTGCTGAAGCTGAAGCGCCAATCCTTGGCCACCCAATGTGAAGAGCCTCCTGGTGTTCTGTGTGCGTGCACGCTCTGTTGCTTCAGCAGTGTCCAACTCTGCGAAACCATGCACTGAAATCTGCCAGGCACCTCTGTCCCTGGGGATTCTCCAGGCAAGAATACTGAAGTGGGTAGCCCATCCCTTCTCCAGGGGATCTTCCCGACCCCGGAATCAAACTGGGGTCTCCTACATCCAGGCAGATTCCTTACCAGCTGAGCTACCAGGGAAGCCCACTGACATGAGAACCCTACAAGCAGGTGCCCTTCACCTGCACATCTGGTTTCTGGCTAGTGGAGAACAAGAAGTAGGTTTCCGCTGCCCCTTCCCAGCTGGCCCCCACCCATCTCGGACAAGAGCCTAAGGTTGATCTGCATCTTTCCAGCCAGGGAGCAACCAGGGCCAGGGTGTGTCTTCTTCCTGGAGCTGTGCCAACGCCAAAGGCCCCCAGACCACCCGTGCCCAGGACACTAGAGGTGGTGACTGCCTGATTCTCCAGTCTGAACACCATTAGCCAGCAAAGTCTCTTCCCAAATGCTCAGTGCAGGCTACCAGATCCTGGGGGTTTAAGGATGGTCCAGGACTTCAATCCAGAAAAAGAGCAGGTACCAGCAAGGCTAGGTAGGTACCAAGGGCAGGTATCCAGCAGCAAGGCAGCTACCCTCCCTACAATCCTGGGAGGGGGCTGAAGGCCTACACTCACCCTGATCCACAAGGACAAGTAAAGTGAGTGGCTGCTGGGAGGGTGGGTCCAGAAGAGATCCCACTGTCTTGAATCCCCAGCCCTGCTCACCCCAAAACACTGCCCTGGTTCCTGTCCCTTCTGTTCTGAAAGGCTCATCACAAGATGAGGACCAGATGCCCATACACACCGTCTCCCCGCATATCATCTCTCAGTCTGGACCCAAATAGGCCTTAACGAGCTGGCCTGCCAACACAGCAGTTGTTCTTGTTCAGTTACTAAGTCGTGTCTGACTCTTTGTGACCCCATGGACTGCAGTATGCCAGGCTTCCCTGTTCTTTACCATCTCCCCTAGTTTGCTCAAACTCACGTCCATTGATTTGGTGATGCCATCCAACCATCTCATCCTCTGTTGCCTTCTTCTCTTCCTCTCTTCAATCTTTCCCAGCATTGGGGTCTTTTCCAGTGAGTCAGCTCTTCGCATCAGGTGGCCAAAGTATTGGCGCTTCAGCTTCAGCATCAGTCCTTCCAATGAACATTCAGGACTGATTTCCTTTAGGATGGACTGGTTGGATCTCCTTGCAGTCCAAAGGACTCTCAAGAGTCTTCTCCAACACCACAGTTCAAAAGCATCAATTCTTCAGTGCTCAGCCTTCTTTATAGTCCAACTCTCATATCCCATGACTACTGGAAAAAACATAGCTTTGATTATATGGACCTTTGTCAGCAAAGTGATGTCTCTGCTTTTTAATACCCTGTCTAGAATCCCCAGCACAGGCCTCAGATGCTGTCCAGAGGAGGCACTACCACAAGGAGCTGGGCCTGGTCAACATCAACTCACTGTGGGCTGTAAAACTTCACGGAGAAACCAAGGAACTCATCCTCAAAATAACAGAGAAGATTTGGCTTGATCTCCTGCAAGGTCTTGAAAAAACAATCTGATTTTTACATTGCCTTCCTCCTTCTTTTGTTGGAGAAAAGGATGTTGATACTATGAACAAGAATACCTTCACTTTTCTATAATGTTTTGATATGGAGCATGCTGCTGCTGCTGCTGCTAAGTCGCTTCAGTCATGTCCGACTCTGTGCGTCCCCATAGACGGCAGCCCATCAGGCTCCCCCGTCCCTGGGATCTCCAGGCAAGAATACTGGAGCGGGTTGCCATTTCCTTCTTCAATGCGTGAAAGTGAAAAGCGAAAGTGAAGTCGCTCAGTCATGCCCGGCTCTTAGCGACCCCATGGACTGCAGCCTACCAGGCTCCTCCATCCATGGGATTTTCCAGGCAAGAGTACTGGAGTGGGGTGCCATTGCCTTCTCCAATGGAGCATGCTACCAAAGAAAAAGGGGAAAGAGGGACATTTTTGCTGATTTCTTCAGAAAAGGACAGGGTGATATATACACCTGATTTCCCATACTTGATCACTGAAGTTGTATATGAGCATAGCCTTTTTGTTGTTCCATATTTATTAACATTTTGGTGCATAAAACCGAAGTAGTTGGCCACATTAAAAATTCATCTGTGGGATTTTTCTTGGTATTCTAAACATTACCAACACATCAGCACCAAAGAGAAAAACCAAACTCGATTTGGGGGCCTAGGACAGCTTTCATGGAATGTGGACTGAAAAGTTCTGCATAATAGCACTGAGAAATATGAGTGTATTAGAACTGTTTTATCATTCCATCCAAAACTAAATTAGAAGAAATATTTCTCTTCCAACCGAGGCTACAGGAAACCCTGCCTGGCTCATACCTGTCCCCTCTCCCACCATTCTCATGGAAATAAATGTGGCCCCAGGTGGACGAGACACCTCCTGGGCATCTTCCAGGAGCCAAGGCCTCTATTTCCGTTTTCAGTTTCTGCTCAACTCTGCATCTCATAGGGTGGTAATGTCAAAATGAAATTTAAATTCCTCTTATTTCCTCCTCCTGAGTGCACATGTTCCTTCAATATCTCTACTTTTGGCTTCACCATAAAAAGTTAATATTCCCAAAACAAACACCAGTTGCAAATTTCCCCTGTTGCCTCTACAGAGCCTACTTCAGGTCCATGAATGGAAATGAGTGTTTCTAGATGCTCCACGAATGCTGGGAACACCACAGCATTTCCCACACTCTCAGAGGACCTCAGTTTTCTAGACTTTAGCACTTTCCAGTGGCGCTAGTGCTAAAGAATCCACCTGCCAATTACAAGAGACACAGGTTCAATCCCTGGGTTGGGAAAATCTCCTGGAAAAGGAATTGGCAACCCACTCCAGTATTCTTGCCTGGAGAATCCCATGGACAGAGGAGCCTGGCAGGTTACAGTCCACAGGGTCGCAAAGAGTCAGACATGACTAAGTATGCAAGCACCACCACAGGAATCAAGTTAGAGTTTGTTTTTTTGTTGCTTTGACAGAGCAGTCACGATGTCCAAACCCTGCCATGACATCCAAACTCTGCCATGAACCATCAGCCTTACCTCCCCAGCATCTGGCAGGTGGCCAGGCAGCCATCGTGTCTCATTCCTAACTCTTGGGATTCCGTATCCATCTCCTGAGGTCCCAAATTTAGCACGGAGACTTGCTCGGCATGAAAAGAATTGGAACAATGCATTTGCAACCTGGATCATTTTTCGGCCTCCCAAAGAGAGCGCCGATTTAGTAAATCTCGAAAGATCAGACTCAGTATGCAGGAGCTACACCAATCAATACATCCACTGAAAACCATTGCTCATGTGAGGAATAAAATCAGCATGTGTGATGTGAAGATTTCATAAATGATTATGTTGGCATTAAAAGTCTAAAAGGTGGCTGATCGTCATGTTTTAAAGGATGGAGATGCCCCCGTTTAACTACAAACAAAAGCCGACGTGACAGCTCCAAACACCCAGTGGAAGTGCGTCCGGCTGGAGCTCAGGCCGGGCTGCCGCAGCCCCGCGATCAATGCTTCATTGTGAACCCACAGGCTTAGCAGAAACTCAACAGGCCACTGTGTTCACAGTGGCTCCCTGAAAGGACAGAAATCACTAACTCTGAGCCAGGGGAGCAGTTTGTCCATTTGAAAGCCAAACCCACCAGCAAGCAGTAGTAAGAAAGGAAGATGGAGGAAGGGAGAGGATTTCTGGGCCCAGACAAACTGTCCTGCAGCAAAGCAGAGAGCGAGGCAGAAACGGGAGGCTTGGACCCTCGGCATCTCTGTTGATCTCTCACAGCTTCAGCCTAAGGGAAGAGGAAGAACAGACGACGGGCAGCCTGAGGCCCGGCAGACGTGAACTGGCACAGGCTTGCAGCCAGTCAGCTTTAACTCCACATCACACAGGCCCAAGAAGATGCAGAATGACTCTCCCGAGGTGAAGCTACAAGGAGGCATGTTTAGAGTTTTGCAATAAATCCCATAAGACAAATTCTACAGTTAAGGAAAACCCTAATTATCTCTTCACCATAAAATTAAAGGAGACCATGTAGGAAAGTTATAAAAGTTACTTCAAAGACACTGCTCCCAAAATGGGCCCTTCCTACACTATTGGTAGGAATGTAAACTGGTGCAGCCACTATGGAGAATAATACGGAGATTCCTTAACTAAAATAGAGTATACTCTATGATCCCGGACTCCCACTCCTGGACATATCCGGAGAAAAACCTAATTCAAAAAGATATATGTATCCCAATGTTCATAGCAGCACTATTTATAATAGTCAAGACACAGAAGCAACCTAAATGTCCATCGACAGATAAATGGATAAAGATGTGGTATATGTGTGTATATACATATGTATATATATGAATATTACGCAGCCATAGAAAGAATAAAATAGTGCCATTTGCAGCAACATGGATGGACCTAGAGATGATCATATGAAATGAAGTAAGTCAGATAGAGACAAATATATAGTATCACTCATATGTAGACGGAGAAGGCAAGGGCACCCCACTCTAGCACTCTTGCCTGGAAAATCCCATAGACAGAGGAGCCTGGTAGGCTGCGGTCCATGGAGTTGTGAAGTGTCAGACACGACTGAGTGATTTCCCTTTCACTTTTCACTTTCATGCATTGGAGAAGGAAATGGCAACTCACTCCAGTGTTCTTGCCTGGAGAATCCCAGGGACGGGGGAGCCTGGTGGGCTGCCGTCTATGGGGTCACACAGAGTCGGACACGACTGAAGTGACTTAGCAGCAGCAGCATATGTGGAATCTAATTTTTTTTAAAGATACAAATAACTTATTTACAAATCAGCAGCAGACTTACAGAGATCTAAAACAAATTTACGGTTATCAAAGGGGAAGCGTGAGGGGGAGGGATCAATTATGAGCTTGGGATGAACACATGTACGGTGCTATAATATAAGACAGATAACTAACGAGGATCTGCTGTATAGCACAGGGAACTCAGTATTCTGTGATAATCTATATATGGGAGAAAAATCTAAAAAAGAATGAATATATGTGTGTGTATAACTGAATCACTTTGTTGTACACCTGAAACTAACATCACACTGTAAATCAACTAGAGTCTAATAAAATTAAAATATTTTTAAACATCAATAAAAAAGACACTCTTCTCGACATTTTTTTAATACTTTATCTTTTTCTCCCAATAGTTTTGATGTCAAATATCAACATGTATATTTAAACTCATTGAAGTATTAACACGCTTTCTTTTCCAACAAGTTTATTTTTAAGGTTCCAAACTCAGCACAAGCAGAAACTGGAATAACTGAGTAACTGAAACAGTTAACATTTGTATAGTGTTTAAGGGATTCCCCAGGTGGTGCTAGTAGTAAAGAACTTGCCTGCCAATGCAGGAGACATAAGGTTCCATGCTTGGGTCAGGAAGATCCCCTGGAGGAAATGGCAACCCACCACAATATTCTTGCCTGAAGAATCCCATGGACAGAGGAGGCTGGCAAGCTACAGTCCATGGGGTCCCAAAGAGCTGGACACGATTGAGCAACTGAACGAACACACACACACACACCTCTATAGTACACACATACACACCTCTATAGCACACACACAGAGAGACACACATACATATACTCAGATACACACACTCTACAGCCCTGATCATCTAAAGGGCACAGATTCTGAAAGCTGCTCCCAGGCCTCGAGGGCCCACTCTGCCACCAACTAGCTGATCGGACCTTAGCAAGGTCCTTAAACGCTCCAGGCCTCTGTCACCTCATCGGGAAAACTGTCACTAAGTCCAAGCTCGCTCTGCTCATCACACGACAGACAGGCAATAAATCCAGAGTCGGCAAGGAATAGCGACTTTATTCAGAAAGCTAGGAGACCAAGAAGATGGCAGACTGGTGTCTCAAAATAACCCTCTCATCGGTCTCACCTTCTATCTGGATGTCAGTTTCTTTTATAGGACAGAAAGGAGGAGGGAGAAGGTGAGGAGATCCATAACTCTTGCAAATATCTCCTGGAGAGGCCAAGCTCGGGGGAGGGGATGTGTTAATTTCTTCCTTCCCATAGCCATCCACAGGTGGACAGGGTCCTGAACCAAAAACGCTTTGATTTAACAATCAGGCAGAGCAGCAGGGCTCCCTGAGGCAGGTCATTATGTACAGACAGTATCCTTACAGTAACAAAAGCACCAGGAAGCCAAGATTAACGTAAAAGGAACAGATCTAACGTGTAGTTAGATTTTGTTCTTCTCTGTAACAAAATGGGGACCATGGTAACTCCTTTCTTCCAGGGCAGTGAAGCCAGTACATGTCACAGCAACAGCATACAGGAAAGGGTGTTTTTTGTTTTTTTTTTTAAGGTATTGTTTCTGTAGCTTATTAGTCTCTCTCCCTCAAATATGAAAAATTCCTGGCAGCAACCGGCGTAGTATCGTTAACAGACGCTAGTTTATAAAACTTGGTATGACAATTGTGGAAACTCCTGGCACCTGGATGTAAGAGGGTGAATCGTGGCCACTCAAAGCTATCGAGCCCTAATCCCTGGAACTTGTAAATGCTTCCTTCTTTGGAAAAAAAGATTTTCAGGATAGAATTAGACGTCTTGAGGATGTCTCTGGTGGTCCAGTGGTTAAGACTTTGCCTTCCAATGCAAGGGGTGCAGGTTCGATCCCTGGTCAGGAAAGTAAGATTCCATATGCCTCGAAGTCAAAAACCCAAAACATCAAGCTGTGCGGGGCAGCGTGGGGTTGTGAGGGGGTCCGGAGCCATGCATGTGTGTGGAAATGGAGGGGATCTCCCTGCCCTCTGGGTTCTGGGGCCAGCGTGCCCTTCAGGATGGTGATGAAATGAACCATCAGAGACAAAACAAAGACCACACAGCTGATCTTCACAGCAGGCTCTTCTTCAACAAGTCACTGCCCTCCATCCTATACATTTGTTTCATCCGAATGTCGGAACAGACAGTGTGGTCTTTACACATGAAGAAGCTGAGGCCCAGAGAACTTAAGGAACTTATCCTTTGTCAAACAGCTAGAAAGGAGCAGGCTTCAAATCCAGGTACTCACGCTCCAGAGTCCTGCCTTCAGGCACTGGAATAGGTGCTAAAGGGGACTAGAGATTTGGGTAAGTATTCTGACAATAGAGAAGAGGGAGTGGTGGACTTCCCACCACAGGGGGGCGTGCTGGAGGAGAAAAGGCCAGTGAAAATGACCTGAGATTAGACCCTGGAAGATCTTTGGAACATTGCCAGGATGAAAGCAGGGTGGACCCCGCATGGAAACATGCACAGGAGAACAGGGCAAAGGGGAAGCCAGCCTTGAACCAGGACAGTCCAGCCCATCAGTCAGGAGCCCTGAAATGCTCCAGGCGGGATGGCAGAGGTGCCCAGGACTGGACTCTGACCACGAAAACACCTTCGCTTACTCTCAAGAGGGCTTCACGGTCACCTGGGCTGCTTTTTACAGCTGTAGCTTCTCCAGAATCCCCTTCCAGTCTCCTCAATCCAAATCATCCAGAGTGGTCCAGCACTCCGTGTTCCCCAGATCACACTATGAACCCTGAGGCTGGAGAAACTCCACTCCAGGAAGTGGGACAACTGCAGCAATGTCCAGGAAAAGATGGGAGGGTCGCAGTTAGACAGAGAAATCTCCATAAATTAATATACTTCTTCTCTAAATTTATGTGTTTCTAACTTTTAGAGCTAATACCCAAAAAAGATGTCCTTTTCATTATAGGGGACTGGAATGCAAAAGTAGGAAGTCAAGAATCACCTGGAGTAACAGGCAAATTTGGACTTGGAATGCGGAATGAAGCAGGCCAAAGACTAATAGAGTTTTGCCAAGAAAATGCACTGGTCATAGCAAACACCCTCTCCAACAACACAAGAGAAGACTCTACACATGGACATCACCAGATGGTCAACACCGAAATCAGACTGATTATATTCTTTGCAGCCAAAGATGGAGAAGCTCTATACAGTCAACAAAGACAAGACCGGGAGCTGACTGTGGCTCAGATCATGAACTCCTGATTGCCAAATTCAGACTTAAATTGAAGAAAGTGGGCAACACCACTAGACCATTCAGGTATGACCTAAATCAAATCCCTTATGATTATACAGTGGAAGTGAGGAATAGATTTAAAGGTCTAGATCTGATAGATAGAGTGCCTGATGAACTATGGAATGAGGTTCGTGACATTGTACAGGAGATAGGGATCAAGACCATCCCCATGGAAAAGAAATGCAAAAAGGCAAAATGGCTGTCTGGGGAGGCCTTACAAATAGCTGTGAAAAGAAGAGAAGCAAAAAGCAAAGGAGAAAAGGAAAGATATAAGCATCTGAATGCAGAGTTCCAAAGAATAGCAAGAAGAGATAAGAAAGCCTTCTTCAGCAATCAATGTAAAGAAATAGAGGAAAAGAACAGAATGGGAAAGACTAGAGATCTCTTCAAGAAAATTAGAGATACCAAGAGAACATTTCATGCAAGGATGGGCTCGATAAAGGACAGAAATGGTCTGGACCTAACAGAAGCAGAAGATATTAAGAAGAGGTGGCAAGAATACACGGAAGAACTGTACAAAAAAGATCTTCATGACCCAGATAATCATGATGATGTGTTGACTAATCTAGAGCCAGACATCTTGGAATGTGAAGTCAAGTGGGCCTTAGAAAGCATCACTACGAACAAAGCTAGTGGAGGTGATGGAATTCCCGTTGAGCTGTTTCAAATCCTGAAAGATGATGCTGTGAAAGTGCTGCACTCAATTTGCCAGCAAATCTGGAAAACTCAGCAGTGGCCACAGGACTGGAAAAGGTCAGTTTTCATCCCAATTCCAAAGAAAGGCAATGCCAAAGAATGCTCCAACTACCGCACAATTGCACTCATCTCACATGTAGTAAAGTAATGCTCAAAATTCTCCAAGCCAGACTTCAGCAATATGTGAACCGTGAACTCCCTGATGTTCAAGCTGGTTTTAGAAAAGGCAGAGGAACCAGAGATCAAATTGCCAACATCCGCTGGATCATGGAAAAAGCAAGAGAGTTCCAGAAAAACATCTATTTCTGCTTTATTGACTATGCCAAAGCCTTTGACTGTGTGGATCACAGTAAACTGTGGAAAATTCTGAAAGAGATGGGAATACCAGACCACCTGACCTGCCTCTTGAGAAATCTGTATGCAGGTCAGGAAGCAACAGTTAGAACTGGACATGGAACAACAGACTGGTTCCAAATAGGAAAAGGAGTACGTCAAGGCTGTATATTGTCACCCTGCTTATTTAACTTATATGCAGAGTACATCATGAGAAATGCTGGACTGGAAGAAACACAAGCTGGAATCAAGATTGCTGGGAGAAATATCAATAACCTCAGATATGCAGATGACACCACCCTTATGGCAGAAAGTGAGGAGGAGCTAAAAAGCCTCTTGTTGAAAGTGAAAGAGGAGAGTGGAAAAGTTGGCTTAAAGCTCAACATTCAGAAAACGAAGATCATGGCATCTG
Organism: Aepyceros melampus; assembly: GCA_006408695.1. Lineage (NCBI taxonomy): Eukaryota > Metazoa > Chordata > Mammalia > Artiodactyla > Bovidae > Aepyceros > Aepyceros melampus. The sequence continues at coordinate 95,967 of SJXQ01004549.1, forward strand.
GCCCCATCACTTCATGGGAAATAGATGGGGAAACAGTAGAAACAGTGTCAGACTTTGTTTTTTTGGGCTCCAAAATCACTGCAGATGGTGACTGCAGCCATGAAATTAAAAGGCGCTTACTCCTTGGAAGAAAAGTTATGACCAACCTAGATAGTATATTCAAAAGCAGAGACATTACTTTGCCGACTAAGGTCCGTCTAGTCAAGGCTATGGCTTTTCCTGTGGTCATGTATGGATGTGACAGTTGGACTGTGCAGAAGGCTGAGCGCCAAAGAATTGATGCTTTTGAACTGTGGTGTTGGAGAAGACTCTTGAGAGTCCCTTGGACTGCAAGGAGATCCAACCAGTCCATTCTGAAGGAGATCAACCCTGGCATTTCTTTGGAAGGAATGATGCTAAAACTGAAGCTCCAGTCTTTGGCCACCTTATGCGAAGAGTTGACTCATTGGAAAAGATCCTGATGCTGGGAGGGATTGGGGGCAGGAGGAGAAGGGGACGACCGAGGATGAGATGGCTGGATGGCGTCACGGACTCAATGGACGTGAGTCTGAGTGAACTCCAGGAGTTGGTGATGGACAGGGAGGCCTGGCATACTGCGATTCATGGGGTCACAAAGAGTCGGACACGACTGAGCAACTCAACTGAACTGAACTGAAGGATAACTGCTTTACAATATTGTATTGGTTTTTGCCAGACATCAGTATGAATCAGCTATAAGTATACATATGTCCCCACCATCTTGAACCTCCCATCCCATCCCACCCTTCTAGCCCCCATTTGAGTTCCTTGAGTTATACATCAAATTTCCATTGGCCATCTATTTTACATATGGTAGTGTATATCTTTCCATGCTACATACCACCTTCTCCTTCCTCACCCAACCCTCATATTAGTACTTGTTATTAAACTCACAACCATAGAGGCAAACTGAAGGAACATTTGAGACTAATCAGACCAGCATTAATTCTCATAATAGAAGCCATGTTCTACCTCTAGCAATTCAGCTCCTAATTACAAATTCAATGTGTCTAGGAGTACAGCCATTTTTTTAATTGAAGTATAAGTTGATTTATAATGTCATGTGAGTTTCAAATGTACAGCATAGTGATTTGGTTTTATATAAATATATACTTCTTATAGGTTATTAATGGAATACAATATAGTAATATAATAGGTATTCTTACACAATATAGTAGGTCCTTCTCTAGTGGCTCAGTGATAAAGAATCTGCCTGCCAACCAGAAGACACAAGTTTGACCCCTGGGTTGGGAAGATCCCCTGGAGAAGGAAATGGCAACTCACTCCAGTAATCTTGCCTAGAAAATCCCATGGACAGAGGAACGTGGCAGGCTACAGTCCAGGGAATCTCAAAGAGTCAGACAGGACTTAGGGACTGAGCATACACACAGCGTGTATATATTAATCCCAACGTCTTAGTTATCCCTCTCTCCCACCCCCTGGAGCCACTTTTTATTTCAAGTTTGAATAAGGCCCTGCAGCAATTTAAAATATGTATTTTAGTTACCTCTCAAAACCTAAACTACAAGGAGGCATCTTATTTTCTAATCAAGACTTCAAAGCTCCTTTTCTTTACCAGCTCTTATCAGACTTACAAAAGCGGCACAGTGACTAAAGAAGGACCCCTCTCAACAAAAGCTGAGCTAAACTCCTCAGAAACAGGTTGCGGCCAAGAAATTCTAAACACTTGATTAAAATGCTTGAGCCACAGAAGGCCACTGTGTTTGGGAATGGCAAAAATTAGACAGAATATTTCTGTTTGGCCCTAAACTTAATGATTTAACAAGTGCAGAGTTCCAACAATGTGAAGGTCCCTACAAGGAATACAGAGCTTTAAGAAAGAGACTTGATAGCTAAGTAAGTGGGTATGATTGTGCTTAATCATTCAGTCATGTCTGACTTTGCAACCCCATGGACTGTAGCCCACCAGGCTCCTCTGTCCATGGGATTTTTCAGGCAAGAATACTGGAGTGGGTTGCCATTTTCCCCACCAGGGGAAGTAACTGGGTATAAATTATCTTAAATTGGTGACCATTCCAACTGGACACACAGTTGTTTGCTTTGCCCTAGGTTGCTTAAATAAATAAATAAAGGTTCCAAACTGAATTCTCAGGCCACAGAACCAGTCAACAAAAAACAATGCTAAGATAATAGCAATGTTTAGCAGAAAAAAAAAAAGGTTAACATGAGGCCAAAGTTGAATAAGCAAAAAAGACTTCTCCCAAGGAAGTGCTGACATGGACAACACTATTAATATAGCAAAGCTCAACAATAGTGGGGAACCAGTTCATAAAGGACACCAGATTAACACTATCTTATATTTGCCTGAAAGATAATGTTACTTAATTCTGTAAAATTCTGAGATCCTAATTTCCTTTCTCTCTCCCTTGAACGAACTAAGCACTCAACTGAGGATACAGCAGGCACTCAATAAACACATTAGACAGGATAAGTAGAGACACTTAAGCGAACACCAAACAGGTTTATCTTAACCTCATAATTATGTTTGTGTTCATTTCTATGAAAGTATGCACAACTTGGAAGCGCATCACAGCCCGGCACTCAGATTTCAGTTAGATAAACACAGGGACACAGTGTTGAGCCCTGCTGTTCACTAGAAGGCACTTGGCTGTAGGAGACACACATTTTGAGTTCTGCAAAACCAAGAGATTTTCTTGGTGATTCTGAGCTCAGAAACAAAAACCACCAGCCTGTATATATTCTGATTAAGATAAAAAGAATTTCATTTTGTTTTGTTGTTGTTGTTCAGTCGCTAAGTTCTGTCCAACTCTTTCGACCCCATGGACTGCAGCACACCCGGCTTCCCTGTACTTCCCCATCTCCTGGAGCTTGCTCAGACTCACACCCACTGAGTTGGTGATGCCATCCAACCATCTCATCCTCTGTCATCCCCTTCTCCTCCTGCCTAAACACTTGATACCCAGCATCAGGGTCTTTTCCAATGAGAAGGCTCTTCACATCATTTTGTTTTACTTGGGTATAAACAGAAGTTTTTCAAATACAAGCTTTTGTTTTATTTAAGAATCTGATCTAATGTGATATTAAAACTTCTCATTAATTTCAAAAGAAGCCTTTTGATAAAGGCTGTTTTTGAAAATGAAAAATATCCCTGTTGGTAAATGCAATGCATTTAGAAATGCATTGTTCCAGGATTTGAACATTTGTTCCCACAGCTGCATACTACTCCTTGCTACTGAAGTGTAAAAAAAAGCAAGGAGTAGCATGCAGCTGTGGGAACAGGCTCTCAAGTGTCTCCTTAATTTTTTTTTTTTTTCCTACTTTTGGTCATGCCACATGGCATATAGGAGCTTAGTTCCCCAGCCAGGGATCAAACCCTTGACCCTTGCGGTCTTGACCATTGGACCATCAGGGAATTAATCCCCTGTCTTAAGTTTTAACGATATACAGAAAATAGTTTAAGATTATTTAAGGTTAATTTAATCTTCCCTAGTGGTTCAGTCAGTTAAGAGTCTGCCTACAATGTGGGAGACCTAGGTTCAATCACTGGGAGAGGAAGATCCCCTGGAGAAGGAAATTTCAACCCACTCCAGTATTCCTGCCTGGAGAATTTCATGGACAGAGGAGTCTGGTGGGCTACAGTCCATAGGATCACATGACTGAGTGACTAACACTAAGGTTAACACATTTAAGGTTAAGATTAAAAACAAAAAAGATGGAATTTCCATGACTCTAATCTTTAAAAACACACTCACAATTTGCAAACAAACTAGAAAGAAAAATACTGAATTGTGGTAAGGATGAGTGGCAAGAGTATAAACTTTTTTTCTTCTTCCTGTAATTTTGACTGTTTTCCAAACTTGCTCTGTGAAAAAAGAAACATTATTTTTAACAAAAAGAAGTTAAAGGGGAAAAAAACTGCACAATATATAAAGAGTCAAGAAATAAATTAAAGAGATTATTCTACTAAAAATGTTCCTAGAAGATTTAAATTCAAAGTATGTGTGCCAAGTGCATTTTAAAAGGTTATCTACATAATGAACTTTCTGCTAGAGACGTTTTAGGGTAAAGGGGGAGCTGCCCAATGCAATAATTTATGAAACTCATTCACTTATTGAAGAAATTAGTCTCCTATCCATGCTACATGTCATTCTAGGGATTAGGGGCACAAGACGATCAAGTTGAATTAAAAACAATTAACCTAATTATAAACGAGGTGACTATCTGCTGAGAACCTGCACTGGGATGACCAAGAAGCACCCTCCTACTTATTAGGGGAAGAAACATAACACCTCGGAAAACGTCTACGGATGGAAAGAAATAACAATACTCTAGAGTTTATCTCCAAAATGAGAGAGAGAAATCAGGTCATTGTCTAAAAATGGCAAATGGGATTTTAACTAAGTCACCTTTGTCAGTCAGATTAAAAAAAAAAACTTATCTACCTCAAGTAGCAAGGATATTTATATATTTTTAATGGTACTTTATATATTTAGTCCCAGTTAGGGCTAAGTAGGAAGTGGAAAAGCATTCTATAACTAGACATCTAGAAAGAAAATACAATAATTTTTTAAAGTAACTCAAAATAATATATTACATTTCAATTTACTTTTGTTCACTTTTGAGTCTCCATTTCAATATCTTTAATCATTTAGAAGTAAAATACTTGAATCTGACACTTTTAACTCATGAGCATTAATTCTATTAGTCTATAACGGAGAGCGGGAAAATTTCCCCGTGATCTTTACTTGAAATATTTTCTGTGGGGCTCTGGGAAGAATGCTGGGTGTGGACCCCAAAAGCCAGTGTTCACATCTTGGGCTCTGCCAGTTACCAGTTACCTGCTAGGCCTAAGTATCTTTCCCTAATCTAAAATGTGAGAGCTATTACCAATCTCATGGGATTATGTTTTTAGGTTACAATTAGTTTGGGGGAAAAGGAAAAAATGAAAGCTGCAAAACCATGAAAACATTAGGTTTAATTACTACCTTGGTAAGTGAAGACTAGACTGCTTCAAGTGGCCTCAGGATAAGGGGCGTAATTCAAATATTCAGAGACGAATGGCAGAACAGGCCGAGGGCCTCAAAACGTGACCAGAAGCATTTGTGACACAGTCATAGGAGGCCTCCGTCTATGACTGGCAGTGAACATATGAAAAATGCAGATAGAGGAACACTGCTATTGAAGTATTGGGCCCCACACTCTTCTACACATGTAGAGTCTCATACATGCGTGCTCAGTAGCTAAGTCGTCCTCAACTCTTCACAACCCTGTGGACTGTAGCCGGCAAGGCTCTTCTGTCCACAGGATTTCAAGGCAAGAATAGTGAAATAGGCTGTCACTTTCTTTTCCAGGGGATCTTCCCAACCCAGGATCAAACCTGCGTCTTTTGCTTGGCAGGTGGATTCTTTACTGCTGAGCCACCAGGGAAGCCCAACCAGAGACTTCACTGTGGGATAAAAAGCATCTAAATGCAAGGCTGTATCTCCTGGGATGACATTGACACCCACAGGTGTTCCCAAACAACTTCGCCTAATTATTATGCCTCTCAAAAGCACTCAACAGTAACTACGCCAGAACAGAAGTCACTGTTTGATAGACATTCCCCAACACATAATGGAGAAGGAAATGGCAAGCCACTCCAGTATTCTTGCCTGGAAAATCCCATGAACAGAGGAACTCGGTGGGCTAAAGTCCAGGGGGTCACAAAAGGGTTGGACACACGACTTAGCTGCTAAACAGCAACACTTAAAGAGCCAGTAAAACAGCCATTCCACACACAGGTCACTGTTTCGTTCCTGGAGGGGCTGTCTGCAGCTGAGTCCTCCCTGGAACCCCGTCAGGAAGGCACTGCCGTTGCCTTAAGTTCTGACACGTCATGGGGGTGACTGCCTGTTCGCAGCCCTCCCGGCCAACCCAGCCCTGCCATCTGCGTGGTGGGGTGATCTGCGATCACCGCCAAGTCCCCATCTGCCCCTCTAGGGCACCCCGGCTCCCGCCCAAGTCCAGCCTGGCCATTCAGAGACTGGGAAGGCTCCAGAAGGCCAGCCCACAGCCACAGAGCTGCCGAGCTCGCGGCTGTCAAAAGCCAGCACAGAGAAAGGGGCTTCGAGGATCATCTTGAAGCCACTTTTCCCTCTGCGAGGGATGCTGATGGTCTGACCCCCACTCACATCAGCTAGATGTCATCTCCACCTCCTATAGAGTAGCCTTCACTGGCTTGTTTGCAGTTATTCCTTCAGGCAGGAGGTCAGGCTGATAAAACATACCTGTTGCCCCATGCTGGCAGAAAGACACTGGAACTGTCCACGAGAAAGACGGTCCTGCGGCGTCGCTCGGTCTACTGACATGGAGCCCTCGGAAGAAATCCAGAAGCAGGACAGGAAAAAGGTTCCTCTTCCTAATCAGGATCACCTGAGTTTCCCTCTTCCCCTGACAGCCAGGGAACTCACAACACTAAGCTTATGGTACATCCATCTTTCTTTTTCGCTCTTACATTAGTAAATTCCTTATCCTTTTATGTCCTACTTCAAATTAATGAATTTATTTAACATTTCTTCTATACATCTGATTTTTTCTTCCCTTTGGACAACGAAAAATGTCTAGTGCTTCCCTAATATCCAGGAACTAGACTTGGGAAGAGGTGAGAGGGCTGTCAGAAACAGACACGGTGAAGATAATTCTATCCTCAAAGGCACTCTCTAACCCTTAGGAACAAAAGCATTCCACTGATTCAAGACATTCCAGGTTCAAATCCCAAGTCCACCACTTACTTACCAGGAAACCTTAGATAAGCCCCATGCTGTGCTGTGCTTAGTTGCTCAGTCATGTCCTACTCTTTGCAACCCCATGGGCTGCAGCCTGCCAGGCTCCTCGGTCCTTAAGGATTTTCTAGGCAAGAATACTGGAGTGGGTTGCCATGCCCTCCGCCAGGGGATCTTCCAACCCAGGGATCGAACCCAGGTCTCCCGCATTACAGGCGGATTCTTTACCGTCTGAGCCACCAGGGAAGTCCCCATAAGCCCCATAGGTTTTCTGAATCTTGGTTCCCACATTTGTGAACTACGGGTGTAGGGCCGTTCTCACCAAGCTGCTGTGATTCACAGCTGGAAGAAAATGTATGAGCAAGTTATCATCTATAATGCATTATATCTGAGTAAGCTCTTTATGCCATGAACACAGAGGTTCAAGGTTAAAGGCCTCCAAAATAAAATTCCTGCCATGCTTTTCCTCCAGCAGGGAGCGAGTGGGCAGCAAGTGGACGGAAGTGACTGATAATGCATTGATGACTGACGTGTGACAGTGACAACGAGACACACAGATGCAGTCTGACATTAATGGAGAAATTTGCCTGTGGCCATGGGCATGGCGGGAGGAGGGAGACCACTCCACCCCCTGCCTTGAACTTGGATATGAAATCAAACGTCAGCTGAGATTAATTAGAAGCCTGGAGTTTCATTCTCCACTGTTGATGGGAAAAGAACATTTCCATAATGCGAGGAAACGTTTCCGGGGGACGCAAATCTGCCTGACATTGAGGGAAGATCGGCCTCATTGTGAATGCTGCTGCTCCCCGCTTGTCAGGGCCATTACTTTCCGCTCAAGAGGCTTTGCTTTTTAACATTTTATAATCCCCCCCCAAAAAAAAACTCTGGAAGCAATAATTATTTATTATGTTAATTCTTTAGCTTTCTTTCTGAAATTTCCGCATGACCATTAAAAACTGGCTGTGCCCTTGAAACCAACCAGGAGTTTATTAATTCTCAGCCAATTAAGAGGAAAAAAGCAAAGTAACAGAACGCTCCATACCAGCAATTATTAACCAAGCGGTCTGTCGGCACTCTTTCCTTGCCACCGATTTTATTCCAGGAAGCATCCTGTATATTTGACTGAACAACAACATGAAATGTGTTCATATCTTTATAAGGACATAGAAGATCTGGAAGGACCAGAAGGAACCTGCTGTACAAGTCTGGGAAACGTTCAGATCCAGGTGCTAAGGGAAACCACACCCCTGCTCACCTCTCACAAACATAGAAAATTCCGCCAGCATCTCTCTGCCTCTGCCTCCTTCCACAGAGGGGCTCCTAAGCAAATGGCCCTTTTATCTGCAGTTAAACCCCTTTCTCCAGAACATGTGCTCTCTCTCATGAGTGCACACACACACACACACACACACACACACCTTTGCATTTACTAATTAAATCTCCGTTTTACAACATACTCTCTAATCCTTTAACTCCCTGATTCTAGGACCCTGTTGACTGCACAGGTCAGGCCAATTCACCAACAGCCCCAGAGCAGGGGCTGAAATAAAAAGCCACTTCCCAGGCTTCTGTGATGGGGGCGAGCCAGGAGCCGGGGGTGGTGCTCCCTATGTCAGGGACAGAGAAGGTCCAGACGGTCCAGAGCAGGTAGGATGAACAGGCGGTGAAGAGAGGGGCCACGAGGCTACCTGGCGCTCACAGCGACCAGGGCAGGGCCATCCCCGCAGCATCCTGGCAGAGGAAACAGCAGAGCCTGCCTGGTGGAAGAGAGAAAACTTCAGGAGCACTCCTGCAGATTTCCTGACCTGAAAGTGAAAGTGAAGTCGTCAGTCGAGTCCGACTTTTTGCGACCCCATGGACTGTAGCCTATCAGGCTCCTCCATCCATGGGATTTTCCAGGCAAGAGTGCTGGAATGGATTGCCATTTCCTTCTCCAGGGGACCTTCCCAACCCAGGAATCAAAGCCGAGTCTCCTGCATTGCAGGCAGATGCTTTACCATCTGAGCCACCAGTGTGCAGCTGATTACAAAGCAGAGACATCACTTTGCTAACAAAGGTCCATATAATCAAAGCTAAGGTTTTTCCGGTAGTCCATGTGTAGATGTTAAGAGTCAGACCATAAAGGACTCCGAGTGCCAAAGAACTGATGCTTTCTAATTGTGGTGCTGGAGAAGGCTCTTGAGAGTTCCTTGGACAGCAAGGAGGTCAAACCAGTTGATCCTAAAGGAAATCAACCCTGAATATTCATTGGAAAGACTGATACTGAAACTGAAGCTCCAATACTTTGGCCACCCGATGCAAGGTGCCCGACTCATTGGAAAAGACACTGATGCTGGGAAAGACCGAGGGCAGGAGGAGAAGTGGGTAACAGAGGATGAGATGGTTGGATGGCACCACCAACTCAATGGACGTGAGTTTGAGCTAACTCTGGGAGACTGTGAAGGACAAGGAAGCCTGGTGTGCTGCAGTTCACGGGGTCGCAGAGAGTCAGACTCAGCAACTGAACAAGTGCAACAAACACACTGAGCTGAGCTCCCAGGAGCTGGGGAGGCAGCATCCCACACTCTTTTCTTTCCTTATTATTCAGTCTTATTTTCAGCAAAACCATGATTATGCAAACTGCTAAAATGAATGATAGCCTTTATTTTTCTGCTTTTCAGGTGACTCTTAAAACCAGTGGGACCATCCAATTTAAAACCACAGACACTCTGAGTGAGGTACTGTGGAACTATCAATGAAGTAAAAATTCTGACTGCTTCTGAGTTTGAATCATCTTCTTCCTAAAAAAGTACTTCATTATTTCTCACTTTGAAAGTGCTAAAGTACACAAGGATATCAATAGCTTGAATCAAACCAAAGGCTGCTAAAAAGTTTTACTTGGATTTCCATTACTATTGCAATAATTATAAGTAATAAACATTCAACACTGGGGGGGAAAGATAACCAATCATTCCAGATAAGCAATGGGACATAGTCAGTATGTCTGGAAGTCAATGTTAAAGTTCCCTCATCCATCCTCCCCAAAGCCATTCCTGGAAGGTGCACTAAGCATTCTCAGAAGCCGAATCCATCTCCCTGGTTGGCAGAAACTAGCTGCCAACCATGATTTTTAAAATGCAGTACATATGGTACATACAGGGGCTTCCCAGATGGCGCAGTGGTAAAGAATCCAGCTGCTAAGCAGGAGACGTGTGTTCGATCCCTGGGTGGGGAAGATCCCCTGGAGGAAGAAATAGCAACACACTCCAGTATTCTTGCCTGGAAAATCCCATGGAGCCTAGCAGGCTATAGTCCATAGGGTTGCAAAGAGTCAGACATGACTGGGCATGCACGCACATATTTGGTACACATATACAATGAAATATTATTCAGCTATCAAAAAGAATGAAATGATGCCACGTGCAGCAATGTGAGCAGACCTAGAGCTTGTCACACTGAGTGAAGTCAGACAGAGAAGCAGAAAAATTGTATGACATCTCATATTCAGAGTCAAAAAAGACATAGTACAAATGCACTTATTTACAAAACAGAAACAGACAGAGAAGGAACTTAGGGTTGCTGAGCAAGGGGGAAGGATGGGGGAAGGGACAGTTAGGGAATTTGGGATGGATATGCACACACTGCTATATTTAAAATGAATAACCAACAAAGACCTCCTGTCTAACACAGAGAATTCTGCTCAATGCTGTATAGCAGCCTGGATGGGAGGGGAGTTTAGGGGAGGATAAATACATGTATACGTATGGCTGAGCCCCTTTGTTGTGCACCAGAAACTACCGCAACATTGTTAATCAGCTATGCTGCTGCTGCTGCTGCTGCTGCTAAGTCGCTTCAGTCGTGACCGACTCTGTGCGACCCCACAGTCGGCTAACTCCAATGCAAAATTTTAAAAAGCCATATATTTCAGTCCATTGAGGCTTTAGTTTTCAAAATAGACATGGTCCAGCTCTATTTTCTGAAACTGATTCTTTTTAAGCACAAAATACATGTAGCCTGATATCTAAATATAAACACAGGCAACCAGGAAACCTAAGACTCTTGAAACTTTGTTAGTTCTTGTTCTTTTTTCCCCAAATACAAGTAAACCCTAAGAGATCTAAATAAAAAGAACAAGCTGGCTTTGGTGTTCTTCTCTTTCTCTCTCTCTCTCTCTCTCTCCCCCTCTCGTTAGTGGTATTTAAACATACAGCAAGGAGGCTAGTTCATCTGCCTTGGAATCCTGCTGAACTTATAGCAGTGGGGTTTTCTCTGTGCTGTTTTATTTTTCAGGGGAGACCCACTTGTTAGCCTGGTTCTTTCTCCCTCTCCCCTTCCCTCCCTCTCTCCGACCACTGGCACACTGCTTCCCCAAGTTCTCTGATCTAATTCTGCACAAATGCTTAATAAGGTTGTAGAGATTTAATACAATTAGGAGTGTTGCTCACAAATTAACCAATCCATTAACACTCCAGCAAATAAACAATTCCAGGGGAGAAGCCAGCCAAGGGTGGATTAGGAGACAGCTGGCTATGGGTACGATCTGTTTTAAAAATCACTCTGCAGTACATTCTCACACCTACCTCTATACGGTGTGCCTTGTGTACATTTTAGAGCAAGGGAGAGTGGAGGTAGATGGTGTCCTCTGAGAATTTTTCCCTGTTCGGTTCCTCTCTGCCAGTTCATATTTTCCAAATCATCACATTTCTTCATTGAGTTCATTACTTATGGCATCAACTCTTACCTAACGACTATTTTCAGTAACTTTCTCCCAACACAAGAGGACATATAAATACACCAAAGGAAATAAAGCAAACAAAGAAGAATTAAAAGAAAGCAAAAATACCAACATATCCACTATCCAGAAAGAACCACTGTTAACATGTTGGCTTGTATTTTTTACGTTCCTATAGTTTTTTTTTTAATAAAAATTTTGAAAAATAAATATTTTGAATCATTTGATAACATCATTATACTATAGACATGATTTTGTCACTGCCTGCAATGCAGGATAACTGACTTCAATCCCTGAGCTTGGAAGATCCCCTGGAGAAGGGAATGACAACCCACTCCAGTATTCCTGCCTGGAGAATTCCATGGACAGAGGACCCTGGCAGGCTGCAGTGCATGGAGGTGCTGAGAGCAGGACGTGACTGAGCGACTAACACTTTCTGATTTTGCTACCAGTTTTTGTCTCACATCTCCATACTGTGATCACGTCATGTCTTTAGACATTCTTTTCTGTCATGGCTTCTAGTGGCTATCTGACATCCTATCACAGGAATAGATCATGACTTAATCAATCTCTATTGTTGGATATTTCAGCAGTTCCCAACTTTTCAGGAGTCTAAATAATGCTTTAAATCTGCTTTCAGGGGATTCTCCATATATTGTTACTCATGCCCTTAGGATGGATTTTTTTCATATTTTAATTATGTCCCCTCTTTTTGCATCCCAATGCATTATCTTTCTACACTTCGAGGGTGCACATTCTAGAGATCTGTGCTTTAGAGGAGCATCACCAAGGAAACAACCCAGGCCCATGGAGTGACCTCAGATAGCCCGCCATTCTATCGTGTTTTCCAGTCCCACTCAACTGCTAAGTTACTGCTACTGCTACTGCATCAGAGAAGACAATGGCACCCCACTCCAGTACTCTTGCCTGGCAAATCCCATGGACGGAGGAGCCTGGTGGGCTGCAGTCCATGGGGTCGCTAAGAGTCAGACACGACTGAGCGACTTCACTTTCACGCATTGGAGGAGGAAATGGCAACCCACTCCAGTGTTCTTGCCTGGAGAATCCCAGGGAAAGGGAAGCCTGGTGGGCTGCTGTCTATGGGGTTGCACAGAGTCGGACACAACTGAAGTGACTTAGCAGTAGCAATGGACATGAATCCAAGCAAACTCTGGGAGATAGTGAAGGACAGGGGAGCCTAATTGCTGCAGTCGATGGGGTTGCAAAGAGTCAGACATAACTTCGCGACTGAACGACAACAGAAGAAAGCCACTGAAAAAATGACTAGCTGCTGGTGTTCTATTTTCTGAAAGCAATGCAACGAGAAATTTGTCTTCCTCTTAGTAAAGGGATAATATGCTTATCATTTTCCCAAGCAGCAGGTTCACAAAAGCTTTGCTGCCTGGCTTTAGAACTCAGGGAGATCAGACCCCTGGCTTTCTCTAGGGCCTGAACAAACCACTTAACCTGAGCTTCAAGGTCTGAGTAGTAAGGCAGTTCCCACCCATATCCCACTAAAGAAACATCAAAAAGACCACACAAAGTGGAAAGGAAATCTTAAATAAACACAGAGCCTTGGAGACACACAGGCTATCAGAAGGACGGCCACAGACCCCTGGAGCCTCTTATTCCCTCAAAGTTGTGAGAATTCAACTGGAAACTGCCAATCATTTGGAAGATTAAGTTACATGATGGGAAACTAATGTTTTTGCAAGATTCTTTCAGGTCAAATCACGAGTTGACTGTTTGGTTTTCATGTATAATTATTCATGACTCAGAAGCTCAAGTCCTAACATCTGAATTATTTTTAAGTCATAATGACCTGTTTGCATCTCAAGAGGGGGAGCTGAAGCAGAGAGACATAAAATATTTGTCAAGTCACAGACTCAGTCAAGACCAGGATGGAGTTACTATAAACCCAAGCTCACGAGCCACATTTCTGCCTCTTCCTGCTGGGGGAGGGAGGGAAAGACAGGTTGAGCAAAGAGGACTTTAGGTCAGTGATGCTGTAACTGCAAGAAGCATGTCACCACACATTTGTCAAAACCCACAGGACACACAACACCAATAGGGAATCCTCATGTAAACTTTGGGTGATAGTGATCTGTTTGTGCAAAATCATCCATTGTAACAAAAGTACCATGGGGTGGGAGCTGGGGGAGGGCCACACATGTGGGAGGACAGAAACATAGGACAAATCTCTGTACCTGCCTCTTTGTGTTGCTTGAACTTAAAACTGCTCTAAAACATTGTTTTTTTGATTGGGAAATGCGTATCAATACTATGCATAAAGTGAAGTCAAATTGCTCAGTCGTGTCCAAATCTTTGTGACCCTATGGACTGTAGCCTACCAGGCTCCTCTGTCCATGGAATTTTCCAGGCAAGAGTCCTGGAGTGGGTTGCCATTTCCTTCTCCAGGGGATCTTTCCAACCCAGAGATCGAACCTGGGTCTCCCACACTGCAGGCAGACGCTTTACTGGCTGAGCCACCAGGGAAGCCACTGTGCATAAACTAGCGGTTTTTCCAGTAGTCATGTGTGGATGCGAGAGCTGGACTGGGAAGAAGGCTGAGCACCGAAGAATGGATGCTTTTGAACTGTGGTGTTGGAGAAGACTCTTGAGAGTCCCTTGGACTGCAAGGAGATTCAACCAGTCCATTCTGAAGGAGACTGGCCCTGGGATTTCTTTGGAAGGAATGATGCTAAAACTGAAACTCCAGTACTTTGGCCACCTGATGTGAAGAGCTGACTCATTGGAAAAGACTCTGATGCTGGGAGGGATTGGGGGCAGGAGGAGAAGGGGATGACAGAGGATGAGATGGCTGGATGGCATCACGGACTCGATGGACGTGAGTCTGAGTGAACTCCGGGAGTTGGTGATGGACAGGGAGGCCTGGCGTGCTGTGAATCATGGGGTCGCAAAGAGTCGGACACGACTGAGCGACTGAACTGAACTGGCCTGAGCTGAACTGAGATAACTAATGAGAACCTCCCGTAAAGCACAGGGAACTCTACTCAGAGCTCTGTGGTGACCTAAACAGGGAGGAATCCAAAGGAGAGGGGACAGACGCAAACATAGCTGATTTGGGCTTCCCTTGGTGGCGCTGTGGTAAGGAATCTGCCTGCCAAGCAGGAGACACGGGTTCAATCCCTGGGTCAGGAAGATCCCCTGGAGGAGGCAATGGCAACCCACTCCAGTATTTTTGCCTGGAGAATCCCATGGACAGAGGAGCCTGGTGGGCTACAGTCATGGGATCATAAAAGAGTGGGACAGGACTTAGCGACTCAACAACAACATAGCTGATTCACTCTGCTGTACAGCAGAAATGAATACAAGATTGTAAAGCAAACTATACATCAATAAAAATTAATTAAAAAATAAAAACTAAACAGTTGTCTTTTTTAAAAAATTAGTATCTCTATCTAGAAAGATAAAGGCTACAGAACCCCAGTCATGGGGCCTGGCCCCATCATTTGTTCTGTCTCAGTGTCAGAATCCCGACAGAGTCAGTGAGCAGGGACCTCAGCCCTCCAGCCCACCCCCTGCCAGCTAAGGCCACAGAACATTAAGGGGTACAGAGCATGATGGGGAAAGGGCACCGCCAGCCATTCTAGCTTCAGGTAGGTCCTCCTCCCTGCCTGCCCTTTCTCCAGAGTCACACCTTACCAAAGGATGGTGCGTCTTTCTAGTATAAAGACATCCACGCTTCAAAGAAACAACGTGAGCTGTGACTGTCAAGGAAAGGAAGCCTTCTTTTAATGATGAATCAAACCCCAGCCACTCTCTGTAGCGTTCTATGACTTCCCCTATTGTATCCACATTTCATTTAAAAGTAAAACAGTGTACTAGCGAGAGAATAGTTTAGCCCTTGTAGAATGTTATAAAATCAGATATATTATACATTTTTAATGACCACACAACTTCCTTCCCTTGACCATAGAGAACTCACTTTAGAGCCAAAACTTGGTGAAATTAAGGGGAAAAAAACTATACCAGTAAATAATAATGCAAAAAAATACTTTTAAATGTACTTAAATGTAATGATTCTTTTTTAGCAAATATAGTCACACTCAAGCATGACATTAGCTGGAAATAAAACAATCGTCAAACAAGTAAAAGTGTGGACATTTCTGGCACTGATTCTTTTCAATTTTAACACTTTCTAATTTTTTCAAATTATACAGGAAAAATTTACAAATAAAAATCCATCAGATTTAGTTTACAGTCTGTATTACACAGTAAAACAGTTAATATCCATTTTACCAAACATTCTTCATAAAGCAATGTTTCCAATAAAAGTCAATCCCAACAAAATATTTAATATTTTCTCTATCACTGCAGATGGTGATTGCAGCCATCAAATTAAAAGGCGCTTACTCCTTGGAAGAAAAGCTATGACCAACCTAGATAGTATATTCAAAAGCAGAGACATTACTTTGCCGACTAAGGTCCGTCTAGTCAAGGCTATGGTTTTTCCTGTGGTCATGTATGGATGTGAGAGTTGGACTGTGAAGAAGGCTGAGCGCAGAAGAATTGATGCTTTTGAACTGTGGTGTTGGAGAAGACTCTTGAGAGTCCCTTGGACTGCAAGGAGATCCATGGGCTCCAAAATCACTGCAGATGGTGACTGCAGCCATGAAATTAAAAGGCGCTTACTCCTTGGAAGAAAAGCTATGACCAACCTAGATAGTATATTCAAAAGCAGAGACATTACTTTGCCGACTAAGGTCCGTCTAGTCAAGGCTATGGTTTTTCCTGTGGTCATGTATGGATGTGAGAGTTGGACTGTGAAGAAGGCTGAGCGCAGAAGAATTGATGCTTTTGAACTGTGGTGTTGGAGAAGACTCTTGAGAGTCCCTTGGACTGCAAGGAGATCCAACCAGTCCATTCTGAAGGAGATCAACCCTGGCATTTCTTTGGAAGGAATGATGCTAAAACTGAAACTCCAGTACTTTGGCCACCTTATGCAAAGGGTTGACTCATTGGAAAAGACCCTGATGCTGGGAGGGATTGGGGGCAGGAGGAGAAGGGGACGACCGAGGATGAGATGGCTGGATGGCATCACGGACTCAATGGACGTGAGTCTGAGTGAACTCTGGGAGTTGGTGATGGACAGGGAGGCCTGGCATGCTGCGATTCATGGGGTCACAAAGAGTCAGACACGACTGAGCAACTGAACTGAACTGAACTTAACAAAAACATGTATTGTTTTAGTTTGCTGCTGCATCAGTTTCAAGTAGCATATACTTCTCTCTTTTACATCCACAGGAAAATCTGAAATTTTCAGAAATTGATGTAGTTATTTTTGAAAGTATGTCCATAGTTCTTCATTCCCAGAGGTAAAACACCAGAGTTCAATACACAGATTCACACACATTTACCAGAAAAGTAGCATGCTTTTCTAACCCTAATCCTCTATTTATAATACCTTACAATTTGGGGTGCCTATTATATTACATTCCTATAAATTAATGAGAAGCAGTATAGATTTGTCATGGTTTTATAACTTATAACAAAATATAATTAATTGTATTAAATCTACATCACTTTAAACTTGACTAAACTGCTTTTTGCAATCTGTCACATAATTTCTTTGTACTGTTTTTAAATCTTTTCCTCAAATGGAAATTAACCCATTTGAAATTAAAAATGGTTAGAACTTTTCTGATAGAAAGTAAGGCTGATTTGAATGACAGCGTTGATTCATATGACAGATATTTTTCACTCACTAATTAGGTTAAATTTTTAAGGTTTGACCCCAAAAAAGTGTGTATATATGTGTGTATTTACATATATATGTGTATATTTAAAGCATGCATTGACTAAAGTATATTAAATGAATATTATTTGCTTTCAGAACAACTTCTGAATATTTCTCTAATTTTGCTTAAACAAGGTACCTTTAAAAAAACAACAGGTGTAATCCACTCAGTTTACTTCCCAGCAAATGGGAAGGTGCAGGACTGGACAATAAATCCTTTAGAGACTAGCTGGTTTCCAATTTTTTGCTCTGAACCATTTTGGGAATGAAAGTAATCAAGCTGTCAAATTAATAATACAAGTCTGTAAGCATAATTTCTGTTGCTAAGAATTAAAATAGAATTAAAATATAGAGAATTAAACTTTCAATCTTATACATATTTTTTGTTGCAGAGAAGTCTGATAAGTCATCACTGAAAGACTCTCAAGTTCAAACATATTATAACAGGATAATATTCTATGGAAAAATAAAATGTAAATAACCAGCTCAGAAAGAAAAAGTAGGCAGGTCAAATTTCTCTCAGTTAAAGAAAAGCACGTTCATAGAATTTTAAATGGCCAATGGACAGTATCAAATCCCTTTGGTATTTATATTCTGTCCCTGATGGATATCTTTATAAGATTTTTGTAAGTCAGTAATTACCACAGGTGATAAATTCCCTCCTTCTCAACTATATGAACACATGATGCAATTTTTTTTTTTAGATGTGAATTTATCAACATACAAGGAAGCGTCTGATTATTTTTAATTCTTTGAACACATGAGCTCCACAGATCTTGGAACTTATTGGCACTGGCTCCCGATTCAGGGAAACATTTCCTTAAAATAAGATTTTATAAAGCAAGAGCTAATGGCAACCCACACCCCAGTATTCTTGCCTGGAAATTCCATGTACAGAGGAGCCTCGCGGGCTACAGACACTGGACTTGCAAAGAGTCAGATGCGTCTGAGAACAACAACAACAGCAACAAATCCTTGTTTTGTTTCTGACTTTTACGTTTGCTGGTGATATGACAACAGAGTCTCCAGAATGAAGCCCACCTGGTGAGAGCTGGGGTTCTCCTCTGGGCCTTCATCCTATCATTTAGGAGCCACTGCCCTGTCCCCTGAAACATCCACCCACTCTCCTGGATTCCCAGCCGATCAATCAGAGGGACACAAAGAGATCCAGAGGTTCAAGACAGAAGCAGGTTACAACCATGGCGTGTTCAGGGTGACTACCTCCAACGTGAAGAACTGGCAGGCTCTGTGTCTTGGTGGTTTCAGACTTAGGCTGCTCAAGGTCAAACTCCAGCTTTACCCTTGAAATCTGCCTAAGATGGACCACTTTGCTCGGTCTCTGAGCTTATTCCCCAGCCTATAAAATGGGGGTCACTTATGTGCTTATCAGCATTAAACCAGGTGATATATACAAAATGCACTTAGAATAATGCCTAGACGCTTTAGGTATTCAATAAGCATTAGTTGTCCCTTTGTTGTAGTATAATCTTTTTACCCTTAAGTACTGCTGTGCTGATTAGAAATAAAGCCGATAAATGCACCCACAAGTGCCTGACAGGCAAGGCAGTGGTTATGCTTTCACACTCACTGTTGAGACCAACACTCTGTCCTTCACCCTTCAGAGGAGAAACAGGAAGCCAAGCAGCCTGACCTCCTTAGGAAGAGGGCTGATGGCCCAGAAGATAAAAGAAGATGGCTCGTCTTCTTTTAAAACTCACCCATTATAGGAGATGGAGATGGAGGGGGAAAGAGGTAAAGGGAGAAAAGAAGCCCCAGGGCCATGACACCAAGTGTGGGAATAAACAAGAAGTTATTCTTATTTGCAAAGCAGAAACAGAGTCACAGATACAGAGAACAAACTTATGGACACCAAGTGGGGAGAGGGGGTGGGATGAATCAGGAGACGCAAGACATATACACTCTATTATGCATAGAACAGCTAACTAATGAGAACCTACTGCCTACCACAGGGAACTCTACTCAATGCTCTGTGGTGACCTAAATGGGAAGGAAATACAAAAAAGAGGGAATATATGTATACAAATAGCTGATTCACTTTGCTATACAGCGGAAACTAATACAACAATATAAAGCAACTATGCATGCATGCTAAGTCGATTCAGTCAATGTCCAACTTTGCAACCACATGGACTGTAGCCCACCAGGCTCCTCTGTCCATGGGATTCTCCAGGCAAGAGTGCTGGAATGGGTTGCCATGCCCTCCTCCAGGGGATTGTTCTGATCCAGGGATTGAACCCAGGTCTCCTGAATTGCATGCAGATTCTTTACTATCTGAGCCACCAGGGAAACCCCAATGCACAGTTTATTTCAGCATAATTCTCCCCCATAATATTGCAAAAAAAGTGATTCAAATAAGCCAACTACCTCACCCCTGTAAACTTCATATACCCAATATTCCTTTGCCATATGACTCATTGGAGAGTGTTCAACCCTTCAATTACAGATCTGTGTGCTCTCTGTCTTTGTCCAATCTTAAAAGCAAATGCAATTTGTTCTAAAGGTGACTAACATCGATGTCCAAAGGCCTGTTCACCTGCACCTGGAGTGAAAGGTCTGAAATCCTCACTGATCTTCGTGGCATTTTGCCCAAGACCACGAGTGCACACAGACGAGAGCTTAGCAAAGGACTTTACACTTTTCACCTCCATCCGATCCCCAAATGCTAAACATAGGATATTACAACAATACAATTCTTTCTAGAGGATTTGAAACCACGGAGATAAAAGCATTCACCCCTCCTCTGCTCCATTCATTTCATACAAGTTCCTAAGAAGGGCTCCCCAGGTGGGACTAGTGGTAAAACCCACCTGCCAATGCAGGAGACAAAAGAGACATGGGCTCAGTCCCTGGGTCAGGAAGATCCCCTGGAGGAGGGCATGGCAACCCACTCCAGTATTCTTGCCTGGGAATCCCATGGAAGGAGGAGCCTGGAGGGCTATAGCCACAGGGTTACAAAGAGTCAGACATGACTGAAGCAACTTAACATGCATGTACTAAAAAGCTGAGTACTTTTCCTTCTAATTTACTATTTTAGAGGCGATAAACTACCACTGCTGGATTATGCCAATTTTACAATCACTTTTAACACCCAAATGAGAAACTGTACCAAATACTTGTCAGTTAGTTGCTAAGTCAGCACACTTAAAAATGACGACTTGTGCTTTGCGCCCAGAGGCTCTGAACGGATGGGGCCCTCTGGGTCCACGAAGAGCTGTACCCACTGTCTGTGCTGCATCCTGAAATGCTGGGGCCTCAACTCCAAAAAAACTCCATCAAGTGACAGCGCCACCATCCCACCCACAGGATAGTTTCGGGAGGTAACTAACACGTAAAGGACCCGCAGTATGTGGCACGTGATATTCCTGTTCACTTTTCCCTTGCTCCTGGGAGGCCAGAGAACAGAGCAATAAGCTAATAAATTGGATCAGAAATGGAAGAAAACCTGGGGCTTGCAGAACTGCACCCCTTGGGGTTTTCAGACCTTAAAGGAAGCACACAGCCTCAAGGTTATCCCGTGGTCACAGGCCTCTAAGAACAGGGCTACTTGTCTCACACCCCAGGCACTGTGGTGTCCGCAGGCTGACCAAGGGTGACCAGCATTGCTCTCCACAGATGAAGAAACCAGCCTTGGAGAGGCCAGGGGACTGTCCCAAGGGATGAATGACACAGCCAGGGTGACTCAGGTATAAGCAGCCTGTCAGTCCCTCCAGAATACACCCCGGGACACAGTCGTTTGTAAGTCTCTTTGCAGAGCATCCGTTATCACGGGCGATCTCTGAGGCCAGCCTCTGAACCACAGCATCCCAGAATGACCCTCTTTACAGATAAGAAACTGAGCTCCACGAGTTCAATGGCTTCCCCTCGGAGGATGGCCAGTGGCTGGAGGGGCCCTTGAAGGCAGGTCTCGCAATCCCATATTTCCTTTTTTTTGCGCCAGTGATTTCTCAACTGTGCTCTGCAAAGAAGCATCTCAGGACACAGGCTCCAGGGCCTGGCAGAGCCCTGTGTGGGGTCCCGTTTCTGCCCTCTCCTTGGGCCCACATCTACCCTTCGCAACGTGGCCCAGCTGCCCCACACATCGGGGGGGGTATGTCTCCCCACCCTGGATACCAGGCTAGCCGTGTGACTGTGACAAGAGGGTGAGGCAGGAGCGACGATGTGCCCTCCCCAAGAGTAAATCAAGAGGCCTTGGCACCCTCTGCTCTCTCTCTGGAAGCCCTGCCTGCACAGGACCCCAGGGAGGGGAGCCCAGCCATCCCAGCCAAGGCCAAATCTAGACCAGTCTGCAGCCAGCCAACCCTAGAGCATCAAGTGAGGCCAGCCAAGGTCAGCTGAGTAGACACAGACAGAAAACATACAATCCCAGTTCAGACCAGCAGGCATGCTCCCCATCCACAGAACACAAAAAACAGTAGATGACTGCGGCTTGCACTAGTGGTCCCCAACCTATCTGGCAGCAGGGATCAGCTACGTAGAAGACAATTTTTCCACGGACTTGGTGGACAGGACACCTGGGGGCGTCCAATACTTTGGCCACCTGATGAGAAGAGCCGACTCATTGGAAAAGACCCCGATGCTGGTAAAGATTGAGGGCAGGAGGGTAAGGGGTCAACAGAGGACAAGATGGTTGGTTGGATGGCATCACCAACTCAATGGACATGAGTATGAGCAAGCTCTGGGAGATGGTAAAGGACAGGGAAGCCTGGCGTGCTGCAGTCCGTGGGGTCGCAAAGAGTTACACACGACTGTTGCTGCTGCTGCTAAGTTGCTTCAGTCGTGTCCGACTCTGTGCGACCCCATAGACAGCAGCCCACCAGGCTCCCCCGTCCCTGGGATTCTCCAGGCAAGAACACTGGAGTGGGTTGCCATTTCCTTCTCCAGTGCACGAAAGTGAAAAGTGAAAGTGAAGTCACTCAGTCGTGTCCGACTCTTAGCGACCCCATGGACTGCGCCCACCAGGCTCCTCCGTCCATGGGATTTTCCAGGCAAGAACACTGGAGTGGGTTGCCATTGCCTTCTCTGACACATGACTGAGCGACTGAAAAACAATGGCGGGGGTAGGCAGGGAGGGTGAGTCATGGCTTCAGGATGATTTAAGCACATTACATTTATTGTGTACTTTATTTCTATTATTATTATTACATCAGCTCTATCTCATATCATCAGGCATTAGATCACTGAGGTTGGGGTCCCCTGGTTTCTGCCATCAGCTTTGGGGGCATCTGTTACAGGGTAGTAGTTCATCAAACACTTACTTCTCCAATTTGAAGGGTCACTTTTTAAACCTTCCCACAACAAATTTTGTTAACCAAGAGATATTTATGCTTTTCTACCAATGTAAGATTTTATTTAACTAAAAAACATGGTGCTTTGAAAAGTAAGTTGAGAAACTACTGAGCTCAGCTCTAATACCCTCCCTGCCTCCTCTCTCATCCATGCTCTTCACTGTTAGCGAGCTGAGACTGTTCCCCGTGTCACCAGGATGTAAAGAAATGCGCACACACAAAAGCTGCCTTTGGAACACTGACTCAGACGCTAAGACTGTGGAACTCATTTACTTTCTGCTATCACCACCCAGTTCCAAGAGATTCAACACATTTATCATGATACATAAAACACAGCAAGATAGAATAAGGGGAGACAAGTGCTTCCCAGTGGCCCTCGTGGTAAGGAACCCGCCTGCCAACGCAGGAGACTTAAGAGATATTGGTTCCATCCCTGGGTTGGTAAGATTCCCCTGGAGAAGGACACAGCAACCCACTCCAGTACTCTTGCCTGGAGAATCCCAAGGACAGAGGAACCTGGAGGGCTAAAATCCATGGGGTCACAAAAGAGTCAGTCATGACGGAAGCAACTGAGCACGAATGCACAAGACGAGTGTTAAGAGGAGACTAAGACCCAAGAGAAGGAACCAGAATTCAGGTTCTATTACAGAGATGGTGGCTCTGGGCATTTTTCTGTTTTAGGCCCAGCAGCAGCTACTCCCTTCAGCTGGTAACAGAACCCACATCTCCATGGAGCAGCCCCAGTTTCCACACTCTCATTCCCCGTGGTTCCTGAGGGCTGACCCCATGCCTGGTCCAGTGTGCCAGCCAAGCAGGGCACGAGGCTAAAATGGGAACAGGTGATGTGAGCTGACTCCATGAACCACAGGGCAGGCGTGATCTGTGCTGTTGGGGGAGGGACTATCTCTTTCCCTGGGGCTTGGGGCTAGAGGATTCAGCCTGTAACTCCTAGAAACACCCAGGAAAGATGCTTAGAGAGAAAGGCTTGAGCCACCAGGACCGACTGGGCCACCCAGAGCCTTCTCTTTGCACGAGCCAACAAATCCTGTTTGATGAAGTCCAGTTTGGCTGAAGTTTTCTATTCAAAAAAGTTCTAACTCCTTCAGCCCACACCTCTGAATCTGGCATCCTAACAGCCAACATAGAGAGGAAAACTTAATGAGTTATACAATTCACTTTGTCCACAAGAAGAAAGTACGTTCATAAGGGAAGTAACACCTTTTCCTGGAAGTGAGACTCAGAAGGACAGCTCCCTAGAGGGTCATTCTAAAGATTCTGTGCTGCGCTTATTTAGTTGCCCAGTCCTGTCCAACTCTTTGCGACCCCAAGGATTGTAGCCCACTAGGCTCCTCTGTCCATAGGGATTCTCCAGGCAAGAATACTGGAGTGAGTTGCCATGCCCTCCTCCAAGTCTAAAGACTCTACATCACATAATAAAACACTCAGCATCTTCCTAACAGACCCCACACTCCACCTGGAATGCTTTTGCATGGAGCACACCTCAGTACGGGTGGACAGCATCGAGGCATAAATCAGGAAAAGACAATCTGATTTTACTGCATGGCTGAAGGAGCTTATCACACACACATCTGTGTGCACAGGGAGGGGTGGGGAGAGGAGAGAAAAGACAGTGCACACAGCCCGTGCTCAGGGGGCCTGGCTTTGTTAGGAACAGAGACAGCTTTAGCCACCCAAAGCTCCCAGCAGTGTCTGAGCATCGATAGGTTTGAGAATACCATACCCTCTCGGCATGGTACCCACGCTTCCCTGATGGCTCAGTGGTAAAGAATCCACTTGCAATGCAGCAGACACAAGTTCAGTCCCTGCATCAGAAAGATCCCCTAGAGAAGGAAATGGCAACCCACTTCAATGTTCTTGCCTGGGAAATCTTACGGACAGAGGAGCCTGGCGGGCTACAGTCCACAGGGTTGTGAAAAGTGGGACACGACTGAGTGACTGAACACAGCAAACAGCATGGTACCCAGCACACAATGAGTGCCCAGTATAAATCCTGGAAATAAGGCTTAGCCGTGGTGCCAAGACTTAAACAAAAAATATCAGCCTAAATGGTGTAGTTGTGGCAGACTTGGGTGGCAGCTATGGCTGGCAGCTTCTTCCCCAAGTATCAAGGGGGAAAAGGTGGGTTTTATCTGTGCACAGTTGAGCAGAGGCAGGAAGGAACAAAAGCTGAATAATCGTAGGAAGCACCTAAAACCCTTCCAGCATCCCTGCTATACCCACTTTCTTGTAACAAGCACCTTCCTGCTGTATGAGGCAGCATCTCAGACTGATCCACTGTTCAAGACATTTCTCCCATCCTCCTCTATCAAAAACGACCTACGGATGCAGGTCTCATTCCTTTACACCATGCTACCTGACAAACTCAAGTGAACTCAGGTAACAGTCCTCAGGCTCTCTAAGCATTTGGCGAGACCCTATAGATTCTTGAACCAAACATCTTCATTTTAGAAGTGAGAGATCTGACATCTAAGGATGTCAACTTAGGGAGGTGACAGCGAGTTGGGGATGTCATACTTAAGATGACTTAATGAGCCACTGCTCCCAGAGATGACATTTCAACAAGCACCTTTCTTTCCTGGTCGAAATGATGAGCTGGTGGAAATTTCAAGCACTCTAATAGAGGGGGATGCCCAATTTTGAGGTTAGGTAGTCTTTTAGGAACTTATTGCAATAAAAATGTCACGCTTTTGGTCCCGGCTCAGGGGACCCCTAAGGCCAATTATTCTCCAGTGTCCATGTTTCAATGAACATCAGACAGAAATAAGTGCTGGAAAATTATCTCCCCAGTATCACTGTGTCTCGTTACCGTCTCTGAATGAGTCATCTCAAATTTTGGCTCACAGCTGCGAATGTAGAGATCGAAAATGATCTGTGTTCTGAATCTCTGAAATATCTTTATTCTCTTATTATACCCTAAAAATTCCAGACTGATGTCACATTTACTGGAGTTCATCAGATTGAACGATGGGTTGTTGCTGTTGTTTTAGTCATTAAGTCGTGTCAGACTCTTCCCGAACCCCATGGACTGTAGCCCGCCAGGTTCCTCTGTCCATGGGATTCTCCAGGCAAGAATACCAGAGTGGGTTGCATTTCCTTCTCCAGGGAATCTTCTGGACCCAGGGATCAAACTTGCATCTGCTGTATTGACAGGCAGGTTCTTTACTGCTGAGCCACCAGGGAAGCTCTGAAAGATGACTACAAAGCAGCTTGGTTTCTATAAAACACCAAGTTTCATAATTCATTTTCTCTGCTGACACCAGAAGGCCTCTGCTTCCTAAGAGAAACAGTATGGTACGTTAGACTTCATGCCATGATCTGCCGGTGCTTTCTTAACATTAGTCAGAAAAGACATGATAAATTTTCCAAAGGGCAGGGTCTCTGAGTCCCTGCTAATGTCCTGCCAGTACTCTTTCAACTTTAGCAAGTATGAAGATCTCGGGATCCGGGGTGTTTCTTTACCAGTTTCGGTGGCCCCTTCCAGAGGCTGTGACTCAGTACCTGTGCAGGGCCAGGAATCTTCGGTTTGTTTGTTTGTTTGTTTTTTTAAGAAGAGCTTCGGGGGAATCCAATGCAGATGTCCAGAACTGCCTTCTGGAACTAAGCAGTGCTGGCTTTTCATGGTGCCAATTCTGAGAGGTCATTTTGTAATTCTCAGGGTTTCTTTTTCTTTTAAAATATAATATTGGCCTTATGTTTATAACATACATATTTTTTGAGTGCTTCTACAAACACTCACCCATTGAGCCCCCAGGACACTCAAATACCAAAGTCTTGGACCCAGAGAAGTTTGAACCATATGAAACTGTCAATATGCAAGGCTTTCTGACATAAAAGTAGGGAGCTTATGTGGTTACACCCATGGGATGTGGGTGCCTCCCAACCTCATAGCACTGGTCTACTTGTTTAGTCTTTACCATAATCCTACAGTGTTTTTCCAGAAAACAAAACTGAGGCTCAAAAATCAAATACCATGTCCAAGGCCACGCTGCTGTTCAATAGTAGAAAGAGATTTCAAAATCAGGAACACCTGATCTGCTAGGGTGGCGGTCTCTGCCCTCTTTCCTCCCCTCCAGGACCCCATAGCCGATATCAGGCCATTTAATTAACAATACCTTCTACTGGTTCGAGCCCCACTGGGACTGGCCAGACCCCACTCCAAACTTTCCGAGGGTCAGCAACACAGGCCTCTCAGCAAGCTCCCCACAGGGGCTGGAAACAACAGGGAGGGGCTCTCTAAAAAGCCACCTGAACAGGATGAAATGGTCACTGACAAACAGAGACAACACGGCAAGGATCCCCATAACATACACACGGGCCATGTGCCAACGGGTGATGATCGGGGAGACATCACACCACGTTCAGATGCCTGGATGCAAAAAGTCAAGGAAGTGGAGAACACAGGTCATGAGACTGTTGTCAAAGCAGCCTCTTTTTATTAAGTTTCCTCACTTGAGAATACGCCACAGTGAATGAAGAAGCAAGGAGAGCCTGCCTGCTGTACCGCAGACGAGCGATGGGAATGCGCGGGCTGAGCTCTGAGCAGGTGTAATCAATTTCATTCTATATCAGAAATAAAGCAGGAGATGATATCTATTACTCCCTGTCATGGCAGCTTCTTCCTGGTGATACACGGTTCTTTTAATACACCAGAAACTAAAATCAAATCATGCTTATCTACCACATAGTGAATTTCACTTTTTTCTTAGAGATCAGTATAATACCAAAATTCTACTTTATGGAAGTAACTGATTTATCATTTTTATTACATATGATAAAAATTATAGGCTCATTTTTACACATTTAATTAACAAAAGGTAACCTTTTTCCTTTAAATTTAGCAACTGAATCTCTATGTGCCTATTAATTTCTAAGGGTATCAAGCACCAAACCCACCACCTGAGCATACTGTTAAGATTATTACAAATGCTTTTAAAAAATCAAATTTCATAGAAAAAAAAATCAGCAGTAAGCAGAAGTAATTTGTGTTTTTTCTTCCCTACGAGAACTTTATTCAATCATTCACTCATTCAAAAATATGTTGCTGCTGCTGCTAAGTCGCTTCAGTTGTGTCCGACTCTGCGCAACCCCATAGACAGCAGCCCACCAGGCTCCCCCATCCCTGGGATTCTCCAGACAAGAACACTGGAGTGGGTCGCCATTTCCTTCTCCAACGCATGAAAGTGAAAAGTGAAAGTGAAGTTGCTCAGTTGTGTCCAACCCTTAGCAACCCCATGGACCGGAGCCCACCAGGCTCCTCCGTCCATGGGATTTTCCAGGCAAGAGAACTGGAGTGGGGTGCCACTGCCTTTTCCGCAAAAATACATTAAGTTTATTAATTTACTAGGTGATTGTTGTTGTTGTGCAGTCACCCACTCATGTCTGGCTCTTTGCGACCCAGTGGACTACAGCACGCCAGGCCTCCCTGCCTCTCATCATCTCCCAGAGTTTGCCCAAGTTCATGTTCATTGCTTCGGTGTTGCCAACCAGCTATCTCATCCTCTGTCGCTCTACTCTCCTTCTGCCTTCAGTCTTTCCCAGCATCAGGATCTTTTCCAATGAGTTGGCTGTTGGCATCAGGTAACCCCTTTGTCATGGCAAAGGGGGCTGTGTAACTCAATAATGCTTTGAGCCATGCTGTGTCAGGCCACCGAAGAAGCATGGGTCTTAGTGGAAAGTTCTGACAAAACGTGATCCATTAGAGGAGGGGATGGCAAACCACCCCAGTATACTTACTATGAGAACCCCAGGAACTGTATAAAAAGAATATGTGATTACTAACACTGCAACTTGATTCTATACGAGTATTTATTTTAAAATAAATGCTTTAGACAACTTTATATTTGTATCTAGGGAGAATATCACAATGAGCCAACTTCAAACTTGTGGTTATGACGTTATTTAAAACATCTCAGACTACACCAGAGAAGACAGATCAAACAGAAACCCTCAAAATGGACTGCAGGAAGGGTGTGATCCAGCGCCTCCCCATCCCATCCACAGTCAGAAGCCCATGTTAGACTCTGTTGTGATTCCACCACTAGAATCACGGAGAAGTACCAGGCCTCTGCCTTCCATGGTAACTCAAACTAAAACATATTCTCGCAGTCTGCAATAAATCTGCGTTCTGCATATTGAATAGGAAAGAGATGAAAGGGAATCCTCAACCATCTGAAAACAAACGGATGCTCTGTAAGTGTTTCTGTTCTGAGGCCCATAAAAACCACATGCTTTGCTTCTGCCTAGGCTGTTGTATCTTTAAATAAATCATTCTGTTAGATGCTAGCCCCCTCCTCCAAGGGAGAGTCTAAAAACTCTGTTTTGACAAGCCTCTGACAATTTGACCCTCATTCTCTCTCAGCTGCAGGTCCTGGATTCTTGACCATCACAGTTTCTCTCCCCTGCAGCCCCACTGTGAAAGTAAGTGAGATCCTTCCATCCAATCCTCCACCGTTCCTCTGCCTCCAACTCAGGGCCCAAACCTTTCACAACACAGAAAAAGTTTTTAAGCACTTGGGATTCTTCTCAGTTTTAAGCAGAAAAATGGACTAATCCAGGTAACACTCCAGTATTCTTGCCTAGGAAATCCCACGGACACAGGAGCCTGGCAGCCTATAGTCCATAGGGTCGCAAAGAAGTGTCCATGCAAATGTTAATGACTGCCTGCATTATATACCTGAACCAGCAATGTTGGGAAAGGGGTCTCCTGCAGACAGAAGCGAGGTGCCCACGCTCTTCATATCTATGTCACACATCTGCACATGGCCACTTTTCTGGTTTTCTGGTCGATTACCAAAAGACTGATGGAGAAAGTTCCATAAGTTACCCTAAACTCTTAGGTAGCTGCCAGATAATCTGTTTCTCCTAGTGCCACTGCTATACACAGAATAGCGGCCACTTAGGATACAGGCATGGAGAAGGAAATGCGACCCACTCCAGTAGTCTTGTCTGGAAAACCCCAAGGACAGAGGAGCCTGTTGGGCTACAGTCCATGGGGCCGAAAAGAGTCGGACACCACTGAGTACTCACACTGCTGCTGCTGCGTCGCTTCAGTCATGTCCGACTCTGTGCGACCCCATAGACAGCAGCCCACCAGGCTTCCCCATCCCTGGGATTCTCCAGGCAAGACTACTGGAGTGGGGTGCCATTTCCTTCTCCAATGCATGAAAGTGAAAAGTGAAAGTGAAGTCGCTCAGTCATGTCCGACTCTTAGCGACCCCATGGGCTGCAGCCTGCCAGGCTCCTCCATCCATGGGATTTTCCAGTCAAGAGTACTGGAGTGGGGTGCCATTGCCTTCTCCTGAGTACTCACATAGGATACAGCCAAAAAGAGGAACAAAGGAGAAATAATCACCACAGAGTCCGAAGTTGTCCCGGGGTCAATTTTGAACTAAAACAAAGTGAATTACAACTAAAGCAGCAACTTCCACGGAAGAATTTCATTTGATGTGAACGAGTCATCACAGCAGATGCAGGCTCCCTCCATACCTTGCCTTCCTTCAGCTCTAGGTGGACGCATCCAGGGAGCTGTGCGGGTGAGGCTAGGTGATACCCCTGCCTACATACCCACTAGGCAGCGACACCTGCTGATAGGCTGGGGACAGTGGCCAGAGGAGCAGGGAGCTGGAGGCCTGCCTGCCGCATGGAAAGCACTCTGCCCACCACGGAGTCTCTGAAAGTATGCTGACAGCGTTTCAAGATAAAGCCGTTAAATGACATCACAATCCATTTTGTTTACCTGGAGCGTTTAAGGATAGAGAAGGGATGGTCTTTGGCAGAAAACAGAAAAACGAGGTGTTATCTTAGGAGACCCATGAGAGTACTTATCAGTACTTTATAAAGATCTATATTAAAATGAATACAGTATTGTAAAGCAAAACAAACTAAAAAATAAAAATTAATTAAAAAACTAAAAAACTAACTAAATAAATAAATAAAAAGCTTTTCTCTTCTATTTAGAAATGAAGTTCATTTCCAAAGGCAAAGTGTCACATTCCCATATTAAAATTCCAAATTTTATGCACATTAATTCCTCATTCTTGCCTAAGAAATTCCTTGTTTCTTTCTATTTCAGTAGATTTTGAAACTTTAAATAATTGGACAACTTTCCAAAGTACAGTAACTGTATCTTTCTGATCTTTGTCCATGCTGCTGCTAAGTCGCTTCAGTCGAGTCCGACTCTGCGCGACCCCATAGATGGCAGCCCACCAGGCTCCCCCATCCCTGGGATTCTCCAGGTATGAACACTGGAGTGGGTTGCCATTCCCTTCCCCAATGCATGACCACCCCCAATACCTTCCGCAATCCCCTAAAGGGGCTTTCCCAGCAGTATTGCTCAATATCCACTTTGAATAGAAAGCATCATTTTAATAGGTGCACTGGGCTATGTGCTTATTATAACAAGTCAACAAATATCTTCGAAACACAGTGTCAACCCACAGAAATTTCCAGTGGCTAATTTTCAGTGACTGCAAAATTTAATTAAAACTTTACATTGCGGTAAGTAAAATTAAAGGAAACTTTTTTTCACTGTCATTTTACAACTGGCTGGATCCAATATCTTCTGCAGATAAGACCATTATTTGAAATGTCACGCTAAGAGGCTAAGAGTCACAACACCATCACATCAGCCTGTTTCGTAATTTGGGT
This sequence comes from Aepyceros melampus, assembly GCA_006408695.1. Taxonomy (NCBI): domain Eukaryota; kingdom Metazoa; phylum Chordata; class Mammalia; order Artiodactyla; family Bovidae; genus Aepyceros; species Aepyceros melampus. The sequence continues at coordinate 127,176 of SJXQ01004549.1, forward strand.
CGTGTTCACAGTGAGGGTGGGGGTTACTAAGTGCATGGATGTGAGTTTTAGTTGCATCTCCGGTACATTCTGCTCTTGTCAAGGGAGGCTGAAAAGTGCAGGCTGAGAATCCCAGGCCTTTCAGAACTCACGCTCTATCCAGCATCCCAAGCGCCTGGAGGGTTAGTTCTAGCATCTACTGCTGTCCCCATGCCTCAGCCCCACCCTGGACTTTCAGATTTTTATCCTTTTGGGTGGGGCCAGGAGTCTACCGGTCTACCTGATCCTGAGTGATGCTGAGGCTGTTCATCCAAGGATGACTCTTTTAGAATAATGTCTCTCAAAAGGTGGCCAGGATCACCTGTGGATGCTTTGGGGGCCTGGACAAAAGAATCACTTCAGTGGGCCACAGAGACCAAGGTTGGGAAGGACCGCTCCTGGTGACCTTTGAGCACACTTGGTTTTCAGCATCATGGGTATAAACACAGCTCACCGGAACCACTGGCTCAACACTCCCACGCCCCACCCCCCAGGCAACCTAAAGCCACCAAGGTGTAGGACATCAGCCTGATCTTCCTGCACACTTGATCCTCTCTGGGTCCTTAATGTGCACACAATCCTAACGAGATCTGCACACCTGTGTTCCTACACGTGAGCACACACAACCCCCTACCCTCCTCGGCCCGTGTTCTTCTCTTTCCCTCCCCATGTTCCCACCTCTTCATCATATCCTGACCTTGCCAGCTGGCCCCTGGAAGGTAGGGGGCCACAGGCTATGGAGGTGATGACTAAAACTTTCCTACTTCCCACCTAACACCAACCCTACCTACTGTTTTCCTCCGCTGAGTTCTTTCTCAGAGCAACAGAGTGAAAGCAGTCTTTCTGATAAGACTAAAGGCTAAACCACTGCAGTATTTTAGAACTGGAGAAACAGCATCCTCTTATGATGGGAGGTCTATGTTATTGCGCATCTTCCTTAAACTTTTCACTAATGAGTTTGAAAAACATAAGTAATGAAACCTTTTCTCACTTACAAAAGAAGCCGATTCATAGGCTGTAGTCCTGAAGATAAGAAGAAGCCTGAGAAAAGTTTGTGGGAAAGTTGGTTTTCAAAGAGAAGACTCCTAGAATTACAGAGCACAGTAGACATTGCCTTAAGAAATGTTATACTGTTGAAAAAGTATGTAAGTACTTATTAAGATCCCTGTCCCCTAACTGAAAACTATGTCTTAGGATATTAGGTTAGACACACTCATTCTAGAAAACTAAACCTAAAACAAAAACTGAGAGAAACACTACTTAACCCAAAACAGTGCCTCTACTGAAACAGATACATATAGCCTATCAGTTCCTAGAAGGTATAATTGTTATGAAACTATGAAATTTTTAAATAAAGCTACCAACATCCACAGAATTGTCAGAGAAATATCTAAATTCAAAAATCAACTTTTCCCAAAACAAAAGGCTGTGTTTCATTCATACAGGGTTTTATATCATCTGAAGATGTAATTCAGATTACTTGCTCATTAGGGAAAGTTCATTTAGTATTACTCAAATTATATACACACTTATCTATATATCAATATATGTAAGTAACTTTTCTACTGAAAATTTGTGAGCCAACCCTTTGAAAATATCAGAGACTAAAACCTGTGATTTTGCAGATCAGAACAATTGATTAAGCTCAAGCAATACTTCTTTACATTCACATAACACTAAAAATGTAAAGTGATTTCTTGGCATATCTCTTTCATGCACAGTGATTTAAATTTGCAATCTTTTCATCACATCCATTATCAATCTCATTAAAGCAACATAAAAACGTAAAACGTCATGACTCTAGTTATCCAAAAAAGAAAAAATAAACTGCTTAACAAATCTATTCACACTCTCTGTAAAGGGTACTGTAAAATCTTATATTTTGAAATGATTTTCAACTTATAGAAAAGTTGCAAAAATAGTACAAAGATTTCAAGTACATGCTTTTCCCACCTTCCCCTTGTGCAGACATCTGACTTAACTACTCAGAGTCAAATTATTCAAAATGAAGAAACTAAATGTTGGTACAATTCTACTAATTCAACTACAGACTCCATTCAGATTTCAGCTGTTTCCCCCCTAACTGTCCTTAAAAGAGTATTTTAAAGAATATATTTCTTCAGGAGAGTTTCAAACTCACAAAATTATATTAAGGTTTAATCTGTTCTAAACAGTGTAGTGGAAATCTGTCTGTATTTCTATTTCTGCAAACCAAGGCTGCTACTAGAAATTATCACATCAATCTCATTATATAAAACCAAACACTTCCTTGATTAGTATATATTACCACTTGGCTTTTAAGAAAATGGGTCAAAGAAGAATGACTTGCCAGCTATTTGGCTTCTCACTATGGAAAAGACAATATTAAGCAGAAGCAAAAATGATTTCACTTTCTGCCTTGCTCCTTACTTGCATACATTTTTGCAAAAGTTCTTCTGAATGATCATACACAGCCTAGATAGAAGGCAGAAAGTGAGCCTCCAATATCTTGCTTAACAACTTAGAAATTATAAAAATGGAAAGTGATGTTTAAAATGAAATGTTTACAGTAAATAAAAGGCCTCCTGAACAAAAAAAAAACTAATTCTTTTCTGTTTTCTTCCAATATGTTTAGTTCCTATATCTAGCATCTAAATTATGTGCAGTACCCTCCAGAAATGATTAATCAGCAATCACATCAATTGTGAATGCATTCCAAAAGAGGGGAAACAGCAAAGTGTCTTGTGTACAAATCTTGGTTACAAAAAAAAAAAAAAAAACTTCTCCACTGATTACATAAAGCCTCCTGATTCAGTCCATTGGTTGCACTGAAACTGAGAAAAATCTGTGGTGAAAATGTCAATTTCAAAAGCCGGGACAATGCCAGCCTAATGCCTGATAGTCCTTCCTCTCCTTCCCTTCTGTGTCAGCCAGTTCACGTACAATTTGAATGTCTGCATATGATCAGAATTCACATCAGTCATTTATTCAACAAATGTGAGTGTCTGCTAGGTCTAGGGCTCTGTGTAAGTGTTTTATGGGAACCAAGAAGAAAAAAATAACTGACTTTGCCCTCAAGCCACTTACAATCTACTTCCTCTGTCTCTAAAAGGATCCCCATGTCAGGTGACCAGCAGCCAAATATTTCAATTCCCAGAAGACTCATAAAGAGAAATAAGTATCGGTATCACTCATAACATCAGAATTAACTTTCCCAACATAAAAAAATTTCAAAAATGAAAAACTGACTTTTCCAAAGCATTAACACTTCCCACAGGTACTACCTAAAACCCAAAGTGGAGGGCAAAATCATAATACACTGCAATTTATCTGATCTCTGCACACACAAAATTTGCCGACTTCAATTTTTTTTAATTTCATAATTTCTAAGCATTCTCTGGGATACTGCCCTTCAGTTCCTCCATACTAGGTTAACTCTGGCTTTCCAAATTAAAAAAAAAAAAAAAATGAAGGCACAGTTCAATTACTGGTAGGATAACAAATAGAATGATGTACTTCCTCTGAAAGAAAAATCTGGATAAAATTTAGTAAAAGCAAAGTCTCTTTTGGTTTGACTATTAATTTACATAAGCATTAACAAGGACACAGATCAGTATTACTTAGGCTGAAGTTCCTTTTAATGATGAGAAACTGATCATTTAAATAAGCTACGTAAATATTTGTTCTCCACCTCCACCCCAATCCCTTACCCACTTCTTGAAAATCCATCCAAACTCTTTCTGACACAGCTTAACTTGAAACAAATCCCAGGCAGGGAGCTATGGATCTTAATAAAGAGAAAACCATCACTGAGGCCCTCATCCTTGGCTTCTAACACTAATGAGTTACAAGGCTCTAAAACTAGCGAGTCTACTCCATAATTCACCAGTAAAAAAAGAACGCAGGCCCAAATCGGCATCAATTTTATAGCAGACAGCAGTGGATCGTTTTCTTAAGTCCTCTGGCGCACGTGCAATTACCACACAGTTAAGGGCATATTAAACTTCGGGAAAGGGTATTTCTGTATTGAAACTGACAGCACACGAGCCAGCAGCCAACTCCACTCTCGGCTTCCTTGGAGTCCAACTGTGGTCAAGGGTCTCGGGGCTCAGCCACGCCGGGGCATGGCCTCTGCGCCTGCGTGTCCCCCAGGCTCCAGGAAGTAAAGATGTAAGTTTTCACCGGTCGGAAGGCCAGACGGAAAAGCCCCCAATGTTTTAAAATATGTGTTTTACCATCAGTGAAATTCTCCCTCATCAAATTAAAAAAAAGAAAATTTCAACTTACCATTCCTCCCGAATAAACACAGAAACCTATTTTGCAGCCCAAGTTCAAGGCCAAATAACAGGCTTTTTATTAAAAGGAAAAAAAGCCCAGTTCCACCATTCTACGTAGACCTTAATGAAACTGACACACACGCAAGAAAGTGTACAAGTGTGCAGGTGTGCAAGCGTTGGCTGTCCATCCATGTGTGTGCTCCAGGTAACACAAGGCGCCCCTCCTGACCCCCAACTCCTGGCCACGCGTCCTCCTGCAAGGAGCTCTCCGGGCTCCGATTGCAGGCGCGCAGCGGGCACCTCCTCGCACCCCGTTTCCTGCCCACCCCCGGCCGCGGGCCGCGAGGCAGGCTGACCGCTGCCCCTGGCCGGGTGTTCCGCGGGGCCAGAGGGGCGGAGGAAGAGCCCCGCGGGCCAGAGCCGCGGTTGCCGGGACCCTGGGGCCCGATCCTCCTGCCGCCGGGCCGCTGATGCCCCTGCTGGAACCTGTGAGGCCGCCGCCTCGGCTCTCAGGGGCAGCCTCCCGAATGCCAGTACGAGCGGAGGTCACGGCCTTGGCGGGCTGGGCGGAGGCGGGAGGGCAGAGAACTGGAGATCGCCGCCGCCGGGTCCACGGATCGCGCGGGCGCAGCGGGCACGGCGACCCGGCCCGGCAGCGGCTCGTGGCGAGCAGGACCAAGCAGCGCCCACGCCCGGCGGCCGGCGGCTGCAGCTCCCAACTTCAGGCAAAGTTTTCTGCTGTTGCTCCCGGAGCCGACCGGGGACTCCGAGTGGCGCCGTCCTCGCGGACACGCGCCCAGGCCGCGGAGGGGCGGGGGCGGAGATGAGAGCCTGGCTCCCGGGCCAGCCCCCGGGGCTCCTCCGCTCGGCCGGCCCAAGCGCTAGGTGCCCACCCTCCCCGCCAGCCCCGCTCCTGCGCCTGGGACTGGAAGACGCGGTGCTCATCCCGCCGAGACCCCTGCCCGGCCTCGCCGTCCGCCGCTCGGGCTCTCCCACCCGGGAGCTGCCAGTGTCCAGAGCCCCACTCCGGCCGCGCGCCCCAGGCCCCTGCAGGCGAAGCCCCGCTTACCTGAAAACGAGTCCCCAGCCGCAGTTAGCAAAAGTCCGGTCAAAGTGACCAGGCAAGTCCCAAGTCGGCTCATGGTGCCAAGTGCGCCCCGGGCCGCTCCCCGGCGGCGCTGGGTGGGCGCGAGGGCGGAGGGCGGCCAGGAGCTGTGCCTCCAAGGCGGCGAGAAGAGGGTGAACAGCCAAAACCAGAATCAGACGCTCCGAGTGCCAACAGTTGCAGAAGTCCCAACTCCGGCGGCTCCCGGGGCCGGGGGGCGAGGGGCCAGGGTCCCTCTGCCCTGTCGCCGGCCCCGCTGGAAGCTGGCGCGGCTGCGAGAGGGAGCGGAGGGCGCGCCCGCGGAGCCAAAATCCGCCCTTCGTGCCGGCGGCTGCGCTGCCTTGGTTCTTCTTCCTGGGCTCGGGACCCGAGCCTCCGGCGCCGCGGTGCCCGGGGCCGGGGCCGGGGCCGAGGCCGCGCGCGTCCCGCCCGCCGCCTCTGCGCGGGCAGCCGAGCCAGCCCCCGGGCGGCGGCGCGCCGA